>JABFDZ020000138.1:15949313-15961829 GCA_019775955.2 Pollimyrus isidori | reverse complement strand
GGGCACATTCTAACACACTGGGAAGGGGTATACAGCAAGCGGCATCAACACGGCAGAGAGGCGGGCACATTCTAACACATACAGCACATACCTACAGAGTCCAACCTACGAACAGGCCAAGGGCAGGGACATATATACACTGATACGAGGGATAATGAGGGACAGCTGAGGGCTATTAATCATTCCACTCCAGTAAGGACACTAGGAAATACAAGGGACATAGTTATGTCCTGTCACACCTAAGAATCCAGATACAAGCAAGGATAACTAAGAACAAAGGCATAAAACAAGAACTAATACTGAAAAACATGAACACAGTATAGAAATATTGAAACAACGGACAGAACGAGACAAGGTGAGGACCAGTCCTATGGTCCAATGTTTTGGAATTTTTGAGTTTGCGAGAAACCAGATTGGGCACCATATGTGTGAACCAGAAAAATAGGCCACTGCACTGAGAAGCCCGAATGACACCAGAGAATTATTTGCTAATCCGAGCACTGGTTACAGAAAACCAGCGACCCTGGGTGGGATACACAGTAAGGGAAATGGACAGTTCTTATTACAAGCTAAGGGCATGCATTGATTAATAAACGAAGGCTAAAATCTTTTGGGAGGAGGGAGAGTATTTTGCAGCCATATGTGATGCACTGAGAGTCACTTAGGAGCTGTGATCCCCCTTTGCTGTTGTAAGTAGGGCACAAGTAGTTACTCTCTTACTGTATATCTGTGCTGTGTGTTATTTGGAAGCTTGCTGCAGGTCACAGTTTGCCCTGAAATGAGGAATGTAAATTGATGCCCTGTCTAAATTCATGTATAACTGATTAATGTAGCCCTTTGTAATTATCACTTTCTGTATTTCAATATTTATAAATCTTAACATGTGTAAATCTATTTATAAGACGGAGCAATGGGTCAATGGGTAGCATTGTTGACTTAGACCTCCATAAATGACAACATTGTATTGGAGTTGGAAGTCTTAATTAAAATGTATATAGTTGGGTCCCCTAATTCTGATCCTGGAGGGCCAGATAAATCTACTTTCCTGCTGTCATCTAAAAATATGTGTAATTATTACACAGAGTGGATCCAAGCACAGAGAAGTCTGCTTTAATGGTCGAGAAAGTTAGAACCGGGATATCACACGATCATAAGTGGAAACAGACAAAATCCAGCAGACGAAAAAAAGTACAGGCAAAATGGCATTAATAAGAAAGCAATCAGCAAGGCAATCATTTCCACAAATGCACAAATAGGGAGCATAAAAACACTTAGACAATTAAGAGATATGTGTTGCAGTTGGGCAGAACTCTGGGGGTGATGATTGTTGTAGGTGTGGCAGGTGGTAGATGGTTCTGCTGAGGTTGGGTGCGGCTATGGTTGGCTTACCGTTGGCATGACAACATGCTTTTAGGTGAATTGGTGTATCTTTGGCAGGGAGCAACCCAGGGTGGGGTGCCAACCCATCACAGGGCACACTCAACACACCAGTCAGTCACACATGCATGTCTACAGATGATTTGGTAACTCCAATTGGCCTCGGCATGTTATTGGACTGTGGGGGGAAACCCCACGACGACACAGGAAGAACATAGTTAGGTTCAAAGGCATCTCCAGATCAGCCAGGGTATGAGTGTCTGTTTTTATACCCGGAGGTACACTGGTGCCCTGGGCTGCCCGGCATAGGTTCAAGGCCCCTACAACACTATTGTGAATAAGCATTTGAAACATGGATGATGGAAAATACCAGTAAAACTGGTAAACAGAAATAATAACAAAGTAACTACGTTAAATATTTTAAAACTCGAGCAATTATATAATTCTCTGCTGAAAGGCAGCTAATGTGTGACAACATCATTATTGGCACAGAATTCTGAGAGAAGGCCAAACAAGGAATTAAGAAGTTCATTGTTGATTTAATGTCCTTCTCCTTCCGTTAGTGTACTTAATGTACTTCTGACAAACGGAACCAATAGTGATTCATGATTCACTATTTAGTTTTTAATAAAAACTTTCTGGGCCGTGTTTAGAAAAGTCACTACATTAATGTTTGTTTGGAAGTCAGCCTCGATACTGCTAACGTAACGCTATACAGAAGCAATGTTTTCCTTACTGGAAGATTAGTCAGCATCACTGTCCCACTTCATAATGACTTTGTCATTTTTAAAAACTTGTTCATAGATCTGCTCCTAGCACAAGTTCTTCAACAGTGCAACTTCATACAACTTGAATCAATAATTAAAATTCAGTTATCTCTAGTATTACTATTACTATTTAGTATCATTTACTATTATGTGTTCTGGTTGCTAAACTTCTTTACTGCACTGGAATCTTTTACCCTCACAATCTCTGTGTTGCAAGACTAGGAGATGACGATTACATTATCTTTATTGTTATTAGCTTTGAACTAATGTTGAAACCCTGTTTCATTTCTCTCATTGCATTTCATTTCATTGGATAACGGTTTGAAGAACCTGCTGGATTGGAGGTGGGTGCAATTACCATATTGTTATTTTTTAAACTGACCCAGACCAAACGAGTAAGTAAAGAAGAACACGGCCATGATGTTGTTCTGTCACTGAGTACTTTATTCATTTTCAATAACACGTTCGGTGGAAGGGATCAGATGGCACTGCTGGATTAGATATATCTCTGTATATTTACACCTTTAAAGAGATCTGTTCTGCATTAAAAAAAAAACAACAGACATAACCTTTTGTAATGAAGGCATGTTACACTATCTGATGCATTTGGACACGTTTTGGCCCTTGCTAGACGTTGTCTATGAGATGAGGGAAGAGGCCATTCTTCCTGGTTTATTTTTCACCCAGGAGGCTGCTCTGCTCACCCCCCCCCCCACACACACACACACACACAGACACACACACACACAGACACACACCACAGCATGAAGTTCAAATTACAGTGTTATGAGGGGCTGGCCTCAAGGATGCTGGTGATGTAAATGTCAATAAATTAGGATTACATACATCAGCTATTATTTTAATAGATTATAATGTATTTCCTTGTGGATTACATTATTGTGGTACCAAAATCTATTATAGAACAAGAAGCACAAAACCAAACTGGCAGGAAAAGAGGAAACATGAAACTCTTAAAATAAGTTGTATATCTGGGGCTGCAAGTTTGTTCTTTTTTGTATTGGGGTGGGACCTTGAGCAAATACATAACTTGTAATAATAAGTGTCCAGGATCAGTTTTTGCTGAACCGTGAGTGTGGCTCAGTCTTGTTTCTCCCAGAGCTCCTTCATCCACCACACTTTCTGTCATTCATAGTTTTGGCTTTGGAATATGTTTGATTTCTTTTTGTCTTGATTTTTTAGTCCCATGCCTTGATTTTGACTCCACCAATAGGTGTACTAATAGGTGTACTTCAGTCTTTTTCAGCATACCTCATTCCAGAACATTCCATACAGTCACCAGTCCAATCAGACCATCAGGCTGAAAACCTATCAGTCTGTGTGGGATTTTCTAGGTCGGGGCACTTTGCATCTGAGTCTTTTCAATTCTACGATAATAAGTCTGTTTTGATAGCAAGTATAAGCAGAAAAACAGGGCCCCTGTGAATCATACTTTGTTGTAAAGGTCAGAGCTAAGTACACAAAGTTAAAATAGTTATGGAACTTTTTCGTATTTACCTGATATATTTTGAAAAAGGGGCCCACAGAAATGTAAATCCCAACGTGCATTTACTCCATTCTTAATGAGAACATCAGGGCAGCAGCAGAGAGTGCACCTGTCTTACGTAAGAATGGTCTGCTGATCTGGCACAAGGTATAAAATGTACGGGAGATAAATTAACAGACACGGCTTGTGTATGGTAAACACCAGACTCTGCACTTTCAAACCAAGCCCAGACCGTAGAGATTGCACCACTGCATGAAAGATCCAACCAACCGTTGCTTTTGTTTTAGAGATTCCTGCAAGTTGGCAAATTTTTGGCTAAGTGAAACAACATTTTCTAATTGCATAACACAGAATGGCAAAAACTAAACTATTACTCAGTTCCTTTCAGGGAGCTACGTCCCATGTGTAAATATATTTGACCAGTTTGTCAGAAGGAGCTGGAGAGGGTAGAGGATGATATATGTCTATTGACATGCCTACTGATTTACTGTTGAGATCAGAATTCTAATATCTCAGGAATCATCTGAGTAGACGTCATGTCAAATGTCATATTGCACGAAAACCTCAAGCACCGCCAGGAAAGATCTAGGAAGGTAAACATCCAGAGCTCTGTTCAGCCAATGAATAAATACTGGGGCCATGCACTGGGAGTTACTGCAGAAGATTGGAGGATGAAAGAATTCAGGAATGATACAGCCACTAGTTTTGAAATAGCTACCGGTACATTAAAATGTGCCAGGCCCATCCATCTTCCAGTGGCTTATCCTTATCAGATTTGGGGTGGGGGCTATTGCAAACAGCCTAGAGCACAAGGTTGGAGTACACCCTGCCGGGGATGTCAGTCCATTGCAGGGCACAGCTACACGACAGGAAATTCAGAGTCACTAGTCAGCTTAACCTGCGATGGGTTGGCGCCCCATCCTGGTTGTTCCCTGCCTTGCACCCGTAGACTCCAGGATGGGCTCTGGACCCCCCGCGAGCCTGAACAGGACAAGTGATTTCAGAAGATGGATAGATAGTTAGCTTAACTGTATCTCGATGGACTGCATTTGCGTCTTATTTATTTAGCAGACGCTCTTCTCCAAAGAGACACATATTTGTGAAAGCAGGGCCAGATGGTCCCTGGAGCTATCGTGGGGGTTAAGGGACACCCTCATGGTGCCCGACAGTAACATCACTTTGCCGGCCCTAGGATTCGGTAGGAACCTGTGAGAACACAGGAAGAATATGCAAAATCCACAGACATAAGACAGGATTTGAACCACTAACCCTGGAGGTGTGAGGCATCAGTGCGACCCAGTGAGCCTCCCCCATGCCCCTCCCATTAAAAATTAATTTTCCTGTTCTTATCCTCTGTGGAATTTCTGCTGCCTGTGCACTAGGTTAAAAAGGACATAGCTGAAGCCTGGGAAACGTATGTCTGTCTCATTTATAGACTTTATAAAAGAAGAACTTCAGTCGCCGTATTAAACACTGATTTCCCCACTGAGCTCAGCCAGATATATATGCAATATACAATTCTCTAGCCATCTTTTCCAGAACATTATCACCATATAAAATATAAAGGTCATATTTCATACACACTGGTAAGGAATGGCACACATCAGCCAAAGGTTAGACTAGTGCTAGCTCTATATAACAGCATGTCACTTACACAGAAACTACGAAAGTCACACCTATATGTTATATACATGTGTGTTGTTGGGGTTTGTTTTTTTTTTTTTTTTTGGGTACACTTCCACTACTGGTTTCCAGTGACTTGCACTGTAGCTGCTTGAAAATCACAAATAATTTATGGGAAAATGCAAATGCTTAAATTTCAGAGACCTTGCTCAGAGGCAGTGGCATCCTCAACCCCTCCCCCCCCACCCAGCCCGTGTTGTCCCCCAGAGTCTCATTTCTAGGACTCCAGCCCAGACTCCAAAGCCAGCGGATCACTCCAGATCCTGTTCTCCTCCTATCCTCCTGTCCTTGTTGGTTATGTGACATACAAGTTAAGCTTGTATACTTTTGTTTCTGGCAAAGCAAGGCCCTTATAGCAGTATTCCAGCCAGGAAAATATCCACGAAGTAGCACAGACACCTTTAAAATCAGTAAATAATAAAAAATACGTTACATCCTCGTAAACTAGACTAAACCAATTTAGCTCAAATAATGACCCATTTGGCCCTGAAAAGGCTAGGTTCGCAAAGCACTCTACAGCTGGAATATGATGCCAAATATCCGGATGTCACATGATGCCAATATTGTTTGGTGTAGGAAACCAGCAATCTTTTAAAAGCTATTTTATCTAATTAGAACAAATGGGGTGCATTGAAATACCAACAGTAGTCAATATTTACCTGTTATGCACTTACTTTGGTTTCTTCTGCTACTGTAACTAATCATTGCAGGCTTAGACACCTAGGACTGTTTAACAACACAAGTTCGGTGCTTTCACATGGTTTCATAAAATCTAGAAACCCTTTTCCTTTGCCATTCAGTAAATGTAACCACAGTGGGCTGGTTTGTCATTGTAAATGATCCTTCTGGGCCATTTTAAAGACGGCCCACTATTTCTGGGAACTTCCTAGGAACAATTTCTCTCCCGGGAGTCACCAGCGGCTCCGTGAAAATGGAAACAGCCGAGGACCTTCTTGGGTCAAAATAACAACAATGTGTGCATGAAACTTGCAGGCATGTTTTTGCTGCAGGCACATTTCCCAATGCCGTGATAAAGTGCTGTGCGAACCAAACATAAGCATCACGATTCTCTCTGGGGTACATTTTTTTGGGGGGTTGGCAGGGCTACAACAGCCAGACTGTGGCAGCGGCCAGGAGAAGGGATGGACCAAGGGTGGAGGCTAGGGAGGCTGGCAGGGATCCGCCATTGAAAACGAGCCGGTAGGACACCACCTCTTCCTTGTGGCCGTTCTCCAGCGACACGCAGCGGAACACTCCCTCCTTGAGGGGCAGATCTGGGGTAGGTGCCAGCACGCAGGAGCCGTTCAGGATCGAGCAGGGATAGCGCTTGATGCAGTTGTCCTTCTCCCAGCGGTAGGTGGCGTGGTATGAGCGCACTGGGCAAGGCAAGAGGACAGGCCCGTCTGGGTCCACCACTACATCCTTGGGAGTAGTGCTACGGCTCTTTAGGGCTGCAAACAGAACAAGGCGGGCGGGTTCATGTGTCTTCTTGCACTGAATCGTAAGTTCTTTGTGATACTATTTTGGAATGTGAGCAAAATCATTCATGAGGTTAAGAAGAAGAAAACCTCCAGCACAAGAAATCTGCAATATGAATAATGTTGATAATTAAATGTTTCTTAAGCCAACATAGAACTCCTTATTCCTTATAGAATAACGTAATAAAATTGACTTGTGGGACTTACCGGTGGATTCTACGCACAAAGAGGAGTTGGACGAGTCAAGACTTTGGATGATTGCACTATAAATAAAAAATCAGTTTAAGAAACAATGACAGTTACAGTTGCAGGAGATTCTGGAAAGTTTAATCCAAATGTGAATATTATTACCAGAGGTGGAGATTTCAGGTCCAGAGAGTACAAATCCAGACCGAGATTTAGTTTCAACCAATCAGTTGAGTATAAGGAGTCAAAGTCACAGAGTAATCAACTGGTTGGCTGAAACAAAATCAGTCTGGAATTTTACTCTCTGGACTTGAAATCTCCCACCTCTGATTATTACTGAGAGTTCCACAAGATGTTTACTGAGAGGTTCACAAGATGTTTGTTTAATCTCTCTGATGACCTACCCAGAGCTGATGTTATATCCTTCAGGTATGGCAGTACACTTCTTCTTGCCGGTCTCCCATCCACAATAGGGATCGCGGGAGAGAACGCATTCCCTGCAAGTGTCTCCATAGCGACCACAGTCAGCCAATGGGAGGCGATGGGCCTCCATGGCCGTGCTTACGTAGAGCTGGCCCTAATGACACAGCGTAAATAAGAACGAAACAGCTGTAGCAGCAGGCAAGTGCAGCAATTAAATTTCACAGGGAAGCAGGCGAAACAGAGTTGTGGATGAAAGAGTGGATCTTAAGATAAAACACCAGAAGGCTTATCGTGCAGAATAGAGATTAAGCGGCTCTTAAGAGGGCGGGTGATGCAAATAGAAACTGGAGATCAGGCCTGTCGTCAGTCTGGCTTTTAGAAGAAATGGTTGCATAATGGGTCCCTACCCTCTGGGAGTCGATGGCCATGGCAGTGACTGGGCTCTCGTTCTGGAAGAGGGAGTACTGGGAGATGATGAAGGCTTCATCGATTGTATGCAGGACCTTGAGGACTTCACCCTTTTCTGAGAAGCGATACGGTTTAGTCAAACACGTCGGAAGAAAAAGAACCACATTTTACACTAAACTGGACCAGTACAGTCCACTAGTTCTAAACTTTGACCACATAAAAATAATCTTTATAGCAAAATAAGAACAATTAAAATGCACTGAAGGTTATATTTATTATGTATTATCCAGTACAGACCTCTAGCCCAATGTACTGAACATGATCCCAGTCAATTCTTAGCAGTTATAATTGGAACCTGTAATTCAACTGCATTTATCTGACCCTTATATCCAAAGTGACTTACAGTGGAGGCAAAGATTGGCAGCCAAAGCTGGCCCAGACAATTGAAATGTTTACAAAAGCAAATTTTATTGTATTTGTTTACTTTAGTCAATTTACACACCAACAAAACCTAGTTCAATCCAAAATGTATGGCTAAAAAAAACCTACACTTTAAAAATTGAAATTGCTTAAGCATTCCATTGACATTTTCTTTCTGGTGTGTTATGTTGTGTTAAAATTCTTTCGTCACCATTTATTATTAGCTAAAGCTGCTTAGATCCCCATTTCTTCTTGACATCTGCCTCTTACCCGTTCCCAAGTACAGAACACTGTAGTGCTCATCATTGACTGCCGGCACTGAATCAGCAACTGTCTGGGTAAACTTGTCGGAGGTAGGCAGGTCCAAAGGCGCTTCCCCTACTGGCTTCATCACATTCTCAATCTCTGGATGGTCTCGTATTATGCTCAGGGTCTTGGTGTTGTAAGCCAGCGTCACGTTCTTTGGAATACACTACAAAGGCCAAGAAAAAGAAGAACGTTAAACAGCTTTAGTCCAAAATAAAAAATTAGTCCAATTATTTTTTAATACCACAGTTTCATCCAGGCAAATATTCACGATAAACACAGTTTGTGTTTTCATAGATTCTGGAAAGTTTCCTCTTATTACATAATATTTTAAGCATTTTCAGTGCTGTGGGGTGATTTACCGTTCCAGGCCGCTGTCCCGCCAAGGACAGGCTATAGCCCTTCAGTTTAGATGTGGTGAAGGCTAGGTTAATGTCTTCTATAGAGTATGCACACACCACCGTAGTGTCCCTAGGTAACGGGAAAACATCATTATGTCTAATAGCAGTTTATGTTGTTTTTCTGAAGGCTTTAGATTGCACAACATATTAGCAGAGCTGATTAACAAAACATAACTTGCTTCCTAAATGTTGACCAGAGCACCTGCCATCTGTCTGCAATCACAGGCCCAAAGTCCAATCTCAGTCCTACACCCTGACACCTCAAGAGAGAACCGTATGCTCACCACGCATTGGAGAAGAGCCCGTACATCACGCCAGATCTGTTTTCACGGGCAGTTAGCACAAAGGCCTGTCTGATGTTGTTATACTGCTGGGAGGTATTACGAAGGCCGCACATCACGCGAGCTTTCATGAAGGTGGTCCAGGAGTCGGGTAACACGGTTTTAATGCCACCCTCGTCCACCTGCGGGAAAATGGCAGCACGCTATAACCATTGAATAATCCAACTTTGTCGCTAAGCCCCCCCTAAATTAATCTAATTGAACTATTCATTAATGCATGTGCTAAGGGTATAACACTTCCCTTTTAATAATAAAAAAGACACCAAAGGTTAGAAAGGGATTTCAACATAATGAGTGATCGTTTTTCCTGAGGTGACAAAGGTCCGTTGTTGTTTAACGCAAACTAATGTTCTGTAACGGAAAGCACGCACGGGAGGCGAGGAGACACGTGGGTTGAGAAAGGAGACTGCAGCCCTGGTTTTCTTGATTAATAACATCGGTTGCAGAAGCATACCATGCACACGCGTCCAATCCGGGCCTTGTAAGGTTCTTCGTCCACTGCAGCCGTTCTGTTTAGCTCAGTGAAGAAGAAGTACATTTCTTCTTTGTATTTCTGAGGTGCTGGGATTACAGCCGCCCCAGCAAAAGTGGGATCTGTAAGACAGCAGGCCACAAAGCTGATATCACGGGATACAGCAAAGACGTAGCTGGAAAGCTCAGGCCAGCAAAAACTAGAAACTAGTATTTAATCATCAGTGTACAGTAGGCATCAGGGGAACTTACTTCATCTTCACTGTAACTGTTCTCCAAGAGGACACTAACAATCTAGGCTAATAATATATTGTTGTATTATGCTTTGAAGAGTAGTTCTGGGAATCTCATCTTTCCACTCCCACATAGAGACTTGCCCTGTCATGCCCTGACTTACACTTGGTCTTCCTCTCGTTTTAATTACGCCGTGTCACCTTCCATTTGCAGGCCCTATCCCGCCTCCACCCTGCGGTCCTCCATCCACGCTATTCTCAGCGTTCCCCACACTCCAACTCACTCAGCAGCCATTTGCCCTCGGACTTCAGCAGCTTGCGGGAGCCGAAGGTCCGCTGGATGGAGCCTGTGTGCCGGCCGAACGCAGACAGCGCAGAGTAGAGGTTCCCATCTGCGTGGGACAGACAGGGGATGGGGAGACACCCTGAGTCGGCCAGATTCACTGCACACGCTCAGCATCTTCCAGGATGCAGCCCGCTTTTCCTTTAAGTCTTCAAACTACTACAAAGTACAGCCAAGGACAACTGCAGGCAAAACATATTAGCATCACTGTGGCAAATGAGATGTTGCATCCCATTAGTGTTCGAGTTTTTAGCACCCTATTCATGAGGCTGGTGAACGGATAGCTGGCAGCTTTTTTCAGCTATGACCTACCTTAATACACACACACATATACCACAATATAGTATAAACCTGTTATTCTCATTGATTATTTACATTGTAGGGACCAAATCTGTAACTGCAATCAAAAAACTAAAAATGGCAAATGTGTATGAAGGTTAACATTTTTGCCTGTTTTGGAGGTACTGAGAAAAACAAATATGAAAAAAATGTGCATATTTGGGTATGCATGTTCTCAGTGTACTGCCTGTGACCTGGAAGTATCTGCACTTATAAAATGCTGTCAGAGCTTCTGAGTCGCTAAGCCTAGGATGTGGGTAATTTGGCACTTTGGGACCATATAAGAAGGTCAACTCTAAAATATAAGGCTGCAGGTTCAGAGCACCAGCTGAGATCTAGAAATTTCCTGCTGCTTCTGTGGACTGACTAAGGGGTTTTTTTTTTGCACCTGAGATGTAGGTGTTTTGGTGTAAGTCACAAAGTCACAGATTCTGGATCTGGAGGACGAAGGCACCAGCTGGGCCAATCCTAGAGACTCACCTGTTGCCAGACTAACAGTCCTCTGGGAGGGACTGCCTGGGGAGATGTCAGACGGGGCTATCAACAATCCACTGGCTGCAATGTCGGTCAGTACAGTATTGTTCACCTTCAGAGAAAATTACATTATTAATAAATCAGTGAGTACTAAAGCTTAGACAACCCGCTGACCAAAACATAGCCAATGCTTAATTACAGATCCAAAAAAAAGAGATAAAGTTCTAACCAAGATTAGTAAAAAAGTTTAAAAAATACAATAAAAATATATAGTGATATATACCATATACAATTATGTATGTACTTTATATGACTTGGTAAATGGTAATATGGGGCAGCTTACCAACAACCAGCATTTTGGTATTCCTGCATTGGTTCCACATGCCAGGAGACTGTCGTTGACCTTCTGAATAACTGTTATGAAATTGTCACAGTTCTGCAGGACAAAACACTAGGATGTGATTGCTTAGAAATCGTCACTTATTCTGGCAGCCAACTCGAGTCAAGCCTCTTGCTGACTAAAAAAAAAAACAGTGACTTTTTTTTTATTGGGCAGGTATACCCCTACAAACGATTTACCATTTCGTTTGAGCATTTCAGTTAACTTTTCCATGGGTAGAGCAGTGGTCTGCTAGGTGACACATGCTCTGGAACTCACTCTGAACATACTACAAACATACAAAGAAGCAGTCTATTCCATCCTGAGGTGACAAAAAGGCAAAGAAATATCTATGTACCCACCTCTATTGAATCATTTTTGCTAAGACAAGCCTGCTTTGCATTCTCATCTGCCAAAACTTTAATCTGGAAAAGATTTCAGAGCAAATTAATTTTTAGAGCACTATGACACTCTTCCCCTTGTATCTTTTTCTAGGAAATGGTTCCTTCCTAAAGTAATATTTCTCCAAATCCAATTTTGGAAATATGGTTATGATGTTTTAAGAAACTTAACAACAGGATATACCCAGTTATACAGGGAGGAGCAAAAATTAAACGTTGGTAAGGTGGCAAGCAAAGATGTTTGTTTTGGTCTCTAGCTTGACAAAAAACGACTAAACATTACAGAGATGGAAAGTGAACTTAAGCTGTTATTGAAGCATGACCTGTGCACTCAGTGGACTATGGTTGCGTTCAAATACAGAAAGTGTCATCGACAAGTTTGTCATCACCTACTTGAGTGTCCTTGACCCCTTTGTTAGTAAATGTCAGCAGGTAGATTACTGCCTGGCCACCCACATACAGGTCATCACTTCCATTTTGGTGGTACACTGTCATGTAGCTCTCCAGTTTCGGGAAGAGAAATCTCGATGGTTCTAGAAGCCAATCACCAAGAGAATTAACATATTACAGCAAAATTTTACA
>JABFDZ020000138.1:15936129-15949267 GCA_019775955.2 Pollimyrus isidori | reverse complement strand
ATAGAGAGAATAGTCACACAAACCTGTTCAAGTGTAGGCTTTTTAATTAAATTATACACATTCCCAACACATGACAAATGTACAAGAAACACCTATAAGTAATCATGCAATCTCATGGTGCTTCAAAATATCCCGAAGCATTCTTGTCTTATTCACAGGATGCCCTGCTTCCATGAAATCAAATGAATTTGGTTGCCATGGCAAATAAGCTGCCCCGGTAGACAGGTCGGCCAGGAGTTCGCCCAGATAAGACCATCTTACATCTGAAATTACAGCCCAGACCTGCACCGCTGTGTTCTGCAGCTGGCTTCTATACATTTCTAGTGATGCAGACATACAGCATTTCGCTGTCCATGGTACTTAATATTGTACCGTGAGCAAAACATATGGTGACAACAAAAGATGAAAAATTTTAATCTAGCAATTATCACTGTTATTCATACTCTCATCCTTCTTTTACTCCACGGCAACTGTTACACTACTACTCCCCCTTGATGGTACGTAAGTGTATTTAAATCGATCGAGGTGCTTGAGTTTGAAACGGATTCAGCAAGCTGTTTCCATATATATATGGAAACATGTATTAACATGCATTAAATATGTTGAATATATATATGATATATATATTTATTTATTTATTTTTTCGACATATTTAATAATTAACTGAATGGTATATTTACTTCATTTTATGTGGCGGTATGTGTATGCACACGTTTATGATGCTTTCTGCTGCTACCACTACATCCCGACCCTGCCTCAGCTACCGCAGTCCCATCTAGTCTGCTCGTTCACCTGCATTGCAGTTCTGCAGCGGAAGCCGCGTACTACGCAGACTACATAAAATTGCATTCAAGCTGCTTGATAGTCAATGAAATATTTGACAATCGGTGCAAAATACATTAAATTTATTGGAAAGAGAAGCGCATATCCATTCATTTTCTCTTTTTTACCGAAACATCTGCAATTTGGTGCGTGCAAGTATGCAAATTTGAGACTATTTAAAGATGTATATTACCATATTTTGTTAATTTCCACGACTAATAATAAGTGTCAACGCAAGCAGTCCGAATATTGCAGACATTGTTAAAGTATTTATAAATAATACAAAACGAGCCTGATTATAATGCATTAGTTAAATATGTATTGTGCAGAATAGTGTTGCAGTTCTGATAAACACGTGGTATGATCTGGTCGCAGAACTACTGAATAAATCAAAAACGTCTGACTGTTACATATGCTGCCTGTTACATTCGCCATATCTCTGTTCCGTCTTTTCTGCGTTTCTTGTGTTCCAGTTTTGTCGTCACACCAGTAATAAAATGTGCAACCCAGACGTCACACATTTTTATCGCACTTCAAAATCTGACATGTCATATATCTCACGTCGCAAATGGAAAAATAAACTGTCCTCAACCTCAGTGAAATCATGCCTGAAATATGACTATGCGGTTATTACCGGTGCTTTAATGCAATGTACCACAAACCAGCAACGAACTATAAATACGAAAATGCTATAATACTGCCTTATATTGAACGCGGCAGAGTCGTAATTATTCATTTAATGACATCCAACGTAAACATACGCTAAATATAATTATAAATGCACACAGAAGCACAAGAAATAAAATAAATCCGTAGGAGGACAAACCTACCGTTGACAGTAAATTTTAGCCTTGGTGACTTCTCAGCAAAACCCAGGTAGAAAAGTGAGACTAAAATGAGGTAATTCATAATTACTCGCTGCCCGTTGCCTAAGGAGGTAAAACAGTGCCCCTTTCAGATAAAACACTTTATTCCGAGATCCTTGTTGCTCAGAGGAAGTGACGCAGGCGCAGTTCGGTCATCAATTGCCCACAGCCTCGGCTGCTTATCACCCTTTTCTGCCTTTCTCTCCAGATCACGTCGAAAAGCTGGGGGTCTCAGGCTCCTCCTCAAAAGTGTGTGTATCTGGGTACGCGCGCGTCCCTGCCAGATGCCCGTCCTTCTGGACGTGGACAAACAGGTTAAGAGGTTTTTATAATCTCTACGGCAAATTCCGTTCGCGGTTCCTATTTGTATATTAATGTACAACTTTGCCTTTAAGTGTGGTGTCGCACTGCCTTACACAAACAGGTATTATACTTGTGGATCGGCTTGTATATGTACTGTATACTTGTACTATATACAGTATACAGGGCAAAATTGAAGTGATAAATGAAACCCGTCTGTAACCTTTTTCGGATTTAAACACTAAATGGATGTTGTTTATTGATAAACATTCGCATTATAACCACTAGTACTAAATATAGAAACTCAATACATAATGCATTATTTAAAAGAATGCGTAAAATCCTTTTGAAGCTTAGAGACGCAATATTTGAGGTTATCCAAGTCAGTAAGTCCATACACTGACGCTGCAATGTAGTTCTGCATTGTGTGCACGTTGTTATAGGAATGACGAGAGATTTACATTTCAGCAATGAGAAGTTTAATAATAAATTGCTTCTGGGCCCTTAAAAATTGCATTGCAATTTTTGGAGTTTCTGGCACCACAACAAGATCGTAGTCGAAAAGTAGGTATAGCCCATCCTTAGCCTATTTAATTTACAGTGATTTAATGGCATTAACACTTCGATAATAGTGATTAAATGAATAGTTTAAACAGGCTTACACGTCTACATATTGAGAAGCTATGAACTCTTCCTTATGCGTGAATAAGCACCAAGCCTGAGCCCTCGACCCTTACTGTAGATATGTTACGCATTTAAGAGACACCATGCTGGACAGACCTATATAAGACCGTGAGGGGGCACAAGAATTATCTAAAGGGGTTTAATTCCGGTTGTACACGTGATAAGAATTTTCTAGGTTATACTGGGTCATTGTAAAAATGGAAAACGACTCACTGTTTAACCCACTTAATATTCCGCCGTGAAATCACTCTTGGTAGAAAACCGGCAGTGATCATGGTTGAGAGGAAGTGCAGACATTGATAACAGGGCCGCAGCTAGCTGTGGGGTCACCCAGCTCCATACCTCGGTACTTTTTAGGAGCTAAAAATTGAAGCTAAATATTCACCTGAACAAAATTAGACTTTTCACATAACTAATTAATAATAAAAAAAATAAACATCTTATGAAGGAGACGGTATCAATTTATTGTGATTGACGAGATCCAGCCCCAACCCTCACTATTTTTCAAACCTTTGAAAAGTCTGCATGCTACAGCCCTGATTGGGAATTTGACGTTTAAAACAATAATTATTAGACAACCGCATATATCAATCTTTTGTTTATTAATGTCACAGTAAGCTACACAGAAATCACAATAAAGTAGCCTAATACAGTGCGGTGCAGACGTAAGAAACGTTGATTGGAGTCTTTTGCATAGATTTTGTTCCATCATTTAGCAGGACTGCAGCCTACCGTCAAGACATTTCAAAATTATGAAAACATTTGCGAAACACGTCAAACTGCCGACGTAATTCAAGTACTGAGGTGATGGAGGGAATGGCACAGCATTCCGTAATACGCCACTGGCGCCGTACAGCATTATTAGTGTACAAGCACAAGAGTGCAATGGCGCGCTGTTTCCCCAGACAGCCATTCATACACACACATTGAAAAATTAATAAAAATATACATACAGCTTAAAACAGAATAACAATTCCAATGCAAAAATATTTCTCCAGAGAGATAGTAAGCAGACAAGTTCATTGTTCATCAGAACACAGAGATTGCAGTAAGACATAAATATTCGTAATATAATATCATCCATCCATCAAATGCTTGTCCAGAACAGGGTCACTCTGAACTTGAATCCTATTGCAGGAAGCACGGGCCACAAGGTAGGGGAGACCCTGGAAAGTATTGCAGTCCATTGCAGGGCACACAAAACATAAATTTATCCTTAATAATATTTTACGCATGTGTTTATGAAAGACATGGTATAGAAATGTTATTTATAATTCTGAAAACAGTCATTGACATTTGACAGTTTGGTTTGATAGCATTTAAAATTTCGGTAACACTTTCCTTGAGGGGATACAGATAATGTAGTAGTACACTCTTACTTAATGTATTAATTAACCAGAAGTTAATTTAGTTACATACCGATCCCATGTTCGTTTATCATTAATCTTAATGTTTCTTACATTTCACGGTTACTATGTTCATGATTTGTATTTGAGTAGTAACTGAGTTAGTAAGTTACTTCTGCCCCTCAAGTAAAGTATTACCTATTTTTTAAACTGTATTTAATATGAATATTCTTACTGAGTTTTCTATTGATGTTAATAAATACCTATCTCCAGTTTATTCATCACTGATCGTGATGTACATGACTTAAAGCATGCAGGTAAAATTATTATTTTTCTGCTACAGTAGTAATAAGACCCATTCATCCATCCATCCATCCATCCATCCATCATCCAACGTACTGTCCAACACAAAGTTGTGGCGCAACTGGAGTGTCTTGCAGGTAGCAGAGGGCAAAAAGGTCCACCAAGGCCAGCATGCCCGATCATTGCAGAGGACATCCACTCACACGACATTTTGTCTAAATGCATGTCTTTGGACTGTGGAAGGAAATATTTCAAATCCCTGCCTAAGCCCCAATAAACCAACTGCATATCAGTGATTTCTGCATGTGTCATAGTCAAAATATTTCCAGTCTTTGTGCTCATAAGTATTGAGCAAATATTATGCACCAATATAATATATTCTGAGCCAGAATAATTAGCAGTTAGAATTCTTATCATAATAGCATAATCTTATAAGTTTATAATAAGGTCATAATCTGATAATATATATTCATAAGCACCCTGCTTGTCCAGGGCAGGGGCCCTACATTCAGTTAAAAGTTCATAGTCATTTTTCTTTTGGTATTTATTTAAAGTTACTGGCAGCTCTTGGTTTCCCAGACTGCCTGCGCCCCCACCCCCCCCCCTCAAATGAGCTTCATTGTAAGTCGTGAATCTCCGCCACCTCCACCCATGGCTCTCTGAGGCACAAACTCGATTTCGGAATTGCGTTTTATCTGACCCTTTCCCCGGCTCCAGAAGAATATGAAGAGGAAGCAGATGGCGACCGAGCTGAGAAATGACAAGAAGCCCATAGTCATGGCGATGACTAAGGTCTTGGCATCGAACGGTAAGCGATTCTGAACTTGAGCAGACGTGCCGTTAGCAAACCTCCGGCCCTCTTCCGAGTAATTGTGGAAGAAGCGATCGCCCAGCACACGCAAGGTGATAAAGACGCTGTCATTCCCAGCAGCGTTGCTTGCAACACATAGAAAAGTACCACCATCCTGAACCTGAGCAAACTGAACCTCTAGAGTGCCATTAGTCAAAACGCGGATTCTTCCTTTTGATAACAGGGGTGTACGTTTACTGGTCATCCAAAATATGGAGGGTGGGGGATCGCCGTCTGCCTTGCAGTGAATAGTCACACTGTTTCCCTCTTTCACTTTAATTTCCTGAGGTCTGAGGTCAATAATGCGTGACTTCCTGCAGGTGAAGAAGCGTGCCACCTCAGCGTCACGGAAATCACGCAGCTCTCTCTCCTGTACTATTCCTGGTGCAGAGCAGGAGGGTTGATGGCCATCAAAATCTAGGTGCTGGAGCCAGCGCATGACCCACAACAAACGGCAGTCACATGCCAAAGGATTGCCATCGAGTCTCAGGATCCTCAAATTTCCTGTTGAGTGGAAGACGCCTTCCTCAATTGTAGAGAGCCGATTTGATGACACATTGAGAAGATTAAAGCGGACTAGTCCTTTAAAGGCTCCTAGCTCAATCTTTAGTAGGTGTCCCCCAGCCAGGTGGAACTCCTGCAGACGAAGCAGGTCACTGAGAAGGTTCCTATGTACCGTGGTTATGGGGTTATATGACAGGTCCAAGTGTTTGAGGTAGGCCAGGTGGTGGAGTGCTGTGTAAGGGACAACAGTAAGGTTGCATTTGCTGATGGTGAGAGAGGTAAGATTGAGGCCAATCAAGCTGCTACTAGCCAGTGTATCCAGTACTGGCCAGTTGGAGATTTCAAGGCTGCGTAGCCTATTCAGTTGGCGAAAAGAGTTACTGGGCAACATGCTAATGCTGAGTTGGTGAAGTCTAAGACGAGTGAGACTCAGGAGTTGGGACAGTGCCTCTGTGGGAATGGAGGTCAAATTACAGCGGTCCACATTGAGGTCCTGGAGGTTTTGGATACCTGCAAAGGCTCGATGAGAAATGAAGACCAGGTCATTTGCCCCTATTTCAAGCACATGCAAGTTGACCAACTCACGAAATGAGTCATCCAGGAAGACAAGAATCTCATTGTCACTTATGTCTAGCAAGTATAGACTGGATAGTCCAGTGAACACTCCAACAGGGATAATCTTTAGCAGGTTGTGCTTAAGACAAAGAATGCGCAAGTTCTGAAGCCCTTGAAAAGCTTCCACCTCGATCATGGAGATATTGTTATAACTTAGGTCAAGCTCCAATAATTGAGTGAGATTTGAGAGCTGCCGGGGGCCCAGTATTCTCAGGTTATTGTGTGACAAGTTCAACCTCTGAGAATATACAGGGAAGCCACTGGGTATACTGGTCAGATGCTTATTAGAACAGTTCACTTGCAGCTTCTCTTGGCGGCAGTCACATATCTGAGGACAAGACCAAGGAACTTCAGCTGCAGATGTCCCCAACCCCACCTGGATGAGGATGGTCCACAGCCCCCAACAGAAAATGACTTCCTCTACCATGTTGTCCCAGTCTGTATAGGAAGACAAAGATGCAGAGCTTTGAGACACTGTATAACAGTGCTTGTCAGCTAAACATACAGACAGTCCCCAGGTTAAGAGCGTCCAACTCGCACTTACAAATGACCTGCCATAAAGCCTGTTATATAAAAAAGTAAGGTTAAATAAAATGGTTTGTAATAACAAACAGATGTACTACTTTGTGACATGAAAACATTACATGGCTGCAGTGGTTACTCAGCTGTAAGATACAGTCCCAAATGTACTTTTAACATTACTATATAGCTATTTCTGTATACTGTACAATTATTTTTCTGACTTACCTAGAAATTCAACTGAAAGACAGACTAATGAACCGATCTCGCTTGTAACCTGGGGACTGCCTCTATTCAGAACAAGCAACATATATTCGAGACCAGAAGGATTTTATGACATATTTTACTCACCAGTTTGATGAGAAATCACAACTTTACATAACCGGCATTGTTCGATTAGGGACTAAGGTTAGTTTTCTCCCCCTTTCATTGTAAATTATCTTCCATGAAGCCTGGAATGAAATTACAGAATATTTAGTATTTCTTGGATTTTTTCACGTTGTATTCAGTCAGATCCTTTTTAGGGGGTCATATTATAAAACGGACTGGAAACATCCAATTTCAGAGCTGGCTGCTTTTCCCCCTCGTTGCCTGTTCAGTGTAATCAAACGTAGTTTTAAGGTGTGCTAGAGCTGCTGCCTCCCTAACTGACATAACTAAAGTATCCAGAATTCCAGTTAACAATCAGGTGAACAATAATCTGGGATCTCCAACAGACCCAGCCTGCTCATTTAGAATCTGACCATCCTTGACCATTCCCATCAGAATTTAGTTGTTGCCATGAGGGTTCCACAGACACAACAGATCACAATAAAAAAATGTCCCGAAGATCTTGTAGAAACATGCTGTTGATGCCTTTTGTTCTGGAAAGGGCTACAAAGGCCATGTATGAAACACTGAATCCCAGGTGGAACCACATCCTCATAAAGGATAATGTTTTGGACACCTCCACGTGGACGGCTATCCTGGCAGGTCTTCAAAGTACAGAGATGTTAGGAAAGCCAGATTAGCCTCTCTGCATCAGATTGGCTCAATAACCAGATACTGGATAGGATCCTGGAAGATTCCCCATATTACAGTACATAGCACACTGGGTGTTACTGTACATGACATTCATTGCTCATTATATGGCAAATACACATTTTTTTGACCTAATGACACAAAGAAATCAAAAGATTTCTGGTGGTCCTACTGTCCAGAATTTCCATGGGATCAATAAAGTGTTTCTTAGTCTTTATATACATGACAGGAATTTACAATCCCAAATCAGAAAAAGTTGGGACAAGGTGGAAAATGTGAGTAAAAAAATAACAAAAACAAGTTATAAATTTTCCTCAAATTGCAGACAGTACGAACACAAAATAATTCATGTTTTTTCTTGTCAACATCATTTGATTTGTAAATAAATATCCATTCTTGCCATTCAGGCTTGCAACACATTACAAAAAAGTTGGGACAGTACAGCATTTACCACTTTGTACAGCTCCCCTGTCTTTTACCAACACTTAAAAGACGTTTAACACTTAACACTTAACAACGTTTTAGGTGTGCAACAGTATGGGGTCTTCGTTGATGCATTTTTTGTTTCAAAATGTGCCAAACATTCTCTATAGGAGACAAATCAGAGCTGCAGGCAGGCCAGTCAAGGATCTGCACCCTCTTCTTATGCAGCCATGTCTTTGTTATGCGCACATTATGTGGTTTTGCATTGTCTTGCTGAAATAAGCATGGGCGTCCCTGGAAAAGACGTTGTCTTGAAGGCATTTGTTTCTCCAAAACCGAGATATACTTCTCAGCATTGATGGTGCCATCGCAGAAGTGCAAGTTACCTTTGCCGAAGGCACTGACACAACTCCATACCATGACAGACCCTGGCTTTTGGACTGTTGGACTGGTAAAAGTCTGGATGCTCCTTTTCTTCTTTGGTCCGCAGCACAAAGCGTCCATTTCTTCCAAAAAAGATGTGAAAAACCATCCCATCCCAGATGCCTCCGAGTTGATAACGCTTCTGGACACTATTTATGCAGGGAGGAATGCCCAAATCCCTTCCTATCTATATTTGAGAAACGTTTTTCTTCATCATTTCAAAGATTTTTGCCCGCACTTGATGGCATCCTCTGCCCATCTTTGCTCCTAAAGGAATAGGCCTTCCCTCGATGCTGCTTTTGTACTGAATCATGATTGCAATCACCTGTTAAGATCACCAGTTTCAAATCACATCATTATTTAGATAGTGTACCTCATTACTACCCCTGAATTGCCCTCATCCCAACTTTTTTTGTAATGTGTTTCAAGCCTGAATGGCAAGAATGGATGTTTATTTACAAATCAAATGATGTTGACCAAAAACAACATGAATTATCTTGTGTTCATACTGTCTGCAATGAAATAAAAGTTATGGGAAATTTGTAAATTAGGGCTTTATTTTTTTATTCATATTTTCCAACCTGTCCCAACTTTTTCTGATTTGGGGTTAGTATTACAGCAGGTATCACTGACGTGACAGATTCAGAGATATGGAGTTGCTGTACCCTTAAGCTGTGTCAACAGTGCGATGTTCAAAAAGAGGAATGTAGAAGGCTTAAAGTATATTATTTATTTATTACATTGTCCCAAGTCTCAGTTTATCTCAGGCACATTTGTACAAGTGGGAGGGCAGGATTATGGAATGCTGCCGTTCACAAAACCCACGTCGCTCTGCTTTTAAACATACAAGAGGGAGAAGCTTGGTGTCCGAGTGCAGGATCAGCTGGTGTGCCGTGTCCCTGGAGCAAGCAGGGTTTCCAGGCCTTTTTTGGGGGCTTAACTGACCTTCTGATCAGAGGCACAAAGTCCTGCCCCACTGCACCACTCTGCTACTCACGGTGTTCTTTGTCAGGCTGTTCTCGAAAAACATGGAAATAAATTAATTATGCAATAAATATTCAATGATGAATATTCATATAGTTATGAGTCCCTTCCATCAGCTACCAGAATAATGGAGTGTTGAAACTTTGATCTTTTTTTTTCCCCTCCAAATAATTTTGTTAGCTACTGGGAGCAACTTTTTCATGGTACAGGGCACAAATAACCATTAAAAGTATTACAAGGCCAGCATTTGTTTTTGTGTATAAGGTTAGGCATGAAGTTTAACAGAAAAATAATAGTTAATCGTTATACGATAGTAGTATTCTCCAGTATCATCATTAGTTTTTTGTTGAGATAAGTATTGAGTAAATATTCTCACATACATCGGACTGATTGAGTGTTCTAGGGTATTAACTGTGGGAATTGGACAATTCTCATGATCGCCACACAGAACTGATCTCACTAGGGGCCCTGCATTAATCACTGCCTGTAGTGGCAGTTTACTACAGCAGATTTTCATAACATGGTGTGGGTAAACAGAGGAGAGTGACAGGGCCGATTATTATGGATGAATGAAAGAGAGTCAATTTAACGAGGAATCCTGGCTCCTTCCAATTCAACTCAACAAATATAGGCTAATATACTGGTAAAACACAAATGATTGTGTTGATTGGTAAAACACAAAGATTTATTTTATTTACCATTATATAACATCTAACATTGAAACAGACTTGTAAGTTACAGGTATAAAAACAATATATGGTAACACTTCACTTAAAACAGTCATCATGATGCATTATAAATAACTTCACGACGCATAGCAACGGAATTAAGGATGCTTTGTACTGCATTTTGAATGTATTTACAGTATAGTGAATTACAGATGACAGCATCAAAGAGCATTTATAATGCATAATAAAGATGGCTATAATGTGTTATGCCTTTTTATAAATAACTATAACTGTGTTTCTAATACTTTTGAATGTAATATCATGCATTATGAAGGTATCTATAACGCATTATATATGACTACTTTAAGTGTTAACTAATAGATTGTTGTCTTCTATAAATCATATTACTAAATTGAAAATTTAAAAAGCAAACCCATAAAATGTGCTTCTGTTATCACTAAACTGAGCAGCACACTTACGGCAAGCATTACTGTAATCAAGCAGCAGATTCTCACATTCCAGCCTTTACTGCTGCAACGTCAGAGAGGGAATTAAAAACCATCTCAAAAGGGATGCCGTTCAGCACTAAGACCTGAAATAACAACAACCGTGCCATTTCGCACTGTTGTTTTATAATCCACTCAATCCACAATTGTCTTTGAGCTATTTGGAACTGACTGTGCTGTTAAAGCTTCCTGTTTACTTCGTATGCCAGTCCAAACTGATCTTACATCAACTGAAAGAGTTAATCCCAAGACAGTGACAGGAAGCAACAACTGCATAGAGTGGAACTTAATTGCTTTCAGTGGACAGAGTGCAGTCTTACAAAATTCCAAAGTATTGGAATGAATATCCCCATAGACAATAAACATAAACACTTTTGCAAGGTAAAACAGGGATATTACTCATGCATGTTATAAAAATTGCAAGACGCACACCAGTTGAAATCAAGTCCATTTCTCTGCATTCATATACTTGAGTGAATGGCCCCTTTTGACTCCTGTCTTCAAAGCCTATATCAATGGTTTGGTGTCTTATGGGCATGTTTTATGATGGCAATCTAATCCATCCCATAATACCTAAGCATATCCATCCACTTTATGGCTAGCCAGGAGCTTAAACAGTAAGACACCAAACACCATCAATATCCCAGCCTCAGCTACATTAATTACTTAACCTTTTTTATAGCCAGGTACTTCCTTAAATTAAATCTGGCAAAAAAATTCCCTGTTTTCATTTGACATGGAATTACAAACAATCTTTGTCACAGGATGTGCGCACCATACCCATACAAAAAAATGGTTGCTCGTATTATACTTTGTCACCTAATTTTATGCGTTTATGATAAGTTTCAGGCATCATTTTCATGTAATGCAAAGTACTGTATGCTTCAGTTGTATGTTTTTGGATTCAGCTTTTTGTTTCTTTGTTGCCAGAGGAAATTATGTGGACCATTCTATCACAGTCTAGATGCACGTTTAGTAGGCCATCTAGGAAGTTATATGAGCCATATCAAGGGCGATAACATGCTGAGTGCTCTGACCACTATGACCATTGTCATCAGTATTGTTCAGTCTAATAGTCAATCAATGATCTTTAATATTGGTTTGATATCCAAAACAATGAAAATTACTTAAGCATTCTGCCTCTAAATTCTTCACTCTAGAGGTATCTCAACAGAATGTTACAGGCGTCACCTGCTGGTGGGAGGCAAATGCAGTGCTTCCTTCCACAGCGCTTGTTCCTTTACAGCAGAATGCACACCAAAGAATGTCCATGCAAGTGTAATTTGTGTGGTAGAACTGTAGTATGTAGGGACCCATTTTGCCCAACCACCCTTATATTACATGCATGCTGTAAATATAGTTGGAAAACTTAAAAAAATTCCATAATCAATCCATCCAGAGTTCAGTCTAGCTCTTTCTAAATTGCCTCTTTATTGACCTCTACAATATATTTGCAACAACATTCTCTACAACATTCTCTCCTGCTTAGTATTACTGGGGTTTAAGCATAACGTATACCATTATTCTTAGCAAATGCAGTCAGGCAAGAGGACTTTGCAATGCAGATCTCTGCTCATATAGTTGAGTTTAGGCACAATAACCCCCTTTGAATTCATCTTCTTTGCCTTCCTAGAACCAAGAACATAGTCTGCGTGCTAGACACAGACAGAAATCGGTCACAGCGTGCCATGCTATTATTAGTTATTGGCAGGTGGGAACTGAGCCCTCATTATCCCCAATTAAAATTTCCAAAACCCAACAGCTAGCAACAAAGGCCAGTGGGCTTATGTGGAGGACAGCCATGTTAGTCCTGGCATTCATCTCAAATTCCACATCACTGGGCCGGAGTCTCAGTTTGAATGTCTTGAAAGCGGAACAGCTGATAAGGTGTACATTGGGGCAGTTTTGCTGTTTTTACCTCTTATCTCCTTTGTCAAGGAGATAAGTCTAAATAAGTGTTAATACCAAAGTGTTTAAGTGTCTGCACTGGCAAATTCAGCAGGTGCACAGTGCAGGGCCAGCACTAGATGTTCTGGCCCCCTAGGATTCTTCTGAGCACTGCCAACCCCAGAGCAGCAGAAAATAAAGTTTGGCAATTAATTTATATTAAAAACTTTTCAGTAACTTAGGGCACCTGACTATCAATTAGCTAGCTTGAGTTTGTTTCACAAGAAGAGTAAAAAAATATTAAAAGTACCGTAAATAACTGCAACGTCATGAAACCAGAGGTATTTCACTCTTTCACTCATCATTTTGCGCCTCCTAATCAAACAGCACCCCGGCGCAGTGCCTCTGAAAGCAGTCT
>JABFDZ020000138.1:15920337-15933634 GCA_019775955.2 Pollimyrus isidori | reverse complement strand
GGAGTTTTAACGCAACATAAATCCGTATTAAATATTAAAGAAGACTGAATAAATAAGCATAGTTAAAACATAATACACGATTAAGAGTAGCAACAATATCAGCAGTAGCATACAAACCCAAAATACCGAAATTAATGTTTTTTATTATTATTATTATCATTACACCCCCTATAATCGTCGTTTACTTGCCGTAGGACATTTTTGACTGAGGAGTCGCCTAGAAGTTAGAAGCTGCTGGTGTCTGACCTCTGCGTTTGCTGCCAGTGCTCTGTGTGTTTACGTTACAGGAGTTTCAGACGGACACTAAATAAAGCTCTTTAACAATCCAAAATCAACTCACCAGCTGTAGGCATCGCGTCGGATTTGAGACGGAAATGGTCTCAGATTAGGGATTTCGCTCATCAATCGTGCGGTTTTACCTGGTTTCCCCGTTAACGTCTAGGCACTTCGATCATGTTTCCGCGCACGCTGCTGCACCTCCCGCACTCATCCTCACAACTGTTTCGAACTAATTTAGCCTCCTGATTAAGTTCCCTTGTCTAAAGCAATATCCGTTAGATGGTGTCAATTAGCAAAACCATTATTTAGGTCGACTTCTTTTTTTGCCGACGCACGTGAAAACTCGCAGCGCTTAATATAAACAAGATTTTTATGTCAAATGCTGCCTGGTGTCTCTGTGTCGTTTGAAAAGAAAAGTGAGGGGTATCCGAGGAGTCAGTGGCGAGTAATCCCGCACTTGACGGAGGGGAGGGTATGAAATCCGAAGGCAAACCAACCTTTCAGCTGGCATTGTCCATAGGTCTCTGCGAGGAACATTCACGGGACGCATTCCTACGCATAATTTGTGCTTCATTTTAAAACGTGAAAAGAATGTTAATTATGGAGGGACAGGGTGGTAACTGACCAGTTTTACAGAATGCATCAATGGAGACACTGCCTGTATTTGCATTTATTGAAATTTAAACTTTCAGAATCTACAGTAGTCTGTCCCAGGGACATTATGACATTATGGTGACGGTATGGACTGGTCAGCCAGATCTGGGGATTTAGGTAAACCGCTAACTGGGAGCAAAATTAACAGCTAAGGCTAGGCAGAGACACAATGAATCCCCAGCCATTACTGTAGCTACAGAGAATGGAATCAGATCAGAGTCACCTATTTAATTTAGTGGACTGCAAAATGAGGTTAAAAGAAAATGTTTATGGCAACAACAGGTGATGCTCTCTTCTTTATAGCCAGAAGATACCTAAGCATCTACGGAAATGTTTGGTGGAACGAGAGCACACTTTATAACTCAACCTCAATGGTTACTAGTACTTGAGAATGGGGCTTAAATAATATAATTGCTTTTTTGGGCAGACCTCTGTTTTGTGCTGGTAGTCTGAAAGGTGTGACAAATAAATGCTTGAGATCGATTTAGTGATGCTCTGCCAAGTCACAAGAGGGGAGAATCACGAGTACAAAGTGGAGAAACATGTTAAGCTTTTGATGAAAGGTGAAGAAGACAATGTTCAGTGGGGGCTTGTGGTTTGGTGGAATCCTTTGATACTACACTTTTATCATTGTGTTATTGAAATTATCCATGTCAAACTGTGTAACTTGACTCATCCATCCAACTTCCATATTTGCTTATCCAGCGCTGTATCATGGTGGGTTTGGAACTTATCCCAGAAAGCACAAGGCAGAGGACACCTTGGATGGTAGGCCAGTCCATTGCAGGGCACATTCTCACACACTTACGTGCAATATAGGGACCCATTTTTCCCAACCACATGTTTTTGGCTTGAGAGGGGAAAGTTGAACCATAACCTGACAGAACAAGCTGCTGGAATTCATTAATATTTATATCTGTAAGATACGCAACATATTCCAGGAAAGAAGTGGTATAGATCTCCCGTAGTGCATTTCCCAGTCATAAAAAGAGTGAGAGAATATGCAAACCCCTCTTAAATAGAGAGGTGTGGGGGTCAAAGCCCCCTAGCTTTGAGTTGTGAATGACAGAAAAAGTACTGTATACTGTATTGTCATAACACTTAAAAAGCAGACTTCAACTGAATTTTATTGAACGCTTACATCAGCGCTAACTGCAGCATATTTAATAACATATTTGCCTCTGTGAAGTATGGATATAGAATCATACAAAGATAAATACATAATTCATGAGCCTCTGATGATTTTTGATTTTATGCTGGGAAACATTCAAAGATTCTACAAAAATAATCTTACTGGGAAAGTCGTGGAGGGTGCTGCAGTCATTGTGGTTATGGTCCACATTTATAATATTTGTACACTGGCTTCAGATATAAGTTATGTTATAATAGCCCACAATTGCATTATGTCGTATGACGGATCTCCTTAATAGCATTTGTTTGTATAGTACAACTATTTGAGGATTCCACAATATACTATGAAAGTCTAAAAATCTAAGCAGCAAAATAATGAGTGGAGTCCATTAGTGTTTTGGGAGGCCGGCAGCAATCTTGGCAAAGCTCAAGGGAATTTAATTAAATTTGCCTGCTGGGGGGAAGGCATCTTAATTGAAGAAAGGGAACAGTAGCCAATTCGCTCTACTCAGAAACGTTCACCTCCATCTCAGCCGGGAGTTAAGTTTCCAGAGCTCTTTAAAAGTAATGCAACAAATCAGGAGTGTAGCCTAGATTTTCTTGTGCTGTCAATCACCGTAATTGTAGCGTAGAAATGGAGGGCAATATTTTACAGAAAAAAAATCAAAATTATGTCACCATTGACACCAGACAGTGGTGATTATGGCAAGTCGTGGTGAGTTGGTTGATAAAAAATGCATATCAGGAGTAAGCAGGGGACTGGATAAGCCGAGGTCAGGGAAAGAGTCTCATCCTAAACTTCAGTAAGACTAACGGTTTAACTGTGGATTTTGAGAAGAAACCATTGAGGCACTTTCACCTCCTCACCATCAGCGGGGCTCCTGTGGCGAGGCCACCCTGCTTCAGACACGTGAATGTCAACATCACTGAGGACCTCGCATGGGCAATGCAAACCAGCACTTCTCTTAAAAGGCATGTCAAAGCCTCCACTACCTCAGAACACTATGGAAGCTCGGACTGGCCAACAAGATACTCAAGGCATTCAGCACCCGCACTGCCTAGAGAATCTTGACTGGGTGCATCACCAGCTAGTGTGGGAGCTGAACCAAGCAGGCTGGCATGACCCTGAGGAGGGCGGAGCGTTCAGCTGAACATGCCGTTGGGTGTGGGCTCCCTAACCTGCAGGTAACCTTCAAGAGGTGGTGCCAGGACAAAGACAAGAAGATAATTAAAAATACAATCACCCAGACAAAGGCCTTTTCTCTAAACTGCGGTCAAGGAGACACTACAGCAGCCTGAAGGCCAACACCAAGCAACTTAGAACAATACCAAGCAACTTAGACGCAGCTAAGATGTCTCTATGTACACTTTTACAGTCATTACAGTTTCAGCCATTCCTCATTTTTCATTTTACATCTGTCTTAATTGTCTTATTTTACTGCTTTGTCCTATTTTTATTGTGATTTTAATCCTATTTATTTTTATAATGTACTGGAAGACCTGCACGTTTTTAGCTACATTAAGGCTGTATGACATTAACAGTTTTACTTAAATTTTAAAAAGGCCAGTAATGTTGTTTTCCATATTTATACAGTTTCTAAATTCTGAGACTTATGTATGTGGGTGTATATATGAAAGACACAAATACCATAAAACCCTTTAAGCGTAATGCATAAAAGAGTTTGATTGGAGACAATATCAGTCATTTAATGCGTCTTACCACAAGCGGCAGTATAAAAAGGGTGTAACCTGCCAGAGACACCAGGCAGCATTTTACAGAAAAATCTTGCTTATATTAAGAGCTGCGAGTTTCCACATGTCCTAGCAATAGGTGACATTGCAAACAAGGTTGCTTCACACCTTTAGTTGTTTCACATCTGGGCCCAGATCTGGGCCTTGCATGTGCATATTTGGCTTTTCTCTGTTTGCTTCTCTCACGGTGTGAAGACCTGCAGTTTAGGTGAATAGCCTGCAGTGAGTGTGGATGTGATTGTGAGAGGTGCCCACAAAGAGGGCCCCTACTTTACGTTAAGGGACAAAAGCGCTGTACCCATTCCCCACATAATATAATTCATAATAAAGTAACTATGCATTGCAATAATTGTTTAGGTAATAAGCTATTACCTGAATTCAGTTTAATTCGCTATTTAAATGTAGAAATACATTAAATGCAATTAAAAAAACTAATAATGGCAAAAGACTTGTATTTTGTTTGGTTATTTGTTGTTAAGTTTACAGCTGGGTGGGACTAAGTACAGACAGTCCACATTTTTGCTCCTTGTGGATTGTGTGGATGTTCCCCGACGACTGGAGTAGGAAACACTGTCCTGTTCTGCCTGAGATATGCAGTATTACTTTCACTGCAATGTGTTGCATATCTCACAAATAAAAATGCTAATGAACTCTGCAGTATTAATATGCGGCCTCTGCAGTTTTTTCCTGCCTGTACATTATTCCTGCATATGACAGCAAATATTATGATGAAGCCTCCCTCTACACATGTTATAATGACTTACAGCGGCCCATCAGAGAACACACACACACACAGTCATACTTCATGGGCATTAGAGAATAATTGCGGGATAATGAAACCGGATAAGCTAACTGCATATCACTGGCGGGACCTGACACAACTGAAGTAGTATATGAACACTCCAAACACCAAACCCGCACGCATGCACGTACGCACACACACACACACGCACACGCACGCACACGCACACACGCACGCACACGCACACACGCACGCACACGCACACGCACGCACGCACACGCACGCACGCACACACAAACGCAGGTTTGTGAGGACTCTCTATTAGTTTCTATGGGAAAACTCTAATCCCAACATGACAACCTTTTTTTTCATTTCCAAATCTTTCAAAATGTTAATTCTTTACCTAGAATATTATCTGGTATTATGCTGGACAGCAACTAGTTGGTTGAGCTGCAGTAAATCTGCAGGGTTGGAATGCAGGGAAATGCTTAGCATTCAGTTTTAAATGCCATGCAGAGACTTAATGACGCTGGGCCTCAGCTACAGATTTTCTCTGGATAATGGGATTCCTTATTACTATTGTTAACAACCGGCTGCCACTTTCTGTCTGTCATTTTTCTGCAGAGCACAGTCTCAGTTGGTGGACTTACCAGCATCAGTTTCAACCCTTGGGTAAAAAAATTATATAATCATACCATTACTTGTCCACCCTATATTATGCTTAAATAACAGCTAGGCTTTTATTATTCTTTTACATCATTTAATTTCTTTTGAAATATCATGCAAAGCCCACTTGCCTCTGGTGTTTGTGAAGAGCATATCATTTGTGCATGCTTTTTTTTTTTAGTAAAATCCCAGTGAATGCCAGGGCTTAAATATGGCATTATTTTTTGTACAGACTGCACTGAGCTGTTCATAGTAATGAAATGGGATTAATAGTAAATAGTAAACACTCAGTGGTGACAGAGGATAACATTAAAAACCCATGGTCGGTTCTCTGGAGAGGGGTAATGAATACACACAACATATCAGATGATTTAGTCAGCTGTGCGACTGAGAACGATGCAGGCATGGGTAACATACTGACTCAACACAAAGACTTCTGCAGTGTGATGCACGTGTTTGTCTGTAATGCAGATTCTTAAAAAATATTAACTGTGTTATCACTGTCACCCATCTTTGCCGGACAGCTGTTCATGGTGATGACTGCTGATCGTTTTTTTTCAGGCACCAACTTGCTATTCCAAAAAGCAGGTAGAGATAAATACAACCGCAGACTAACAGAATACATTAAGTCAGTGGCACCACACTCTACAGTAGCTAAGCATCAATGGAGTTTGTTTAGCTTTGTTCGTGGAATCTGATTTTGCCATGCATTATTAAAAAGAAATATTTAGAAAACAAAGCACAGTGAGTGTATGTTTAAGTCAGGCTTCTTGCTCTTGTTTCCTCTTTCTTTCCTATTGGCCATCTGACCTACATATAGGTCTAAAAATATAATGCGGACTGAAACACAAGGCACTTGCTGACGCTCTTTACTATGACTAACCCTCATGATTTAGATTAACCCTTAGCAAAGACATTTAGAGATGGTCATGACACCTCTGGGTGTTCAATAAGATTTGGGTTTTAATCAGTAACTCAGAAAGTCGCCACGGCCCTTCTGCAGATCCCACAGTCTCTTATGAAATGGGGAAGAACATCAAAATGACCTTCAGAAATGCTTAATATTGGATAAGAGTTTGGGTTTTGCAAGTGTTTGTGTTCCACAGCTGCATTGGTTTGTATGACCTTCCCCGTGTCCCAAGTCATTGTCCAGGTAAACGGATCCTGTTTCACATCTGCCAATGTGCGAGCTGTATTTGAAATAGCACATGCAGTCTGTTCATTATGCAGAAATGAGGAAAGTCAGAAGACAATGTAACCTGACAGCGCTTCCAGGTCTACTGACAAATGAAGTGACTAATTTTTAAAATAGAATATTCAGGAAAAAAAATGTATGTGCATGGCAGCAAGGTCCAAACTAGGTGAAATGAAAAAAGACATCCTTCTGCATTTACTTATGCAGATTTTTTTGTAGTTTGGGGCAGCTAATGCCTAAAAAAAGAATACTATAAAACAAGTTTATTTATAAAATGGGGCAATTCAAGAAAGTGCAAAAACGGAACATAGTAAAAAAAAAAAATGAATGAATGAATTGCTGTTACTGTACTGGATAAGTGGTTGTTGGAACAATGGATATATGAACTGTCAAGCATGCACAAGTATCGTGTTATGTTATGCAAGGGTGGAGGGGGGGGGGGCATAAAGGCATTAGAAAGCTAGGACAATTCCAAGGGCCCCAAAGTGACGGGGGCCCTAAAACATTTGACTATGAAATGCTTTCAGGGACCCAAAAATCTGTAGCGCCCCCGCTGCTATGAAATTCCAAAAGGAGGAAGCAGTTACTTCATGTCAAATGCAGGTTCTCCCCTTTCCGCACATGACTGTTTGAAGTCAGGGCATCACGAGCCTGCCGCATGACCATGAGGAGATAGAGCAGATGTTTCTCCTGGAGTCCCCAGTCCTTGCCAGAGGCACCATCTGATCCTAAAACAGGCAGCAGTCTTTTCTGACTCTAACAGTGGTAAACAGAGTTATGGATAAAAGACGGAAAATGCACTGCCTGGTCCAAAGAAGAAAGCTTCCTTTAGCTTTGGCCGCCTTTAGCTTTGATTATGGCGCTCTTTTGTCATGTGGTCGTTTCCACAAGCTCATGCAGCACCTCAACATTTGTTTTCATCCAGATCTGCAATAATTTCTCAGTTAAATATTGCCGTCGCAAATGAGTCGAATCACGTAAAGTCTTCTTCGGCACATATCCCAAAGAATTTCACTGGGGTTTAGCTCAATGATCTGTGTTGGCAAAACCATGTGTAAAAATGATTCCTCGTACTCTTTCACAATTTGAGGCCGATGAATCTTGGCAATATCTTCCTGGAATACGCCCAGGCCGTTAGGGAAGAAAAAATCCGTTAATGGTGGATGGAGGTGTACCCTGGCCATTCAGTAGGTTCAGCTGCATAAGGTTCCTGTGCTGTAATAATGATCCCTTCATTGACTTTTAAGTATTTGCTGATTTAAATTCAAATGGCCACTTTTTTTTGGCCAGATCGTGTATCTATGGGCTCTTTTTCTGTTAATAACTTTAATGATGGTACAAAGTTTAGTGTCAAGAATGTATTACAACAGATTTTACTTTCTTTACAGAATATTCATTTTGTATTCTTACAGCTAAAATTTGCCGTTTGGTGGCTCAGTGAGGAGCGTGACTTCTTCACAGTTCTGTGGTCGGGAGTTTAGCTCCCTGCGCTGCTTTCTGTGTGAATAGAATAGTGATGCTTTATTTATCCACATGGGGAAATTCTCTTTTCTCCTGCTCTGCATGAGACACACGGGCACGTACGCAGGTGGGAGGAAACCTGGGCGTTAGAGCACAGGGCCTGCCATAAAGCTGGCGGTTTTGGGCACCAGTCTGCTCACAGACAAAGTGTCTTAACTCAGTATACCTTAACCGGCTCACACGGTCTGTGTTTGCCCCCCCACTCAGCTCCCTGCCAGACAGTCAACATTTTTTGCTCCGTCCCACGTGAACCGTCTGGGGGTCTCCGAGGTCCGTATGCAGACACAGTGTCTGGTGAGCCGCACTCTGCACCTCTCAGAAAGTGCGGTCACTGCTGGATTTCACCCCTGACCTCTGACCCAGGAGATGTGAGGTGCCGCCACGTTGCCGCGGATGAGCGAAAAGAATTTCCCTCTTGGAATCGATGCATCGTGCCTGTATATTCTCCTACTGTTTCCCAGGTTTCCATCTGGTAGACCAACTACCTTCTGCACCCAAAACATATGGTCAGTCAAACTGGCATCACACCAAATCTAAAACCTGTGTGCAAAGTCCCCTAACAGCAGCAAAATGGTTCAAATTGGAAAACACGCAAACATATACAAACATGGTAAAATATACAACATAATAATAAATATTGCGTGCTGAAAACTTAAAACTAAAAAATAAGTACAATGGAGAGTAAATACATGAAGTGCTTACTACTGTTAGATGCAGTGATGCACATAGGTTATGACCAATGTAGCGTGGGTTTAAGTTTTGGTGTAATTAAATTGCCCATTATTTGTGATCGCACCCTGATTTGGAATGGCATCCAGTCCAGGTTGGCCCCTGTCTTTGGTCCAGTACATCCTGAGATCCCGGCTCACTCTGGCCTTCTGTGGTAGTTTACTGTAAAGCATCATTTATCCCGTCAAGTTTAATTTAACTACCCCATGCCTGTTTATGCACAATAGCTGCTGCTCATATAATGAACTGTATTTATTAAATGTGTTCTATTTTTCTAGGCAATTTCTGCTACAAAGAGAGTAATTGTAATGATGTGGAGACTGGATCCAAGTGCAGAGCAATGTCTTTTTGCAGTCTACAGTCTTACTTAGAATTCAGGAAGGAGGGATCAATATCACAAAGGAAAACAGAGTCTAAGATGCAATCTAAACACAGTCAGTAACAGGAACTGGCCTGTAAACAGAAAGTACAATAGTATTGTAAACAATATCCAAAATCAGAAATCATTAAACAGGAACAGGCCAGTGGACAGATAGACCAGGAGATCACTAGCAGCAACAAAGACACAACCCCTGAGAAAGCTGAGAAGAAGGAAGGGGCTGTATACATGTGTGACTAATTAGGAGCATGTGATTACAATATTCAGGTGGAGCAGGGTACAGGTGAGCTTGGCTGGGTATAGGGGACATGCTCGGCTGTATAGGGGATGTGCTCGGCTGGGTATAGGGGACGCGCTCAGCTGGGTATAGGGGGCACACTCGGCTGGGTATTAGGGACATGCTCGGCTGGGTAAAGGGGACGCACATGGCTGGGTATAGGGGACATGCTCGGCTGGGTATAGGGCATGTGCTTGGCTGGGTATAGGGGATGCCCTCAGCTGAATATAGGGCACATGCTCGGCTGGGTATAGGGGACGAGCTCGGCTGGGGATAGGGCATGTGCTCAGTTGGGTATAGGGGACACACTCGGCTGGGTATAGGGCACACGCTTCGCTGGGTATAGGGCATGCGCTCTGCTGGGCATAGGGCACGCGCTCGGCTGGGCATAGAGCACGCGCTCAGCTGGGTATAAGGGACGCGCTAGGCTGGGTATAGGGAATGTGCTCAGCTGCGTATAGGGGACGCACTCAGCTGGGTATAGGGCACATGCTTGGCTGGGTATAGGGCACTGGCTCAGCTGGGTATCGGACACGCGCTCGGGCTGGGCATAGGGGACGCGCTCGGCTGGGTATTGGGGATGTGCTCAGCTGTGTATAGGGGACGCACTCTGCTTGGTATAGGGCACACACTTGGCTGGGTGTAACGGGCGTGCTCGTGATTTTATTGCTTGGAATATCTCTAAGAAATATGTGGTCACTGTTTTGGATAGGCCATACATTTTTCATTGTTCATTCTTTGCAAGGGGGGTATTTTAAAACTGGGGTGTCCAATCTTATCCGCAAAGGGCCAGTGTGTATGCAGGTTTTTTGGGATAACCTTTAGGCCAGCTATTCAAAACCAGATGTGAGGACTCCTCAGTCAATCAGTCCTCTAATTAGTAATCTAATTAGGGAGTTGCAGTGAAAACCCACATACTCACCGGCCCTTTCTGGATAAGATTGGCCACTCCTGTTTTAAAACATCCAGTTTCAAATTGCTCAAGAACTTTCAACATATCACCAACAAATAGTTTTAGGAACACATTGACTTCTCTTATTTATTTCTAGTTAGTCAGCTAGTGCTATATTTATTCTACCTTTCCTGCTTCTGCATTATTTATTATTGTTTACATACATAATGCACAATGTATATAAACATGTGTCCAGCTCTGCTGTTTGGCACTGTTGTGTGTTTTTGCAAATTTAGAGCTACTGAAAACCAGCCCTTTGCATAAGCTATCTTTATGTTGCAAAATGGTCCTAGGGGAACAATAATTCATGCCACTGTACACTGTACACTCTCAGAAAAAATGTAAAAATCTGGGGCTGTACCCTCAAGGGTCTGCCAACTGTAACCTTAGCTACAGGTAATTGCACCTTTTAGGGTACAGAAATTTTTGGGATGTTTCTCAGTGACCGTTTCTGCACCTTAAAAAGTACAATTACAAGTGTACAGCCCCAAGGACATACAAAGATACAAATTTTTGCCCTTTTTTATGAGAGGATACGGTATAACATAGGCCATCTGACTTGACGTGACGTTATTTATATATGCGCCAATGTATGCACCATCACTCGATAATTCCATTATGTCTTGGCTGTGTCTGGAGGGTTTACACGCACACATTAGCACGGATGACTTCATCGCTGCGGGTCATATATGTCTCCGCACCACGCGACCAGATTATAGATACTCTGAGTGCTGACACATGACCGTGGGACTGTGGCAGATGAGTAAGATGGGGAAGTGTGCCGGGGCCCACATGAGGGCCTGAAGTGCTTCCATGCTAAGCTAACTGGAAAGCTTCCCATAATCAGGTACCCAAGCATAAAATTAGCCCCATATGTCATGGGCTGTATGTGGCTCTGACAAGGGAGATAAGTGATGGTCATAAATAAACCTCTAAAACGTCCGGGCTTAAATGTCCGTAGTCCACAAAACAGCATAGAAGATGTAAGAGGCTTCCAGATCATCTGTATTTAACGTGTGCAGACAATGTCTGTTTATAGGACAGAGAAAATCTGAAGGAGAAAAGGGCCGCTAGACATTTTGCTTTGTGTCTTGTTTGCGAAGAGATTCAGGACATTTTTTTAGGGCCACTGTATTGGCAAGACCTTGAAAACAAAACGTGATATGACATGCATCGACTTATGTACTGTAACAAAGTAATGTAACAGTAATACACATTTTAAAAAATATTTTGAGATCGTAACACAGTGTACTTGTAGTACAGGAGATTCTGCAGATAGATAGATAGATAGATAGATAGATGGAGTGCAGTACTACAAACCAGTGAGATGGGCCTCCTTTAAGGTCCATTGAACCTGCCACAGTGCATTCATTGATTTCTAACATTTGATTTGGTCTCACAAAAGCCTGCAGTTTCAGTGCCTCCAGGTGGGTGTGTGACGGGTTTAGTGCTGCTGTTGTAGCTTGGAGGACCACTAATGCATAAATGAGCCACACTGTACTTCATGGGGCAAAAATACTTAGTAACAAAACTACTGCTGAAGTCCACATTATGAACAAATAAAGATGCATTATGATTCATGAATGATGAACAAATATTAGATAAATATTTAACTTATTTATGACTTCCTTCGGTAGTTTTCAGTAGTACGCAAAGGTTTACAGAATTAATAAATACAATAACAAATGTAGTAATTGTTTGATATAAAAGATGTCACGATTCATTCATGATGAAATAACATGGGATCAGTATGTAACAAACTTAGTTTGTGGTTAATTAATATATAAATATTCGTATAAGATTATATTATATTAGGCCCAATAAAAAATCATCAGTTTATCATTTTTTCAATCATAAACAAGTGATGAGGGAGGGCGAATTCTTTTTTTTAAATTATTATTTCTTAGAAAAAGATATCGGAAGATAAGTTTTTATCATCAACTGTAAACAAAAGGAACAGCAACAGATGTATGACATATGGGCTGATCTGCAAAATTATTATGAAAAGAAAATATTTTAAAAAAATGTTTTATTCAAAATGTGTGAACGCTGGCAGTTGGCATTTACACAGGAAAATACACTTTTAGAAAAAAAAATAAAAAATAAAAAACGATGCGTTCTAAATTCGCCACGCGGGCGGGGATGATAAACTAATGTTTTACTGGGCCTTATTTGTGCCCCGTACAGTAAAGTGTTACCCAGAAAAATTTCAGTAGCTTTATAAGATGGTATGGGAATAATAAAAAGCAACAATCATAATAATTATTTTCTTGTGTTTTAAAGCTTTTTAAAAATTGTATAACCAAATACAAAACTTGCATACTTAACAAATCACATCAAGGACGCAATAAGCCAACTGTTTTAGTTAAACGAGGTAATCAGTTCCATATGGATAGACCGCCACTTCCCGTAAAATATTTCCCGATGTCTCAGTGTACTTCCTCAAAACCGGGGGTATATATGGAAGGATCACTCTGACCCCGATTCAAAGAAGCAAAGCATTCCTCTCTATTCGACAAAAGCTGTACCAAAACTGGAAAGGTAAGCATTTTTCTGTTTCATTCATTTTCAGTCTCGGTCTGCATTTTATAAAGGTACCTAGTTTAATCTTGCGATTTTTCTGTGTTGTGTACTAGGTTGCAATATTAATAAATTACAAATAGTACAGATGTGAATTAAAGACATTACTATAACTGGATATAAAGAAGGCTACTTCTTTAAAATCCATTCAGGAGTAATAGGATGAACACAATGTATCGTTAGCATGTAAGGCGTTATTCATATGATGCTGTACTTCACAAGAAAATCGTTCTGTAATTCGAACCGTCAGAGGAGCACTTTACTGTAGCTTCAGGTTATAAGTGTCTTTGTAGAAACTCGAGGAGGGTATTGAAAATCTAACAGAAGAATGAGTTTCATTACACTTGCTGATGTACAGTAGGAGCACATTACGCGTTGTGTTTGAACTTTTCAAAAAAAGCTTTATTAAAAGTTACATGAGAAAGTAAGGAGTCTTTTTT
>JABFDZ020000138.1:15857354-15881286 GCA_019775955.2 Pollimyrus isidori | reverse complement strand
ACCTCTAGCATCAACAAGGCATTTTCGCCCACAGGACTGCCACATACTGGATGTTTTTCTCTTTTCACACCATTCTTCATAAACCCTAGAAATGGTTGTGCGTGAAAATCCCAGTAACTGAGCAGATTGTGAAACACTCAGACCGGCCCGTCTGGCACCAACAACCACGTCACGCTCAAAATTGCTTAAGTCACCATTTTTTCCCATTCTGACAATCAGTTTGGAGTTTAGGAGATTGTCTTGACCAGGACCACACCCCTAAATGCATTGAAGCAACTGCCATGTGATTGGCTGATTAGGTAATTGCATTAATGAGAAATTGAACAGGTGTACCTAATAATCCTTTAGGTGAGTGTACATAATATATATTGCGCATTCAAAGAAATCAATATTTCAAGTTTCTTCATGTTGGTGTAATATTCTGTCCGTCAAAGTGTCAGATTCACCATTTCAAAACTTCTCCTAAAATCAGCACAGTTTTTGCAGCAAAAAATACATGTATTTTTTGACTCGACCACTACCCCACCTTGTTCAGCTAATCGATCGCTCATTGAGTTATCAAATAAAGTTAATTAATTAATCAAGATGGCGGAGAAATTTAACAAAAATAAAATGTTTGTAAGTTTAGCTGAAATTATTCTTTTTAACACAATAATTGCAGCACAGATATGTTATGTATGAACACAAATTGTTTCAGTTTCCTAATGATAACGAATGTTCTGTTACCACCTATTAGGTAGTTGTGTTACACATTGAATCACCTTCTTCTCTGACTTTGCTCTCCAAAGGTCAGAGGGCATCTTTCAATTGCATGTTAATCAATTTGGTTTTATTGAAAACCCCAGCTGGGTAATTTCCTGAGCTGATCAATGTAAAGGAAATGCACCGAATGCTATATACTTTACAAGCTATACAACAGTGACTTACTTAATGTCATTAAATGCAAGCATTTTTAGTCTGGACATTGTGTCCATCAAACGGTTTTGTAATATTCCCCAGCATGACCTTCAATGATACCCTCTTCGGTTTCTGTAACATCGGTTTGACATCATGGGACAACCCAAATGTGCATTGGTCAATTTTTCATTCTATTCTAGAACAGCTATGTCCAATATTGGAACCTTCACCACCTTATCTGAATGCCGTTTGCAAGGACAGTGGGCTTTTGGGTTTGCAGACTTGTAGAAAGAACGGCATTGATCTGCATTTCCAAGGAGAGCAGCAGCCAACCCTGAATCACAGACCCATTATTTTATATTAAGACAGGAGAGTGACAGAGCAGTGAGGCAAACACATAGCGTACCTATGCCTGGAAGGTCCAGATTGATCATTGGGCTTAAACCTATTTTTGCAAGTCAAGTAATTAACCAAACACACTTGCAGAGAGGTCTTTATCGTCATCTCTTTAAGTCAATGCCATATAAGATGAAATCACGCCAAATGATTTTTCTCATCTGAGTTCTAGTCGTGCATCCTATCCCATTTCTTCCCCTCAGAGAATCAGAGCAGAGGAAGGCATCCTGACCCATGAATGTTACAGCTTTTTAAGCTTCAACTCTGCATTCGTCTGTTAAAGTTCAGCGTGCCAGTGTTTTATTTCACTTCCTCCACAATGCAGGTAATGCAGGGGCCCTGGGAAACTGCCTCTTCTGCCTACAGCTAGAGGCAGCCCTGTTTCTGCTTCCATATAAGCAACAAAATTTGATGTATATGGCGTTTGTTATTTTTACATTTTTGTAATTATTCTTATTTAGAAAATATATGTCAGTCGTTCTTGTTATACTAAAATGAGTAACATATCAATGACAGATGGCCTTATTATATATTATATATTTAGGTCTTTTGTATCACTTAATGAGAGATAATACACATTAAAAATCCTGCAGCTTCGGTGAGATTAGCATATCCCAGCATGCTTGCAGACCGATTTTGTGGCCCTTGTACATGTCTTGTTACCTGTGTTGTCCGTGTCATCCTGATGCGCTGTAGTGTTGTGTAACGACCTACCGTGTGTGAGCCTTCCCGTCTGGTGAGTATCCCCTCTGCATTTGCCTGCTGTGTTTGTCTTCGTGTTGTTGTTGCTTATTGTGTGGTCTTTTTAAGGATTCCTATAAAATTTGTGTCAAACCGTCTCTCTTCGTCACGGCCATGCCTTGGTCTAGCCGCTGCCATAGTATTATTTTGTATTTTACGTAACATTTTATTGATATATGCATTGATTTTTGTTGTCCTCGGTGCAAAGTAAGCAACAAGAACTATCAACGGGCAAATAATAAAAATCCCAAAATATTCTTGAATTATCTAATGGACTAGGTTGAACTGCCCCTAATCAAACATACAAATGAGCTGACACTATACTCATTTTGTTTTAACATTTTCTTCATTTACTCTAGACCAGGGGTCTGCAACTCTGGTCCTGGAGAGCTACTGTCCAGTAGGTATTCTATCCTACCTGGCTTCTGATGAACCACATCTGTTCTCAGGTAAATACCAGGAACAGGTGCGGCTCATCAGAAGCCAGGTAGGACAGAAAACCTACTGGATAGTGGCTCTCCAGGATTGGAGTTGGAGACCCCTGCTCTAAGTCATCTCTTAGTTCTCACTAAGAAAAGAAAATCAGAAAACCTTTGTTTTCGGTGGGAATTTAACTGTGCAATCAGAGCTTTGCTTCATCTGCCTCTCCTGCCTTTTTTTAAGCTTTTGAAATGTTATCCTTGGCTGTTAGAGTTCCACCCTGTTAGGCTACGTTTTGGAGAAAGTTTGTCCAGTCAAAAAAACATTAAGAACATATCCGACATCAACAACAGTCTGTTTATCTGTAGAAGGCTAGATAGCTTAATCCTTCTTTGCCATTTTTGTTACTGACCTGCTGTGTCCATGTCTGCTAAATGCACAGGTTTATTGGATTTAATAAGCAATAGAACTTTAACAGCTCTTGATTTTATCACTTCACAAGCAACACTCAAGTTTAATGCATGGCACTACCTCCCGCCAGATAATCTAACTGATAAATGCCCCGCTTTTTTCTGCCAAAATATTTTGTTTCTTTATGAAGTGAATGATTATCGCATGATGAGCTACACCATGGGGGTGGCATGGTGGTGCAGTGGTTAGCACTGTTGCCTCACACCTCTGGGACCTGGGTTCGAGTCTCTGCCTGGGCTTCCTGTATGTGGAGTTTGCATGTTCTCCCCGTGTCGTCGTGGGGTTTCCTCCGGGTACTCCAATATCCCCCACAGTCCAAAAACATGCTGAGGCTGATTGGAGTTGCCAAATTGACCGTAGGTGTGTGGGTGACTGGTGTGTGAGGGTTGTTCCCTGCCTTGTGCCCGTTGCTTCCGGGATAGGCTCCAGACCCCCCGCGACCCAGTAAGGATAAGCGGTTTGGAAAATGGATGGATGGAGTTACACCATCTTTATTTTTACTCAAATGTGAATAAAGCACCATTTCTCTTCCCTGTCCTCTCTAATTTGTGATTCTTTCTCTAGCCTCCTGAACAGACCATGTGCCACTTCTCATTATGATTGACTTTGATAAGGAACCACAGACACACGCAAAGCTATTTGTCCCACTCTCATTTTTACATAATGCAATAAAATCTGGGGAAAAAACTATTCTTTTGAAACATTGTCATGCGAAACATACAGAAGAATGAGGGAAAACCCATCCACTGTTATCCTGATAACCTCTGTTCCACTGTTAGAACCTCCTTATATCGGTGTTCCACCCTGATAACCTCCATCCACTGTTAGAACCTCCTAATATTAGTGTTTGGCACATTTTTGTGTTATTTTGGGAGGTGAGGAGCATTAACAGCATTTAAGTGCACAATGTTTATTGTTTTTTTGTGTATTATATACCATCTTGTTGATAAAAATAGGACCAAAAATTACAAGTTCATAGTAATGAAGGCATATTCTGTTCGTTAATAATTGTTTTGTCAGTATTTTAATAATGAAAATTACTATGATTACATAAGGAACATATAAAAAAAGCTCATTATTGTCTAATATTTACATTTTTAATATTTTGTGATATCTATGTATAAGTCCCTAAGAGGGTGGAATACCTTTATAGCCAGTGTCTGAATAATATAGTCATAAGTATTATATTCTGAGTTCTTGAGCTTGACCAGTATATATTTCTAATAGTTACACATGCCGAAAACAGGCAATTTTTTCCCCAAAAAATTATGAAGCCAAAATGTTACCAGATAACAGGAAAGACTCCCTTGGACTCCCTCTGGCTCCCTCGGGTTCCCTCGAGCTCCCTTGGGTTCCCTTGGGCTGCCTTGGACTCCCTCAGGCTGCCTTGGACTCCCTCAGGTTGCCTTGGGTTCCCTCGAGCTCCCTTGGGTTCCCTTGGGCTGCATTAGACTCCCTCAGCTTGCCTTGGGTTCCCTCGAGCTCCCTTGGGTTCCCTTGGGCTGCCTTGGACTCCCTCAGGCTGCCTTGGGTTCCCTCGAGCTCCCTTGGGTTCCGTCGGGCTGCCTTGGACTCCCTGGGGTTGCCTTGGGTTCCCTCGAGCTCCCTTGGGTTCCCTCGGGCTGGCTTGGACTCCCTTGGGCTGCCTTGGATTCCCTTTTGGTTGCCTTGCTCTGATTGTACCCCAGGCAGCTCCCTGGTTTGCCTATGCTTAGATCTGACCCTGTATCAGACTCATTTGCTTCAACGGTGCATGTCTCTTTCAATAGATTGAAAAGTTCACTGCCCCTCAGACTCAAAATAAGCTGATCTATCCCCACACGCGGTACCTTGCCTGATAGGACAAAAACTGATATAATCAAAAAAAATACCGATATATTAGGAAACTACAAATACTTTACAAAGTCATGCATAGCAACATGACAGAGGCATTTAAACCTTTATATTTGCATTACCATGCTGATTGCTATTGACACTGTCCAGACCACTCCCATCTATGGCAAGACTGTGTGATCATTACTCAAAAATACTGCAATGGTGTAACTGAATGAGACATATCTAATTCATAGTATTGCATCAAATTACCAAGCTGCCTATAATATTAAAAGAGTAAAAAGAGTATATACTCAAAGCGGTATCAGTTATCATTTGATTAATATAAGAATAACAAACTATATACAAACAATTAGCAAGGAAAATGTGATTTGTTCCACTTGAAAAAAATCTTACCCATTATTATTGCTGAACTATGAAGGATGTAAGATTTTACAGTCATGTATGGTCTTCGAATTTTTCAGAGGGATGAAGAAAATAATAGAGAATGTAATGCAGTATTGTTACCACATATAGATGAATAAAACTGCCTTTTAAGTCAGTTATCATGACACCACTAAATCACTGTATATACTGGAGCCTGAGCATCAAACAATAAAGAGGACAATGATGGAGGGAACTCTGCCCCCCCAACATTTCACTCCCCTCCTCCCCTTTTGATCGTTCCTCATCAGCTCTAGTCACAATCACAGTACCGCCCATTTAGCAAACGCTTCCCTGTGCTGTAATCGTCTGTGAAAGAGCCTCGGTTTCCGAGCCATAAATTGCCGAAGTTCGGACGCTCGAGGGCTATAGGAATGAATATTCCCCCACGGAGTCCTTATGATCGTGAGAACGGCGCCTAATCATGATGTATGCTCCTGTCCTGTGCGGCTGAAACGTGACCAAAATGCTTTTCCCTGCCCCCACCTCCAGCCTCCATACCTTTCACCCCCTACTGCTTACCCCCCTCCCAGGCTCTCCATCCTTCTCCCACCCCCCCATTGATGTCTTGGGCCACGGGCTGATAGAAATTATTGATTAAATCTGTGCAACTCCGACTCCAAGACCCGCCAAGGCTGGTTAACCCTTTCAGTGCAGGGATTTGCGGTGCAGTGGCTGCTTTGTGTGTCTGAATACTTCACCACTGACACTGGCTGTATCTCTCTCATGCGGCGCCACATGAATCTGCTGACGATTCGATTGCTCCGGCTACCAGGCAATACCTGTACAGCAGCCTGGTCCCACACGCTTTCCACACATTGCAAAGTAGATAGGTAAGAACAATCCGCTCCTATTACATAAAAAAATAATTTCCTACCCTGTTGTATCATATTTATGTCTGGTTTTGTGGGTGGTTTCTATCATTTTCATCCTTCCTGGATTTAACAGGCTCGGGGGTGGCCCTGGGGACCTCTGCATGCTAACCACTTTACAGGCTGGCCCAGGACAGAACAGTAGCACTCTACAACATAAACACTTACATAAACACTTACAAAACTGAGGATTAAACACCAGAAATGCACACTTCCTGGTACCACAGTAGGCTGCTGTGTTCAGGTACGTCATCGGTCAACTATTCAAAGTCCTACAATGATTTCTGCCAGTTGTAATCGTTTAAATGTAAAAATATATATATCAATACAACAGATATATGTAAAGTGCTGAAAAGTCATTAACTTCAGCTAGAGACCTCTATAATGCAACAATGTTTGAAATTTGGCTAGCAGGTAAAACCTCTGCTGACTGAGTATGGGGTGTCTAAATAGGAGGCCTGTTTTCTGGCTGTAGCTGCTGTGTATTTGGGTGAATGTGTTGTTCTTTCCCAAGGAAATCAATACAGCCTGGTAATTAAGCAAAGGGGGTCATCAGGAAACCAATCCCTCGCTGAAAGCTGGCCATGATGAAAAGACAGCAGAGATTTCTAAATGCTTAATTTACTGTTTAAATTTACAATGCTTTACTGGAAATAAATAAAAATATAATTGAAAAGTTTTTTATTAAATTCTGCGGATGGGACTGGCATCCTACCTTGGGACAATCCATACTGCCATGGGACAATCCATACTGCCATGGGACAATCCATACTGCCATGGGACTATCCATACTGCCATGGAAATACCCATGCTACCCTGGGACTATCCATACTGCCATGGGAATATCCATACTGCCATGGGACTATCCATACTGCCATAGAAATACCCATGCTACCCTGGGACTATCAATACAACCATGGGACCATTCATGTTACCCTGGGACTATACATACTGCCATTGGACTATCCATACTGTCATGGGAATATCCATACTGCCATTGGACTATCCATACTGCCATGGAAATACCCATGCTACCCTGGGACTATCCATACTGCCATCGGAATATCCATACTACCATTGGACTATCCATACTGCCATGGGACTATCCATACTGCCATAGAAATACCCATGCTGCCTTGGGACTATCAATACAACTATGGGACCATTCATGTCACCCTAGGACTAGACATACTGTCTTTGGACTATCCATACTGTCATGGGAATATCCATACTGCCATTGGACTATTCATACTGCCATTGGTTTATCCATCTCTGCATCCTGGGATCAGCTCCAAGCCCCAGACTTTAATATGAAACCTTAAATTTGACAAGCAGCTATGGTAAATGAGTGGATTAAAATTGAAATCCAAGATTTATTGCATTGAATTGTTTGTTAATAATTAACCTTAAATCTCTCTTTTGCAAACATAACATAGTTTAGTCAGCAGTTCCTTGTGCCTGACAACCTGTTATAAGCCTCATAAATTATACTGGCACACACTCAGTATGCTTTACAACATCACACTTCAACTGGCATAACCCCAGAGTACAGATTTAGGGTCCTTACAGAGAAAAAGTAGTTGTCAACATGGTTAATGGTTTTCTTGTTTCCTTTCATACTGGCAGTAAAACTGACACTCTTCCAGTCTCCAGTGCGTCAGTGTAACACTGCACTCTGAGACATGTGTTCTCACAGTACTGGTCCCTCTGGGATGTTCAAGGACACCAGCTGACAATGGCTGTACAGCAAAGCTGCAGAAGGCTCACTGATTTTTACTGTCATTCGAGCACAGTTGGAATTATATCTTGGAAGAATGCAACCTTAGTTCTCAAGGAAATGGGCCATTCTGACTATGAAACACACAGGAACACAGTGTTGAATTTCAGACATTTTGTTCCACTGTGGCCTCAGCATCGCATGAGGACAAGGCAGTGACTGCACTCAGAAAAGTATCTCGCTTACATACCTCATACATAAACTACACCATGTTTGTGGACAGCTACTGGAATGTCAATTAGGGATGCAAAATACCCTACTGGCACTGTGGTAAATTATCAAACAGTAGTGGAATAACGAAATTTACAATCAATCTATCAATTCTACCCCTACTTGAGGTCAGTTACATTAAGCGTAAGGAACCAAAATAATATATCCATAGAATAATGTTGCTTTATGGAAATACCCAAAATGATCAATTTTTTTGCCAAATAAATTCTTGGCATCAAACTAACTTCTTTTTTTGCGCATCTATTCACTAGACACAGATCCTCTTTACAGCCTGTAATCTGCCTCTGTACATCATTTGCACACAGTGAAATTCACGTTACACCACTGTATTGTCTCTTGTCTATTTGGTTTTTAGCTTTTAAGCAGAGTTGGCTATCTTAAAAGTAAAGTCTTTAGTGGAAGCGTGCGTGCTTTAATACTGGCCATAGCATATGTTTAGGAGGCAAGTCCGATATGGCCAGAACTGGTGCCAGAACTGGTGCCAGGCAGGACACATTTTTGCATCCTTTGTCTTAATCTGACCAGTGTAGATTCCAGTTTAAAAGGGAATGCCATATACCGCGAAGGGCAAAATAAGTGCTGCTCATCTTGCAGACAAACGTAGCATTCTGTTGCATTCTGCTATTTACACAGCATCCGTAAGGTCTAATGCCTTCTGCGGCATCAATCTGCATGTCCTGCTGGCAGACAGGCGCTCAGCTCTTACCCTCCAGCCGCAGAGATGCCATCCTCTGGAACTCGGGCTCCTGCAGCCACCGGGACATCCTCTTGAAGGTCTCGCGGCCTGACTTCAGCTTGCCCCACGGTTTGGGGTTGCGGAGTAGATCGGAGAGCGTGCCCTGTGACCTGCACAGCACCCTCTCCGCAAAGATGGCCTGCGGGATGCTGTAGCGCTTCAGCTCTGTGATGATCCTCTGCGCCACTTCCTTGGTGTTTATTTCCTCGCCGCACCCGGCCCCGCCCTGGGAACTGCCCATCGCACCATCGCTGGACAGGGAGGTAGAGCAGTGCTCCCCAGCTTTCGAACCCTGCTGGTTCATGGGCTGGAGTTGATAGTGATGGCCGGCGTATGCGTGAGGGTGGTGGCTGTGGATGTGTTGGGGCATCTCTGCCTTGCTGAGCTGATGACCGGCGCCAGAGTCTGGCAGCACCTGAGGGGACACCTCTCGCCCAAAGTCCACAGTCCGGCAGAAGACATTGCCACTATGTACTTCGTATCCACTGGGAAGCGGCTGTCCAGCAATGTCCGTGGTGTTTGCCAGACCGCCATAGCCGTGCATGGCTGCCCCTATACCAGACGCAGCACATGGTGGAGAAAGATTCGGAGAGATGCCCAGATCTTTAGCATAGGGGTTGTAGAAACTATTTCCGAGGCCTCTGTCCTCACGCATGAGCGTAAAACTCCCGATAACGTTACTGACCGGCAAACATGGGTGATGGTGGTGATGGTGAAATTTCTCCTCTAGGGGCTGTAGCGGCGTGAGCGTGGTGTACGTGCTTCCACAGCTGCTTGGTGAGTCTACCCCATATCCAAGTGCAGATAAGGAATGGTCCAGCCTTGGAGCTCGATGTTCAGGGTCCCCCAGAGTCATTATGGATCCCCCCAAAGAGGATCTTGGGAAGACATCAAACAGTTCTCGAGGATGTAGCATTGTGCTTCCATCGTGGGACTGTGCAAGGTCACTATGGCTGTGAACCGACAGCTCGGAAATATTCCCATCCATCTTTGTTTCAAATTATTTGGTGTATATTTTCAGTTTTGCAGTACCACAATGTTCCTAATAACCTTTTCCTCTCCTGAGGTTCACGTAACTTCAGAATTATGCTATTAAAAACTAAAAAAAAATCCACTTTATTTAATAGCAAATAATGAAGTTTCTATATGATATTATTTATTCCACCATGTTTCGTGAACCTTGATCAAAACCAAATGGCATCAGTTTCGCTGATATTAATTTCATTCACATATCAGCAGTCCTTCTCTTATTTCTTTTTCTTCTCAATGTACTTTTCTGGTTTTCAGCCTGCAGAAAAAAAGAATCTTTTAACGGGTATAACAAACTGTAATTTGTTCACTAGCCATTGCCCATTAATTGTTATCTTCAAATGTAAAATAAATTCATTTTCACGATCATTTTTGGGAAATAAAAGTTAACTAAAGAAAATAGTCTAGTTACATTTGCATATGAAATGAACCGCTATCGCTTAATTGGCGAATAAAAGTTCCATCGCTGTCTTTAAGTGGTGAATATTTAATGAGCAATTAATTCCCGGGAAATTAGCCCCATCATTGGGTTGCCTACCTCACGTAGCAGTCGATTATCGTCGGAGACGCTGGACAAAGCAACGAGGATACGACTGCGGAAAAATAACATGGGAACGAATAAATACGATCTCCGGATTACAGCCTGTTTCTCTTTGACTATTCCAGAATCGCGGGGCCGGATGCCAGTTGTTTATTTCTCGCCTCTCTGCTGATCAGCTTGTCGCTGTTTTGCCCGCTTGTCCGCAACGCCAAGAAACTGGTCAGCTTAGTGTCTTGAGAAACAGATGCGTTGGAAACACTTATATTTATTGAAATGGGAGGTCAAACAATCAGCCTCCAAACAATCGACTGCGAATCACAACGCCTTTTCCGACGTCAAAAGACAGCGCTTTGTTTCATTTTTTAAAAATAATCTAGTGATGCTCGCAGCCGTCGTTTCTACCTGCCCGCCTGTTCGTCGTTTCCCCACCTAGTCCGACTCTCCTCTTTTCTCCTGCACTCACAGTGGTCCGTTTCAGTGCGTCACTTGCTAAAAAATCTGACAGATGTGCAATGAAATTCCAACTTCAATTAACCCTTTCGCGTCAGCAGACGTGTGGATGGAGGGGGGCGGAGTTGGGTGAAGATACAAACATCTCCAGGAATCGGGGTGCACTCACATATAATAAGCATCAATTGTTTAATTAAGACCGCACTAGGAATATATTAAAATAGTAGTAACAATTTTTCAAACAAAGGCAGATGAGTTTTACAAAATTATAGGTATTTTAATAATACAATAACAATTAAATTGCTTTGTTATTAGATTTCTACGACTGATTTGCCGATTTGTGTAATACTAACTTTGTACATATGTATTTGATGACTATTGATTGGCATGTATTTCACTCTTTGATGATGTCCGTCATATTGTTTGTCAATTTTGAAACATACTTCTAGAGGTCAATCTGTAAAATATGTATACGAATAAATATGTTAAGCATGAACATTTATAATTTTCCGATCTAGCTAAAAAGTGGAAAAATGTAGACTGTGTTTAATTAGTGTAGCCCATAAGATGTTAATTTATCTACCAAGGCTGCTACAAATAACATTATTAGTCGTGTTCGATGGGATTGTTTTATTCGCATTATTATTTATTAAAAAAAATGTTTTCGCCATTAAATCTGAATTGTAGCATCGATACCTTTTGCGCGATAACCTTCAATTCATTTAGCACCGCTCTTTATATGTGGCACTGACTATGTCAAGGTACTAAGAAATGGAAGGTTGTTGATAGGAAGCACGATAAAAAAAAAGAAAAAATCAGAGAACAGCTATTCTGTCCTTTAAAAATCAGAGTGCGATGTGGGACTCCTGTTTTCTCTGACCAGATGCTGCCTTATCGATCCATTGCAAGAATGGGTAGATGGTGAGTAGCTGGAGGTAAAATGGTCAGTGGTTTCTGTACGGATATAAAAGGGTTTTGAAGAGCCAGAGGTGAAAGTTCACCTTCTGTTGCCGTTAACATTAGAGTGGACATTCGCTCGGCCCTTGATACATACACGCCACGTCCCTTCTAGAAATTAAATAATATGGAGGCCTCGTTTTTCATATATATATATATATATCTATATACGACTGGTACGTAGTCTATATATATATAGACTACGTACCAGTCGTATATAGATATATATATATATATATGAAAAACGAGGCCTCCATATTATTTAATTTCTAGAAGGGACGTGGCGTGTATGTATCAAGGGCCGAGCGAATGTCCACTCTAATGTTAACGGCAACAGAAGGTGAACTTTCACCTCTGGCTCTTCAAAACCCTTTTATATCCGTACAGAAACCACTGACCATTTTACCTCCAGCTACTCACCATCTACCCATTCTTGCAATGGATCGATAAGGCAGCATCTGGTCAGAGAAAACAGGAGTCCCACATCGCACTCTGATTTTTAAAGGACAGAATAGCTGTTCTCTGATTTTTTCTTTTTTTTTATCGTGCTTCCTATCAACAACCTTCCATTTCTTAGTACCTTGACATAGTCAGTGCCACATATAAAGAGCGGTGCTAAATGAATTGAAGGTTATCGCGCAAAAGGTATCGATGCTACAATTCAGATTTAATGGCGAAAACATTTTTTTTAATAAATAATAATGCGAATAAAACAATCCCATCGAACACGACTAATAATGTTATTTGTAGCAGCCTTGGTAGATAAATTAACATCTTATGGGCTACACTAATTAAACACAGTCTACATTTTTCCACTTTTTAGCTAGATCGGAAAATTATAAATGTTCATGCTTAACATATTTATTCGTATACATATTTTACAGATTGACCTCTAGAAGTATGTTTCAAAATTGACAAACAATATGACGGACATCATCAAAGAGTGAAATACATGCCAATCAATAGTCATCAAATACATATGTACAAAGTTAGTATTACACAAATCGGCAAATCAGTCGTAGAAATCTAATAACAAAGCAATTTAATTGTTATTGTATTATTAAAATACCTATAATTTTGTAAAACTCATCTGCCTTTGTTTGAAAAATTGTTACTACTATTTTAATATATTCCTAGTGCGGTCTTAATTAAACAATTGATGCTTATTATATGTGAGTGCACCCCGATTCCTGGAGATGTTTGTATCTTCACCCAACTCCGCCCCCCTCCATCCACACGTCTGCTGACGCGAAAGGGTTAATTGAAGTTGGAATTTCATTGCACATCTGTCAGATTTTTTAGCAAGTGACGCACTGAAACGGACCACTGTGAGTGCAGGAGAAAAGAGGAGAGTCGGACTAGGTGGGGAAACGACGAACAGGCGGGCAGGTAGAAACGACGGCTGCGAGCATCACTAGATTATTTTTAAAAAATGAAACAAAGCGCTGTCTTTTGACGTCGGAAAAGGCGTTGTGATTCGCAGTCGATTGTTTGGAGGCTGATTGTTTGACCTCCCATTTCAATAAATATAAGTGTTTCCAACGCATCTGTTTCTCAAGACACTAAGCTGACCAGTTTCTTGGCGTTGCGGACAAGCGGGCAAAACAGCGACAAGCTGATCAGCAGAGAGGCGAGAAATAAACAACTGGCATCCGGCCCCGCGATTCTGGAATAGTCAAAGAGAAACAGGCTGTAATCCGGAGATCGTATTTATTCGTTCCCATGTTATTTTTCCGCAGTCGTATCCTCGTTGCTTTGTCCAGCGTCTCCGACGATAATCGACTGCTACGTGAGGTAGGCAACCCAATGATGGGGCTAATTTCCCGGGAATTAATTGCTCATTAAATATTCACCACTTAAAGACAGCGATGGAACTTTTATTCGCCAATTAAGCGATAGCGGTTCATTTCATATGCAAATGTAACTAGACTATTTTCTTTAGTTAACTTTTATTTCCCAAAAATGATCGTGAAAATGAATTTATTTTACATTTGAAGATAACAATTAATGGGCAATGGCTAGTGAACAAATTACAGTTTGTTATACCCGTTAAAAGATTCTTTTTTTCTGCAGGCTGAAAACCAGAAAAGTACATTGAGAAGAAAAAGAAATAAGAGAAGGACTGCTGATATGTGAATGAAATTAATATCAGCGAAACTGATGCCATTTGGTTTTGATCAAGGTTCACGAAACATGGTGGAATAAATAATATCATATAGAAACTTCATTATTTGCTATTAAATAAAGTGGATTTTTTTTTAGTTTTTAATAGCATAATTCTGAAGTTACGTGAACCTCAGGAGAGGAAAAGGTTATTAGGAACATTGTGGTACTGCAAAACTGAAAATATACACCAAATAATTTGAAACAAAGATGGATGGGAATATTTCCGAGCTGTCGGTTCACAGCCATAGTGACCTTGCACAGTCCCACGATGGAAGCACAATGCTACATCCTCGAGAACTGTTTGATGTCTTCCCAAGATCCTCTTTGGGGGGATCCATAATGACTCTGGGGGACCCTGAACATCGAGCTCCAAGGCTGGACCATTCCTTATCTGCACTTGGATATGGGGTAGACTCACCAAGCAGCTGTGGAAGCACGTACACCACGCTCACGCCGCTACAGCCCCTAGAGGAGAAATTTCACCATCACCACCATCACCCATGTTTGCCGGTCAGTAACGTTATCGGGAGTTTTACGCTCATGCGTGAGGACAGAGGCCTCGGAAATAGTTTCTACAACCCCTATGCTAAAGATCTGGGCATCTCTCCGAATCTTTCTCCACCATGTGCTGCGTCTGGTATAGGGGCAGCCATGCACGGCTATGGCGGTCTGGCAAACACCACGGACATTGCTGGACAGCCGCTTCCCAGTGGATACGAAGTACATAGTGGCAATGTCTTCTGCCGGACTGTGGACTTTGGGCGAGAGGTGTCCCCTCAGGTGCTGCCAGACTCTGGCGCCGGTCATCAGCTCAGCAAGGCAGAGATGCCCCAACACATCCACAGCCACCACCCTCACGCATACGCCGGCCATCACTATCAACTCCAGCCCATGAACCAGCAGGGTTCGAAAGCTGGGGAGCACTGCTCTACCTCCCTGTCCAGCGATGGTGCGATGGGCAGTTCCCAGGGCGGGGCCGGGTGCGGCGAGGAAATAAACACCAAGGAAGTGGCGCAGAGGATCATCACAGAGCTGAAGCGCTACAGCATCCCGCAGGCCATCTTTGCGGAGAGGGTGCTGTGCAGGTCACAGGGCACGCTCTCCGATCTACTCCGCAACCCCAAACCGTGGGGCAAGCTGAAGTCAGGCCGCGAGACCTTCAAGAGGATGTCCCGGTGGCTGCAGGAGCCCGAGTTCCAGAGGATGGCATCTCTGCGGCTGGAGGGTAAGAGCTGAGCGCCTGTCTGCCAGCAGGACATGCAGATTGATGCCGCAGAAGGCATTAGACCTTACGGATGCTGTGTAAATAGCAGAATGCAACAGAATGCTACGTTTGTCTGCAAGATGAGCAGCACTTATTTTGCCCTTCGCGGTATATGGCATTCCCTTTTAAACTGGAATCTACACTGGTCAGATTAAGACAAAGGATGCAAAAATGTGTCCTGCCTGGCACCAGTTCTGGCACCAGTTCTGGCCATATCGGACTTGCCTCCTAAACATATGCTATGGCCAGTATTAAAGCACGCACGCTTCCACTAAAGACTTTACTTTTAAGATAGCCAACTCTGCTTAAAAGCTAAAAACCAAATAGACAAGAGACAATACAGTGGTGTAACGTGAATTTCACTGTGTGCAAATGATGTACAGAGGCAGATTACAGGCTGTAAAGAGGATCTGTGTCTAGTGAATAGATGCGCAAAAAAAGAAGTTAGTTTGATGCCAAGAATTTATTTGGCAAAAAAATTGATCATTTTGGGTATTTCCATAAAGCAACATTATTCTATGGATATATTATTTTGGTTCCTTACGCTTAATGTAACTGACCTCAAGTAGGGGTAGAATTGATAGATTGATTGTAAATTTCGTTATTCCACTACTGTTTGATAATTTACCACAGTGCCAGTAGGGTATTTTGCATCCCTAATTGACATTCCAGTAGCTGTCCACAAACATGGTGTAGTTTATGTATGAGGTATGTAAGCGAGATACTTTTCTGAGTGCAGTCACTGCCTTGTCCTCATGCGATGCTGAGGCCACAGTGGAACAAAATGTCTGAAATTCAACACTGTGTTCCTGTGTGTTTCATAGTCAGAATGGCCCATTTCCTTGAGAACTAAGGTTGCATTCTTCCAAGATATAATTCCAACTGTGCTCGAATGACAGTAAAAATCAGTGAGCCTTCTGCAGCTTTGCTGTACAGCCATTGTCAGCTGGTGTCCTTGAACATCCCAGAGGGACCAGTACTGTGAGAACACATGTCTCAGAGTGCAGTGTTACACTGACGCACTGGAGACTGGAAGAGTGTCAGTTTTACTGCCAGTATGAAAGGAAACAAGAAAACCATTAACCATGTTGACAACTACTTTTTCTCTGTAAGGACCCTAAATCTGTACTCTGGGGTTATGCCAGTTGAAGTGTGATGTTGTAAAGCATACTGAGTGTGTGCCAGTATAATTTATGAGGCTTATAACAGGTTGTCAGGCACAAGGAACTGCTGACTAAACTATGTTATGTTTGCAAAAGAGAGATTTAAGGTTAATTATTAACAAACAATTCAATGCAATAAATCTTGGATTTCAATTTTAATCCACTCATTTACCATAGCTGCTTGTCAAATTTAAGGTTTCATATTAAAGTCTGGGGCTTGGAGCTGATCCCAGGATGCAGAGATGGATAAACCAATGGCAGTATGAATAGTCCAATGGCAGTATGGATATTCCCATGACAGTATGGATAGTCCAAAGACAGTATGTCTAGTCCTAGGGTGACATGAATGGTCCCATAGTTGTATTGATAGTCCCAAGGCAGCATGGGTATTTCTATGGCAGTATGGATAGTCCCATGGCAGTATGGATAGTCCAATGGTAGTATGGATATTCCGATGGCAGTATGGATAGTCCCAGGGTAGCATGGGTATTTCCATGGCAGTATGGATAGTCCAATGGCAGTATGGATATTCCCATGACAGTATGGATAGTCCAATGGCAGTATGTATAGTCCCAGGGTAACATGAATGGTCCCATGGTTGTATTGATAGTCCCAGGGTAGCATGGGTATTTCTATGGCAGTATGGATAGTCCCATGGCAGTATGGATATTCCCATGGCAGTATGGATAGTCCCAGGGTAGCATGGGTATTTCCATGGCAGTATGGATAGTCCCATGGCAGTATGGATTGTCCCATGGCAGTATGGATTGTCCCATGGCAGTATGGATTGTCCCAAGGTAGGATGCCAGTCCCATCCGCAGAATTTAATAAAAAACTTTTCAATTATATTTTTATTTATTTCCAGTAAAGCATTGTAAATTTAAACAGTAAATTAAGCATTTAGAAATCTCTGCTGTCTTTTCATCATGGCCAGCTTTCAGCGAGGGATTGGTTTCCTGATGACCCCCTTTGCTTAATTACCAGGCTGTATTGATTTCCTTGGGAAAGAACAACACATTCACCCAAATACACAGCAGCTACAGCCAGAAAACAGGCCTCCTATTTAGACACCCCATACTCAGTCAGCAGAGGTTTTACCTGCTAGCCAAATTTCAAACATTGTTGCATTATAGAGGTCTCTAGCTGAAGTTAATGACTTTTCAGCACTTTACATATATCTGTTGTATTGATATATATATTTTTACATTTAAACGATTACAACTGGCAGAAATCATTGTAGGACTTTGAATAGTTGACCGATGACGTACCTGAACACAGCAGCCTACTGTGGTACCAGGAAGTGTGCATTTCTGGTGTTTAATCCTCAGTTTTGTAAGTGTTTATGTAAGTGTTTATGTTGTAGAGTGCTACTGTTCTGTCCTGGGCCAGCCTGTAAAGTGGTTAGCATGCAGAGGTCCCCAGGGCCACCCCCGAGCCTGTTAAATCCAGGAAGGATGAAAATGATAGAAACCACCCACAAAACCAGACATAAATATGATACAACAGGGTAGGAAATTATTTTTTTATGTAATAGGAGCGGATTGTTCTTACCTATCTACTTTGCAATGTGTGGAAAGCGTGTGGGACCAGGCTGCTGTACAGGTATTGCCTGGTAGCCGGAGCAATCGAATCGTCAGCAGATTCATGTGGCGCCGCATGAGAGAGATACAGCCAGTGTCAGTGGTGAAGTATTCAGACACACAAAGCAGCCACTGCACCGCAAATCCCTGCACTGAAAGGGTTAACCAGCCTTGGCGGGTCTTGGAGTCGGAGTTGCACAGATTTAATCAATAATTTCTATCAGCCCGTGGCCCAAGACATCAATGGGGGGGTGGGAGAAGGATGGAGAGCCTGGGAGGGGGGTAAGCAGTAGGGGGTGAAAGGTATGGAGGCTGGAGGTGGGGGCAGGGAAAAGCATTTTGGTCACGTTTCAGCCGCACAGGACAGGAGCATACATCATGATTAGGCGCCGTTCTCACGATCATAAGGACTCCGTGGGGGAATATTCATTCCTATAGCCCTCGAGCGTCCGAACTTCGGCAATTTATGGCTCGGAAACCGAGGCTCTTTCACAGACGATTACAGCACAGGGAAGCGTTTGCTAAATGGGCGGTACTGTGATTGTGACTAGAGCTGATGAGGAACGATCAAAAGGGGAGGAGGGGAGTGAAATGTTGGGGGGGCAGAGTTCCCTCCATCATTGTCCTCTTTATTGTTTGATGCTCAGGCTCCAGTATATACAGTGATTTAGTGGTGTCATGATAACTGACTTAAAAGGCAGTTTTATTCATCTATATGTGGTAACAATACTGCATTACATTCTCTATTATTTTCTTCATCCCTCTGAAAAATTCGAAGACCATACATGACTGTAAAATCTTACATCCTTCATAGTTCAGCAATAATAATGGGTAAGATTTTTTTCAAGTGGAACAAATCACATTTTCCTTGCTAATTGTTTGTATATAGTTTGTTATTCTTATATTAATCAAATGATAACTGATACCGCTTTGAGTATATACTCTTTTTACTCTTTTAATATTATAGGCAGCTTGGTAATTTGATGCAATACTATGAATTAGATATGTCTCATTCAGTTACACCATTGCAGTATTTTTGAGTAATGATCACACAGTCTTGCCATAGATGGGAGTGGTCTGGACAGTGTCAATAGCAATCAGCATGGTAATGCAAATATAAAGGTTTAAATGCCTCTGTCATGTTGCTATGCATGACTTTGTAAAGTATTTGTAGTTTCCTAATATATCGGTATTTTTTTTGATTATATCAGTTTTTGTCCTATCAGGCAAGGTACCGCGTGTGGGGATAGATCAGCTTATTTTGAGTCTGAGGGGCAGTGAACTTTTCAATCTATTGAAAGAGACATGCACCGTTGAAGCAAATGAGTCTGATACAGGGTCAGATCTAAGCATAGGCAAACCAGGGAGCTGCCTGGGGTACAATCAGAGCAAGGCAACCAAAAGGGAATCCAAGGCAGCCCAAGGGAGTCCAAGCCAGCCCGAGGGAACCCAAGGGAGCTCGAGGGAACCCAAGGCAACCCCAGGGAGTCCAAGGCAGCCCGACGGAACCCAAGGGAGCTCGAGGGAACCCAAGGCAGCCTGAGGGAGTCCAAGGCAGCCCAAGGGAACCCAAGGGAGCTCGAGGGAACCCAAGGCAAGCTGAGGGAGTCTAATGCAGCCCAAGGGAACCCAAGGGAGCTCGAGGGAACCCAAGGCAACCTGAGGGAGTCCAAGGCAGCCTGAGGGAGTCCAAGGCAGCCCAAGGGAACCCAAGGGAGCTCGAGGGAACCCGAGGGAGCCAGAGGGAGTCCAAGGGAGTCTTTCCTGTTATCTGGTAACATTTTGGCTTCATAATTTTTTGGGGAAAAAATTGCCTGTTTTCGGCATGTGTAACTATTAGAAATATATACTGGTCAAGCTCAAGAACTCAGAATATAATACTTATGACTATATTATTCAGACACTGGCTATAAAGGTATTCCACCCTCTTAGGGACTTATACATAGATATCACAAAATATTAAAAATGTAAATATTAGACAATAATGAGCTTTTTTTATATGTTCCTTATGTAATCATAGTAATTTTCATTATTAAAATACTGACAAAACAATTATTAACGAACAGAATATGCCTTCATTACTATGAACTTGTAATTTTTGGTCCTATTTTTATCAACAAGATGGTATATAATACACAAAAAAACAATAAACATTGTGCACTTAAATGCTGTTAATGCTCCTCACCTCCCAAAATAACACAAAAATGTGCCAAACACTAATATTAGGAGGTTCTAACAGTGGATGGAGGTTATCAGGGTGGAACACCGATATAAGGAGGTTCTAACAGTGGAACAGAGGTTATCAGGATAACAGTGGATGGGTTTTCCCTCATTCTTCTGTATGTTTCGCATGACAATGTTTCAAAAGAATAGTTTTTTCCCCAGATTTTATTGCATTATGTAAAAATGAGAGTGGGACAAATAGCTTTGCGTGTGTCTGTGGTTCCTTATCAAAGTCAATCATAATGAGAAGTGGCACATGGTCTGTTCAGGAGGCTAGAGAAAGAATCACAAATTAGAGAGGACAGGGAAGAGAAATGGTGCTTTATTCACATTTGAGTAAAAATAAAGATGGTGTAACTCCATCCATCCATTTTCCAAACCGCTTATCCTTACTGGGTCGCGGGGGGTCTGGAGCCTATCCCGGAAGCAACGGGCACAAGGCAGGGAACAACCCTCACACACCAGTCACCCACACACCTACGGTCAATTTGGCAACTCCAATCAGCCTCAGCATGTTTTTGGACTGTGGGGGATATTGGAGTACCCGGAGGAAACCCCACGACGACACGGGGAGAACATGCAAACTCCACATACAGGAAGCCCAGGCAGAGACTCGAACCCAGGTCCCAGAGGTGTGAGGCAACAGTGCTAACCACTGCACCACCATGCCACCCCCATGGTGTAGCTCATCATGCGATAATCATTCACTTCATAAAGAAACAAAATATTTTGGCAGAAAAAAGCGGGGCATTTATCAGTTAGATTATCTGGCGGGAGGTAGTGCCATGCATTAAACTTGAGTGTTGCTTGTGAAGTGATAAAATCAAGAGCTGTTAAAGTTCTATTGCTTATTAAATCCAATAAACCTGTGCATTTAGCAGACATGGACACAGCAGGTCAGTAACAAAAATGGCAAAGAAGGATTAAGCTATCTAGCCTTCTACAGATAAACAGACTGTTGTTGATGTCGGATATGTTCTTAATGTTTTTTTGACTGGACAAACTTTCTCCAAAACGTAGCCTAACAGGGTGGAACTCTAACAGCCAAGGATAACATTTCAAAAGCTTAAAAAAAGGCAGGAGAGGCAGATGAAGCAAAGCTCTGATTGCACAGTTAAATTCCCACCGAAAACAAAGGTTTTCTGATTTTCTTTTCTTAGTGAGAACTAAGAGATGACTTAGAGCAGGGGTCTCCAACTCCAATCCTGGAGAGCCACTATCCAGTAGGTTTTCTGTCCTACCTGGCTTCTGATGAGCCGCACCTGTTCCTGGTATTTACCTGAGAACAGATGTGGTTCATCAGAAGCCAGGTAGGATAGAATACCTACTGGACAGTAGCTCTCCAGGACCAGAGTTGCAGACCCCTGGTCTAGAGTAAATGAAGAAAATGTTAAAACAAAATGAGTATAGTGTCAGCTCATTTGTATGTTTGATTAGGGGCAGTTCAACCTAGTCCATTAGATAATTCAAGAATATTTTGGGATTTTTATTATTTGCCCGTTGATAGTTCTTGTTGCTTACTTTGCACCGAGGACAACAAAAATCAATGCATATATCAATAAAATGTTACGTAAAATACAAAATAATACTATGGCAGCGGCTAGACCAAGGCATGGCCGTGACGAAGAGAGACGGTTTGACACAAATTTTATAGGAATCCTTAAAAAGACCACACAATAAGCAACAACAACACGAAGACAAACACAGCAGGCAAATGCAGAGGGGATACTCACCAGACGGGAAGGCTCACACACGGTAGGTCGTTACACAACACTACAGCGCATCAGGATGACACGGACAACACAGGTAACAAGACATGTACAAGGGCCACAAAATCGGTCTGCAAGCATGCTGGGATATGCTAATCTCACCGAAGCTGCAGGATTTTTAATGTGTATTATCTCTCATTAAGTGATACAAAAGACCTAAATATATAATATATAATAAGGCCATCTGTCATTGATATGTTACTCATTTTAGTATAACAAGAACGACTGACATATATTTTCTAAATAAGAATAATTACAAAAATGTAAAAATAACAAACGCCATATACATCAAATTTTGTTGCTTATATGGAAGCAGAAACAGGGCTGCCTCTAGCTGTAGGCAGAAGAGGCAGTTTCCCAGGGCCCCTGCATTACCTGCATTGTGGAGGAAGTGAAATAAAACACTGGCACGCTGAACTTTAACAGACGAATGCAGAGTTGAAGCTTAAAAAGCTGTAACATTCATGGGTCAGGATGCCTTCCTCTGCTCTGATTCTCTGAGGGGAAGAAATGGGATAGGATGCACGACTAGAACTCAGATGAGAAAAATCATTTGGCGTGATTTCATCTTATATGGCATTGACTTAAAGAGATGACGATAAAGACCTCTCTGCAAGTGTGTTTGGTTAATTACTTGACTTGCAAAAATAGGTTTAAGCCCAATGATCAATCTGGACCTTCCAGGCATAGGTACGCTATGTGTTTGCCTCACTGCTCTGTCACTCTCCTGTCTTAATATAAAATAATGGGTCTGTGATTCAGGGTTGGCTGCTGCTCTCCTTGGAAATGCAGATCAATGCCGTTCTTTCTACAAGTCTGCAAACCCAAAAGCCCACTGTCCTTGCAAACGGCATTCAGATAAGGTGGTGAAGGTTCCAATATTGGACATAGCTGTTCTAGAATAGAATGAAAAATTGACCAATGCACATTTGGGTTGTCCCATGATGTCAAACCGATGTTACAGAAACCGAAGAGGGTATCATTGAAGGTCATGCTGGGGAATATTACAAAACCGTTTGATGGACACAATGTCCAGACTAAAAATGCTTGCATTTAATGACATTAAGTAAGTCACTGTTGTATAGCTTGTAAAGTATATAGCATTCGGTGCATTTCCTTTACATTGATCAGCTCAGGAAATTACCCAGCTGGGGTTTTCAATAAAACCAAATTGATTAACATGCAATTGAAAGATGCCCTCTGACCTTTGGAGAGCAAAGTCAGAGAAGAAGGTGATTCAATGTGTAACACAACTACCTAATAGGTGGTAACAGAACATTCGTTATCATTAGGAAACTGAAACAATTTGTGTTCATACATAACATATCTGTGCTGCAATTATTGTGTTAAAAAGAATAATTTCAGCTAAACTTACAAACATTTTATTTTTGTTAAATTTCTCCGCCATCTTGATTAATTAATTAACTTTATTTGATAACTCAATGAGCGATCGATTAGCTGAACAAGGTGGGGTAGTGGTCGAGTCAAAAAATACATGTATTTTTTGCTGCAAAAACTGTGCTGATTTTAGGAGAAGTTTTGAAATGGTGAATCTGACACTTTGACGGACAGAATATTACACCAACATGAAGAAACTTGAAATATTGATTTCTTTGAATGCGCAATATATATTATGTACACTCACCTAAAGGATTATTAGGTACACCTGTTCAATTTCTCATTAATGCAATTACCTAATCAGCCAATCACATGGCAGTTGCTTCAATGCATTTAGGGGTGTGGTCCTGGTCAAGACAATCTCCTAAACTCCAAACTGATTGTCAGAATGGGAAAAAATGGTGACTTAAGCAATTTTGAGCGTGACGTGGTTGTTGGTGCCAGACGGGCCGGTCTGAGTGTTTCACAATCTGCTCAGTTACTGGGATTTTCACGCACAACCATTTCTAGGGTTTATGAAGAATGGTGTGAAAAGAGAAAAACATCCAGTATGTGGCAGTCCTGTGGGCGAAAATGCCTTGTTGATGCTAGAGGT
>JABFDZ020000138.1:15837164-15854242 GCA_019775955.2 Pollimyrus isidori | reverse complement strand
CCCCCCCAACCACCCCCCCCCCGGGCCCCCCCCCCCCCGGCCCCCCCCCCCCCCCCCCCAACACCACCCCTTCTCCTTTGCCCTTATTTCCTCCCCCGGCGGGGGGGCGCGCTCGCCCCGGGGCATATGTGGTCCCTACCAATAGGCTATTCAAGATAAACCTACGCCCATGCTACAATTTATAATCAATTGTGGACTTGTATTACATTGAAATGCCATTGTGATCATTGCATAATCTCATTCTACCTTTCAGAAAAGTTACACTTGCAATTTGATAGCATCTGGTTTCTACAATAAATTCTAAATTCCTTCATAAAATGTTACGTCTGTTTAAAATGGCGGTCATTCTGAAAAGTGATTGTAATGAATTAAAGTATCAGGTTACATAATTAAATTATTAATGCCGATAAACCAACATGTCAAAAAAAATAATCTTCAGCCCATTAGTATGTTTATTGTATATTCTTCTGAAGGAAAAGTTCTTAAGTTCTTGGAGGGGACAAAGTCTCTGAACCGTGAGTACAGTAAGCTATAGTTTCAAAGGAAAAATAATCAAGACTGATCCCTTGTAACATAAGACATACCTGGGTCATAATAAGTAACGTATACTTTTACACGATTTTTTCATCGCGGATAAATTATTGCAAAAAATATAATTAAAAAAATGAGCAATATCAACATTTTTACTTGTGTAAAACGGGCTGGTCTAATAATAAATAAAATAACGGCATTCTGCATACGTTTAACTGGCTGTTGCAGTGTTGTTCTGTTCACCGTTTTTCCTATTACATAACTCATAATCTGAAGCAATTTACCGAACATGTCAAGAGTAACAACAATAATAATAACTTTAAAACCTGAAAAGGTGTGTTGCCACAGGCCACAAATCACGTTCTTGAAATTAGCTACCGTGCTGCAGTTTGATGAGGAAATACAGCACTTTTTTTTGTTTTTTTTTTTAAACAATTAGTCCTATTAAGATTTTTCCACTGATATAGGCCTACTCATTGTTATCAGTTTTTGTAATTGCCTATATGATATGCATTTTTTATATTCAACGCATAAAATGTTTTAGATGTTTGCCGTAGCCTACTTAAAAGACACTAAACAAGCGTAGATTCTGGGGCAGTCCAGTTACTCCCGCTCCTTAAATTAATGTCGTTTTTTCGATAAGCAGACATGGGATTAAAATGGTGACTAAAGGTATGAGATATGGATTTTCCGAAGATAGATTAGCCCTAAATTAGAAGTTTGGCATAGTATAAACGTTATGTAAGTTTTGCTCCAAATAGGAGCAACCTACGTGATACACATGAAAGATGGTTTTATTTTTACAGGTTAAAGGCGCATAATACCTTGGTTACGGTTGTTCGTTTTATTCTATAGCGATATTGAGTTTATGTTGTAAACCTATATATTAGTGCAGCTATTTGATTTATATTCTACCTCTGTTCCTTGTACTTGTTTCCCACACCAAACATTGTTAGTCCTATTATATGCTGCATACATGTTACATTTCCTACTAATGCGTACACACTTTTTTGTTATGCAAGGCTTAGTACGTTTAGGCCTGTTCAGTAAATGCTATAATAAAGAAAACATATAAATGTTAAAAAATAAATGACATGATAGGCTAAGTTTTCTCACTCATTAGCCTATACACGGATGGCAAACGCGTTATCAATATTGCATGGACCGAAAGTCAATTCGTTGTGAATTTCAATGAACAGTAGGCCTATATAGACTCCATATACTGTAAAGTCATATAATTAAAAAGGTCGCGTGAATGCAAAGTGCCGAAGCAAACATATACTCTGGCTGATTAATCGGATCAATTATAAATCTAAAAAGCTAAATAATTTATTATTTCCTTATTTTCTTATTCGCTTACTAGCCTAATTTACACGTAACGAATCATTATGCGTAGCGCTTACAATAACACCACAACACCGTTTAGCTGACAACATCCTAAATGGGGCGTCCCCCCAAAGTTGGCACCCCGCCATTTCCAGCCTTAACCTTAAATTTCCTGACGTGTAAGGGGTTTCAATTTAATCAACATCCGTCCCCATCTTCTATCTAAATCTCCTTGAGCGCGCGCTCAGTAGGCCTATCAGCTTACTTAGCGAATATGATAGCCTACCTAATTTAGTCATTGAAAGCTGGCAAAATAATTCTGCTTTTTCTGGCGCTTTTCAGCCCACGAAACGAGCAGACTTGGGGAATTCGTGGCGCTCAGATTTTGCATTAGCATTTTTTAATATTCATGTAAATATAATTTCATAAGTTATTTATTTTATTTGAACAAGTATGAGCACTATGTAGTGTAAATAAACAGCTATATCACATAATAAAAAATAAAAACTCCCACCAAACAAACTATTATCTGTTATATTCATTTAAAAAATGAGGTGTGAAATACACATGCCAAAGGGTAGGGTTTATTTTTTAAATTTTCATTTACGTTATAAGTATATGTATATTGTCTGAAACTTCCCTACCTTTGCCTGTATTCTCACCTTCCAAAAGTACCAACCGACCCATATGACTCAATGAAACAACTTTTTTTTTTTTAAGAAAGCAATGCATGATGTGAAGGCCGGCAGACGAGACACACAAAGTGGGAAACCATCTCGTGAGTTACATACTGCTCAGCTCGTCCTCACAAGACAGACAGGTCACTCCTGGCCGCCAGGCCTGCGGATCTTGCGCGGTATCGTCTTCCCTGGGTCAATCACGACTTGGTTGGAAGTCCACTAATGGAGAGCTCTAGTTTCTTTGTTTGCTAGTGCTGTGTAAATACCTGCCACTATCCATTTTCCTCTCATTCCTCCGCCACAGTGTCTCCTTCATTCCCATAACTGACAGGAACAAAGTTCCCTCTGCCTTCTTTAATATTTTTCCGATTTCACGTCTGCCATATACCATCTCATTTCCTTCTTTTATCCTTGCTTCTGTTAAGCCGGGAAGCTCTCATCCATCCCCTTCCTCATTGTAAAGGGGATCCAGCATCTGTCCTCAGCCTTCTGTGTCTCTCCCTACTCTTTTTAATCAGCATGCTAATAAGAAAAGTAACTAATCAATACATTCAATGGCCGGGCCTAGCTATCGATACCATCTCTGTCTCCCTTCATCCCAGTCAGCCCCTCACACGAGCATAACAGTGATGACACTCTAAGTCACCAAGACCTTCGGTTTTACATTTAAGTACAGACAAAAAAATCCTTAATCAAGTAATTAACTCAAATTTCTTTGCAAAATGCTGATTGCCATTCATATTCTTTTCTCCTTTACTTCTTTGTGAGATAAGGTTTTGTTCCAGAAGATAAATCCTATAAATTTCACACTTGTGCACAGGCTGTGTTTTATTTTCTCTTTTTTTTATTTGGATTTACAAAGTCCTTAAGGGCAGAAAAATTTGATCTCAGAGGGACAACATATCACTCTTTGCTGAGAGAAACATACATAGCTGAGGGCTTAGAGGCTCATACACACACAAACACACGCAGACACACAACTGACTTATAACAACATCATACTGCCAACCGTTCATTTCCACCCCAGGATATGGGCTTAAGAAACATGTGGCTCCGCTTCTGCTGAAACAGACATAAGAAACATGGCAAAGGATCAAGGGAAAGGATGCATCACTAGAAGACAGAGAAAGTTCCAGACGCGACCCCTCAGACTGATATGGCAGTGGCCTTTATGGCTCACTTTCACTGTGATTTGCCTTCCAGTAACTTCCCTCCATTTATTTCAAAGTTGGGCGCCTTTTCTCAGATTCCTTTGAAAACTACAATCAAAAGAGTGGACTGGTCATACAAAAGATATGGTCTATAGTCAATAATGCATATAGGTCAGATTTTGCATGGTGTTTTGAGAATGCAGTTATTGATATTTTTGTTAGCATACCATACCGACAGAACAACGAATAAAAAAGCAACAGCAAGTTGGCTTGGATAAAAGTCTGGATTTAAAACTCGCCAGTAATTTGTAATTGGACATTCACAACTGCAACACAATCGTGACACAAATTTAGAAATTGCTCACGAATATTCAAAAATGCATTCAGCTGTTTACCACCAACAGGAACGGGATGTCCTGAGATAACCTTTGACTATTCTGCAGTGTTGGATTAAACAGCGATTAACTGGGGTTAGGACTAAGTTCAACAAATGAACAGATACAGGAATGAGGTATATGACCGTTTAACGTTGTACATTTGTAAATGGGTTTCTTTCAGACCAGAACTGTCCCATACTATCCACACTATCAGAATGCTTATAAAATGATAGCTGATAAACAGACACACACCCAAACACACACACACACCAGTTTATAATTATATCTTTCTGGGGACTACCCATTCATTTCTATATTCATTTCTGGGGAAAACTCTAATACCAACATGATGAACTTAACCCCAACCCAGCCCCAACCTTAACCATGATACCAACCCAAGCAAAACACAAGACTTTTGACATTTTTACTTTTTCGATTGCATTCATAAATCTTTGTGTGGACCTGAAAAATTGTCCCCACATTGTCAAAAAATAGGCGTTTATTACATTGTGTGGGACATTTGGTCCCCACAATGTAATATAAACCTAATCCACAGAGACACACACAAACACACACACACACACATATACTGGTCCTTTGTAAATTGTGTTATATTTCTTTCCCATCACTGAGCTGAGGTCCATGTCTGCTATTCTCAAACCACCCTAGAGGTGTTCAGAATGACCACTGGCCTTGGTGACCCCCCCTTGGGCTATCGTCTCACATTAGCCAGGTCTCCATTTTGGATGTTGTTGTCGCCTAGCAACAGTAACTAGGGTGGCTGCTCAGAGGCCAGCTATTGATCCCTAAGATAATAAATGGACTGCAGCCAAACTCACCCCATTCCCTTCTCACATGTTTCCTGCGACGCTAAAACCCCACATTTTTCATCTGTTTCACGGAATTCATCTCGCATGCACGCACTTTGTTTCCAGTTAGTATGGTTAAAAATAGTTGTCCATTCAGCTATTGGAAAGCTATGGTGTACAGCTGAAGTGAAGTCACCCTTGTATACCCCCTACTAGAGGTGTGGATCAGAGAGAAGAAAATAGAGCAGAGGTCAAACATCGCCAATTCAGACAACCAAGGACATCTCTTGAACCAATTAACAACTGCCTTTTCAATAGAAGGGATGGAGTCCTTCTTAAATTCACGGTTTGTCGGAGTGTACTTTACAGGTATGCGTGTACTTATAATGGATAAATATTTCGTATCATCACACATGTCATTTAGGATAACGATTACAACAATTGTCAAGTCATAAAACAAAGCATTAAAAAGAGCTTAAAGATGGGAAAAAAAACTGAGTCTAGAACCAGAGTTCATATAAGGTACTTATCCAAAACCCAGTTCTGTTGAAAGGCAGTTTATCTCCATTTATTAAGGATTCAGCAGTTGGCAAGTCATTCATATTTGAGTCCGGTTGCTTAAGCCTGGAGGACAATATAAACATGCCTGCCATTTTAAGCCTAGTGGAAAAACGTAAAGTATAGATGGTTGAGCAGAAGGGTGTTGGGGATGCAGGGGTGACAGCAGCAGCGGTTACAGACTAGCTGTAATCTGTTTCCTCTGGTTTCATCCAATACATTGAAAAGCCAGGATGAAAAGGATTTGTGGCCCCATCTGTGTGAACGATTGTGCATTGAGTCTTTTCTGTGGTCTATTCATCTGGCACCCATACTCATATTGTACACACAGGTGAAATATTTCAAAAAGCGTCTTTGCTATTTCAATCCCTGCTTTAACAAGTAATTGGAAGATGGATGGATGCTTGGTGCATAAATGCTTTTTGCTAAAATAATTTTTTAATGTTAGAATGAAACAGTTGAAATTAAAAACGAAGGTTACGACTTATTCTTGTCATATTGGTTCCTCTGACTTGCAGGTACATAGTCACACATAACAAAATAGTACTGGGTGTGGATCCTGTATCAATCCGTGTGAATTATTCTTGACCAATGAATATGGCCCAATGGCCCGTGCTCGCATTGCATTATTCTAGCTGCTGGGCCGAAACTGCGAGCTCTGAAATTATGTAGTTAGTTTCTTTTTTGGACTTCCTTCTGTGGAAGATCTGTGGACACAGATGGCAGTTCAGCATATGGCTGGATGTGGGCGACAAAATGACCTTCCAGCTGTACACTGCGGACATGTCACCAATCCCCACAGCTTTCCGTCACCCTCCTCTCCCTCAGGCCAGCTGCTAGCGTGGGATGCTAATGGTGTGCTCCTCCCCCAGGAGGCCAGAGTGAAGGCAATGCCCAGCTGGCTCCTGGCTTTTCAGTGGTCTCCCAGATTGGCAGATGTTTAAACCGAACCACTGAAATTTGGTTCTTTTACTCTAACGTCTATATGTCTCGGATGCATAGCGTAGAGTATTTTTTTAAAAAACATCCAGCAAGTCTCCAGGTTACAAATGAGATCTGTTCCCTAAGTTTGTCTTTAAGTCAAATTTGTAGGTAAGTCATAAAAATAATAGTACAGTACACAGTAATAATATTATACAATAATACTGAAAGTAACTACATATGGTATTGTACGTTGAGTCGATGAACCGCTGAAGCTATGAAATGTTTTCATGAGTGTTGCAAAGTAGTGCATGCATTTGTTATTATAAACCATTATGTTTAACGTACATTCTTAATATACCGTAATAGGCTTTTTCGCAGTCTGTTTGTAATTACTAATTGCCGTAAATCATACATCCTTAGCCCTGGGGACTGCCTTGTAGTAGTATATAAAAAAATCTCTTGTGATAAAAAAGAGTTACACAAACAGAAACTTCTGGGCACTGTTAGCATTCTTATTTTTCAGTAAACATGCAGCGTCGTATGTTACCAATCGTGCCCATTCCCGGATGAACAGTTTTATACATAGTATTGGAAAGTTTTATGCTACTGCGCAGTGGTGAACGGAGGCCCCCAAAAAATCACACGCCGTAGCAGTGATGCAGTCTCACATTTAGACACTTCAAGCTTTCCCAACGTTACACCCAAACACATTGCTTGTGGGGACCTGGGAAAAAAAATCTGTAAGTGTGTCTTAAAATACCAGATCAGCATCAACTGGTCGCCGTCCAGTGCCTCTGGCGCCACATGGGACAGGAAAACACAGGCAGTCCGTAGGGCTGGAGCCTGGCTGCGCAATGAGAAGAGGCTTTGGCTTTGGTCGCCTGGAGTAATGTCAATAAATCAATAGTACACACGTCACCACGGCCCAGAGAAGCCACATAGCTTGCCATTGATCGGTGGGAGGGAGGTGGGGCGTGAGGAACCAGGGGATGACCTCTGCAGTGGCTATTGGGATTAAAGGTCAGCCGGACCAGCAGCGGCTCCATTGTCAATTGAGACACGTGCCTCTCAATATCTCCGTCACGGCTCGGTAAACACGAGTATCGCAGTGTTTTTTTGGGCGCGTCATGCACAAATAATTAGGAAGCAATGGGAAATGTTGAGTGTACTCTATGAGATTACATTCCTGGACTGAAGTATGATGCCAGGATTCAATAATACAGGCATCGACTTGAGGGACTATGAGAATCTGGAAGCAGTTAGTTCTGCACGACACCAAGTTCACAGAATGTGAGCTCAGCAGTGATCAAGTCGCTTGCAACTGTTAGTTCCTCACTTTGTAATTTTACCCATTTCATAGTTTCCATTTTTTAAATTATGATTATAATAAACGTAGATTAAGAAATCTTAAAAGATACACTTTGTTCACTTTTAAATGGAAATCCTTGAGCAAAACAATTTAACATACATAAACGGTTTGATTTATAACCCTCATTAGTCACTGAAGCAATGCATACTAATGGCAATGTAATCTTGCCATCTCTCATTTTTACAGCTTGTCCCGTTGACACATCAAAGAAACAATTAAGCGATCACAAAACTAGCAATTGTTAATCCATTTTTACTGAATTATGTCTTTTGTCCATGTGTTGTTCAGTGAACATATGGTTGTATAAAGGGCTCTGAAGCTTAAACTATTATAAGCTATTGTAGAAATTACAATAGTACTAGCTCTTATCCATCTGATCATGACCAGGATAAGCAGTCACTAGATGAATGAATGGTACTTTTTATCAATTGCAATTGCATTTTATTTATTTAATCCTGTAGCTCTTCCTGAACATAATTGGTTAAAAGATAGTGGGAGTTGCCCATTATTGATCCCGTGTGAAGTTTCAAATATACTGATTTTTAAATATATAAATAATATTGTAATGATTTTTCTTAGGCAAACTCATGAATACTTCTGTTGTTCACTTATGGCCATAATTTTTACATTTGGGGACATAGTGAGATCTAGTAACCCTAACACATTTAATATATATTTTCAAATCAAATGTATTTCATTCTGGATGTTTGAACAACATAAACTTTCAGTTAGAAGATTTAATGCTTCTGGTGACTGGCATATTGCTTGAGCAATAGAGTAGTGCATGTCCGATATCCAGGGCAGTGAGATACGATTGTTATTCTATGTCCCTGACCCAACGCTAGGTTTAAATATTTCTTATTCTCCGGACAGTGGAGCAGGTTTATTGCAAAGACATTATTTGAACTTTCTAGAGTAAGTCTGACCTCAGTGTAATGGTAGGAGTTCTATGACCTGAACGGTGGGAGTGGTAAATACAGGTAAATATGTACAGTAAAATTTGGTCACAGTACATTCTCCGTTGGAAAGTCTGTTGAAAAAGGCAGCGTGTTTCCTGTGTTTTGTCATATCAACTGTTTCAAATCTAGCGAAACTCAGATTATACCAGAACCGCATGACCTACTATTGTGAAGTACCAGAGAAAGAAGAAGTACTATGACTGACAATCACTGCATGAAGAAGTTAACTGTTACATCATCAATTTTTATTTTGTATGAGACCCAGAAATTCTAGAGTTATATGCAATTTTAACAGAACTACCTTATTACAAATGACATTTTCTATTGTTTACTTGTTTAATGATTCAGGGTCAGCCTACTAAAGAAAATGTGGGATAAACCTGCAGGTGACCCAGTGATGCACTCAGTGGCTGCGTTATGTATGCCTGTCTCATATATCTGTCTGTCCCTAAAAGCAGTGACTCATGTAGCTGAATATATACAGCCTGCTGACAAGGCAATGGGGGGGTCAGTTACTGTGCCGCTAAGCATGAGAATATCTAAGAGCTAAATTATTTTATACATGGTATGATTGTTAGTGCCAGATATACTGGTTCCAGAATTTCAGAAACAGACACTTTTTTAGGATTTTCTTATACAGTCCAATGTGCCAAAAACACGCTATCTTAATGATAGTGGCCACAATAGAATGGTCAGAATTATGAAAATGGAACAGTAAGGGCAAAAGTGCAAAAATGAAACTGTTATTTCCTTTCCTGTGTGGGCACGTTAGTATGAATCTTTGAGCTCACTTTGCGTTCACTTTTTCAGGCCATCCAGTTTGTTTTCTACCACATCTCACACTCACCATCCACTGTATAGCTTTCTACCAGTGCTCCGCGATCTGTGAAGGAGCAGTAGGAAGGAGATTCCAGCTGCCTTTAGGGCTTTTGACGCTTACTTCCTGATACATTCATCGTTGTGCTGTTCTGTGTTCCTGTCCTTCCATTTGTGACTTGGTTGACTTTGAATTCCGATTTCCCCTTTTTTTCATACTGGTTGCTAGGTTGTGTTCTGGGTTTTGGCCTCATTGCTATTGTCTTTACGACTGACTATATTTGTAGATTTTGTACATAATATATTGCAAACAGTCTTCCACTTCTAGTACAATTCCAGCACCGTATGTGTGCAATTTTGCTGCTTTCTTTTGTTATAGTAAAGCAGTTGTCAGTTACCTGTGTCTAAACTACTTTTTTCTGTATAAAAATGTAAGGAAAAAAGAACATTGCAATTTATATAACTACCTAAATGAGTAAGTGCTGTAATATTAATATTATACTATTTAAAATGTATTTTAAATATCCCATTAGAGTAAAAGAGCATTCATATATTCCATTTCTTACTGTTTACATATGGAGTCAAATATAAAATATAAGAAGCAGCAAGGCTAAAGGACATGTCGTCTGACAACTAAATTTTGTAGAATAAGTGTTTCTCGTGGTAAATTTATTTTAAATTTATTGTTGATTTTACATGATAGTGAGTAAAATTCTTTTCAGGATATGCAATGTTGCAATTTTAATTGCAATTTTAGCTTACAACGATGTATTTTAAGGATATAATGTATAGGTCTATAATCCATATTTTATGCATAAATGAAAAGGAAGCAAAACATTTTTGTTACAAAAGTTTTGATGCAGTTTGTTGTCCTTCTTTGCTGACCTATTTTCTATTTTTTTTTGCCAATTTGTCTGACCTTTGCCCATTATTAACTACCTTTACAATGGAACTGATAGGTGTAAAACAAATCGCACTCTTTTTTTGTGAGTTGCCATGGAGACAACTGATGAGGTATCATATCGATTGCAGTGTCCAGTCAAAATTGTGTTGCTTGAACCAACATTTCTCCCAGCAGTGATGGGTGCAGATCGATGCTCTGCATTGTTTTTTCCTCTGCTTCTGTAGACCCACACAAAAGTATAATAATCAAAACAACTTAAAATAACAAGGCTTATTCTGGTTTACAACACACTGTAAATTTAGTAAAACATATATTGTGTTATATTTCCGGTGATTAATTTGCTTTTTGATGTGCTATACACTACGACCTTTGACCCATTGTTTCTAGTTGCTAAAATGAATGACAGAATTGACTCAATGGGAAAACTTCATGGCCTATCTTATATGTCTTTACCATTTTTCCAGATAATTCCACAAAAGTCTATTCATGCGAAATGCCCCGTGACCATAGCCATGCTGCATGATCTATCATTTGTTGCGTAGTCAAACATAGTAATTTGCTGATAGCTACATCTGCCAACAGGAAATGCACATCATGTGATTAAATTATTTTCGGTGGGGGGTGGGGTGGTGGGGAGGCAAAGGGAGAATGGAGTGGACCTGAGGGAGCTCGTTTAAACCTGGCCTGCAGGATCCCCCCAGACAAGGTTCACGGATGGAGTCATAAAGCCTGAAATTCAAAAGGTGGCTGTCCCACAAGGTACTTCAAGTGCCCCAAGGCAGAGTCATCAGAATTCCTGCAACACGCTACTGTGCTATTATGCCATGCCATGGGTTTCATTTCAGGGGAATAATAAATATAATTAATATAACAGCAACAGCAATAGCAGTGACATTATCAATGGTTTGTATTATTATTATTATTATAATTACATTCATTATAGTATTCAAGCAGTTTTCAAAAGGCAAACTTGATCGAAAGTTACGCAACACTTTATTAGACAAAGGTTTCCCACATATTGAATTTATTTGCAAAATACAGCAGTAACATCCTTTTGAAAACACATTTTAACCACTAACGTTTAGAAGTCACTTACCAAAACGTAATTAACATGTGCCACAATCATAGATACCTAGTTTGCATACATAGTACATTGGAGTAGCCAGACAAATTTCAGTTTGCGAAGTTTAACAGTGCCATCGTGTGGAGTATCAAAGTAGTGTCTCTGGAAAAGTAAAAAAAAAATGGAGGAAAACGATATGAAATTTACGGTGTTGCTTGTTTCTGATTCAGGTAAGCTACAATGAAACCCCGTAGTTCTGCAGTCTGTACTCTAATCAACATGTATCATAATCTGCAGATCTGATTATCATTTTAAGCACCATAGTAGATGCCTTTAATGACAATTTATGTGGAATTTATGTGGAATTATGTGGAATTCATGTGACCCACTTATGTGGACAGTCTTAATTTTATGACTAAAGCTGTATTTTATGTCATTATCTAGTGTTCAGAAATACCTGGAGTGACTGTCTGCAAATTTAACAGTAGTTCAATACCTAATGTGAACGATTATTGTGTGAAATGGTTTTAGCCTCATCAATATGCATTCCTCTCCCCCATCAGTTTTACAAAAGTAGTTTTGATTAGTTAAAAACTACAACCCAATAGAAAATGCACTGAAAAAAGGTAACTGTGATGCATTTATGTTAAAAGCTGTTACATTCCATCCATAACCCATTTTATTAGTTACCTGCTGCATGTGTGGTCATCTTCCACAAACACAGCAAATTCCAGATGATTGCAATCCGTAATCATTCATATCTGCAGTAGTCAATCTATTATTTTATACACTGATCAGCCATAACATTAAAATCACCTACCTAATGTTGTGTACGTCCCCCTCGTGTCACCAAAACAAAAGGTCTGACCTATCAGGGCTTGAGGCCACAAAACCTCTGAAGGTGGATCGCATGTGTTTGCCCTGCACATCCCACAGATTCAATTAGATTGAGATTGTGAGAATTCGGTGTTTCAACGTTCAATGATTAGGTGGGTGGTACATTCAATTCAATTCAGTTTATTTTTATATAGCGCCCTTCACAACAGAGTTGTCCCAGGGCGCTTTACATGGGTGTGCTAGAACACATTGTTATACATATAAAATTAAATACAAAGGACAAAAGAAGGACAGAATAGAAAAGAATGAAAAAGAAAAGAAATAAGGCCAACTGACAACGGAGGAGAAGAACCAAAAACTCCCACGCAGGGAGAAAAAACCCTCTGGGGGTCCAAGGTCAACTGGTTGCACAACCCCCCTGGGCATGCTAACAATACAAAAAATTAAGAGTGAGCATGCTTGCTCAGAATGAGGACTTGGGAGCAGGCCAAAGTCCAACAGTGAATCCATCAGTCCTCCATGCCGGCCCTTGAAGGTCACCCCGATGATGTTCAACATAGTCTATATCCACAATGTCACCCCATTCTTAGGACTGGACTAGGACTCCAGCTCAGAAGGGCACCATCCGTACATGTCAAAGTAACATCCACATGAATACCATGACCCAAGTTTTCCCAGCAGAACTTGTATTCTTCCCATAGTGCTGCCTGGTGCCATCTCTTCCCCAGGTAAACAATGAGCCTCATCAAACCATGCCACCTTTTTCCACTGCTCCATGATCCAGTTCGGATGTCCATGTTCCCATTGTAGGCACATTTTGCAGTGGATAGGCATAGGCACTCTGCATCAGTCTGCAGCCATGCAGCCCCATACGCAGCAAGCTGTGATGCACTTTGCATCCTGATACCTTTCTATCATAGCCAACTTTAACTCTTTCTGCACAGCACTCATAGTACTGGTGTACTGGCCGGCCAAGATGTTCAGCAACTTCGGGGGGATCCAGTGCAGCTCAATCAACTAAGTTGAACGGAAATTGACCAAGGCTACAAGGAAACCCTGCCAATATTCATGTTTGCACTTGATGAGAACCCTCAGCGTCAGGAAGGACATAAAACAAGACTGCTCTGGGTACTGGAAGGCGAGCAAGTGATCATGTATCCTGTTTCAGATGACCCTATCCAGGGCCTTGCCGAGCACTGACAGTTGTGTTATTTCCCTGTAGGTGTCACAATACAGGAGATCATTATTCCTCTTCCAGTTGGTTGGGATGACTCTCCCAAATGGAATAAAGATTGCTTGGAAGACCAGGAGGACAGCCAGGCAGAAGTTCACCTCAGATACCACAGATGCCGGCAGCTTTCTCTGCACCTACTTGGTTCATCACCTCTGGAATCTTCAGCCCCAAGGACTGAGACCCAGAGATGTCCAATGTACTGGCTGAGGGATCAGCCTTAAACAGCTGCTTAAAGTAGAAACTGCAGCGCCATCTGTAGGAACTGGTCAATTACGTGCCCTGACTGTGGTTCTCAGAGGAGCAGATTTGGATGCGTGTAGAGCTTCCATTCCTCTGTAAGAGTAATGTGGGTTGCTAGGTCACAGATGGTGTGTCACTTGCTGAGATTTCTCTAACAAACGACCAACCCCTTCAGCAACCTTCCGGGTCTCCCATACTGCATTAAAATCAGCAGTCGCACCCAATTGTGCAAGTTCCTCATACAAACTGCATGCAGACTCATTAGAAACAGTCTGGTCCTCATACTCCTTGCAGGTGGTAGCCTACTGGATGTAAACTGAATCATCAGAATAGCAATAACAAGTTTGTGGTCAGAATACACAAACTGGGAACTTCTGTATACCCTGTAGTTCTGTATGACCCACCAACGTTTCCCCACGGGGATGTGATTGATCTCCCTCGCCGCACCACCAGTACTGGAGTACCAGTGCAACAATGCAGCTCAGGCCACTAGGACCAGAATCCAGCGACCCGCAGACCCTGATTTTTGGCAAAGTCAAGGAATATGGAGCCACTTCCACCACAGTTGCCAGACCCATGGGGACAACAGTCATCAACTGCATGAACTATTATCGACAATGGATGGAGTGAAAATGTATAATTGTATAGCTCCCTCTGCAGGTTTCTGGATAAATAAATATCATATTGCATACACTTGGGTAACAAAATGTTTTTTTTTTATTCATACACCACTTTCACTGCAAGTATTATTATATTTTCATATATTATAAAACACTAAAATTATAACATAAAAGGCAAATAACTAAATATATCTCACTTTTAACAAGGAACTCAATCAACAGAAAATATGAACAAGCCCTTTACATACAAGGAATATGTGACACATATCACGTCTTTCCTGTTAACCAAAATTCCTTCTTAAATTCATCATCTCACCAATCATATCAATTTATGCAACAAATTCTGTTAATGCTGAACACCCAAGCAAACTCTTGGTCACTGCTATCAAAAATAAGAGACGATTACTGGCAAAAATGCCTTTATAACACAGAACAGAAGCTACCCTCTGCCACTAACCAGGAATCTGCACTACTGCACATAAGGCAGCTGGGGGCAGTAATATGCAAATTGCTCATGACCTTTGTGACATTGCATATTATGCTAACTGGCTAACAGTCCTCTCATCCCATGTAAAGTTTATCTAAGGTAGGTAAGGTGAGGCACATTGTGTGCAGTTTCAATGCAGCACAGTGTGAGACACACTCTTCTAAGATGGACTCAATAGCTCTCCTTTGGCTCACTGAATTTGCGCTTCTTTAGTATGACGGGCTTCTCTTGGCTGCAGGGGAAGACAAAGTTCTGCAAATAGAAATGCGAGATTCAATGTTGAGAGGCCTTCATTCGCATGGCTGACCAGCTGTGCAAATAAGTGACCTATGAACTGTCAATATATTGTGAATATCAGAATTAATAAGTTTTATTTTGTTTGCAGCTACTGAATTATTTCATTCCTTGGTTTAATATTACTATTACTTAGAATCATGCTTAAATTTAACTTGTTTTCTTCGTGGAAGACCTTTTTTGGACTGGCTTAACCCATTTTCCTCTTTCTATGAAAGAAAATAAATAAACAAACCAAAGGATTCCATATACATTTTTTCCAAGAACTCTCTGATGCAATATTCATTGAGTTGTGGGCACTATTTAACGTAAAATAGTATTTAACGTAAAATAATGCTGAAAAAAGACATTCATTATTCTAACAGAGTAACAAAAAGTCAGAAATACACAGGGAAGCAAAACACAGATATTCGGGCATATTAATATCGGTATTGGAAATATTAAAACAAAGAAATATGCTGGTATGACTAAAACTGGAGCGGAATGATTAAATGTATTCTTGCAGAAATTAATGGCACGATAAGTAATAAACTGGAATAATATCACAATAATAATAATATAGTCGCAAACAGTGAGGTTCTAGAAGTCTGCGGTATCCTACAAAAAAACTTGCAAACATGTCCTTTATTTGAAGGTCTATGTTCATTCTAAACCCACAAAGCTAAAAATAATTAACAAACAAGTTTATTTTTAAATGGTTTGGATTTGCTTGACTTTTAATAGGACATCTGGTGATCCATTTGCCAAAGACTATGATTCTGGTAAATTTCATCTCAGCGAACAGGTCAGAACGTCAAAAAAGAGCAACTGCATTGCTACTGGCTCGCAGCAGCATATGTGTTCAATTATAAGACATGCGAATTGTTTTGGGCTAGTTTTTGGCATTGAGCTTCAGGAACATCATCACCACACTGGCAAATGCAGAATAGCCACAAGCTGGGGGGGGGGGGGGTTGGTGAACTATTAATAAAGGAAAACTTGCCGAAGGAGGATGGATGGCTCGGCCACTCCTTGTTCTTCTGACTGCCATTTCAACGTCTGCAGGCTGCCCCACTTGGGAATCCATCTAAAATGTAACACATTGTACTTTTTTAACTCTGAGATGTGGACCAAAGTGTGTTACTACACAAAAGTGAATAAAAATGTGCTGCATTGACTAAAAGTCAAAATCTTACCTTTGAATGCTTTGAATAATCAAATCTCTTATTAATGATTTTTTCATTTTCTTGGCAACTCAGCTTTGCACCTTCTTCATTAAAGGAAACAATAAATAAATAAAATGAACCCAGTTATATTTGTAATATGTATTATTTGTTGGATTTACCTGGGACGTCAATCTGATCTTTGTTCTTGTCCATTTCAATGGGTGAGTGATTCTAACATTAAAGAGACAAAATACTTCATGGTTTCAATAAAATGACAAAATAGAAAAACAATGCCAAAATGATCCAAAAGAATTCTTTGTAGTTTTCGTTAACATATCACAACACTTCTTGAAATGTATTTGGACCCAATACCAAATTAAAACTTCTCATACACCTTTTTCGGCTGTAAAACTGAGGCATATTTTAATCATGCGTTACTATGCAAGCTAAGACAGGTTCTGACTTCTCAACCTCAGGCAGAATGTTGTTTACAAAAGCATGCGTCTCCTCTTAATGGTACATTTTTGTGACAAATATCATCTAGTTATTCATTATCACAGTCGGGTTCGTAATAATTTGACTGTCTATTAAGATTTCATTCCAGAAATGGCATTCTGATTAATGTTATATTACACTACGCCAAAAAGAATTTGAAATATATGGATATATATCTAGGATGGCATGGTGGTGCAGTGGTTAGCACTGTTGCCTCACACCTCTGGGACCTGAGTTTGAGTCTCCGCCTGGGCTTCCT
>JABFDZ020000138.1:15784835-15796232 GCA_019775955.2 Pollimyrus isidori | reverse complement strand
TATATTTACCCCAGACTACCTTAAATCCAACAAGTTATCCAGCTAAGCAAGAAACCCTGCTTTGTGGAACTGGCCACAGGAGTGCAAGACCTTTATGTTTTTTATGAGTGACTACAAGTGGCCAGCGCTCGTCACCTGATTCCACCCAAACCCCTAGAGATCCATACCCTTGCCCAACACTGATTGAGCTCTCAACATTACAGTTACTATTACAGAACTTCATCAGACCGTGAGTCGAGACTTTCTTCATGCCCCATGCTACTTTCCAAGCATAATAAAAACATGAGAACTTGGTTTGAGCGTCTGAAGCTGGAGCAAGGTATTTCTCAGCCTGGCTCTGCCTCCAAAACTCTTCATTCCCTCCTGGCCGAATAATCCTTGGGTGTTTCTGTATGTAAGCGTAACAACAGAGGTGTGGTGCCCGAGGAGGAATGCAGAGACATACCCACACAAAACACATTCATGCATGTGGTGTTTCACACAGGTAACACTTACAAGCAAACACTCAAATCTCCAAACAAAAACAATCTCAAAAACTGAAAAGAATTATTGGTACTGCAGCAGTGCTTGGTGCTGTTGCCTCACACCTTTGAAGGCCTGGGTTTGATTACAAGCTACAGCTGTGTATGTGGAATTTTTATGTATGTTTATGCATCGTCAAGGGTTTCCTCTAGGTTTTCTGGTTTCGACCCACATTCCTAAAACATGCCATGGTGATATGGAATTGTAGGAATGCATACTGTGATTCAGTTTAAGAGAAGGTCATCATAACTGAGGAGCTATGGGAGTCCCATTATAGAAACAAACTGTACATCATAGATTACATGCTTCCCCACAGCATAACCAGTGATTGTAAGGAGGTATCTATTATTGTATATTGTGATTATTGGACAGTAGGACAATCAAAGCATTGACACAGCAGATCTGCTGTTTTGTTTCTGTTGTCATAGGTCCCCTCCATGGTGATGCCCTACAGTTCCACGGGCAGGTTTTGTCAGTCCACTACACCTACAGGACTGTTGCTAGGATCTAAGCTTAGTCAAGAGACCTGATCTGTCCAGAGTTCTCACACTGTGAGCTAAAACACCTAAGCTAAACAAATCATTTGGGGCTCATTTGGGGCTTCAGGCTCTCTGGGATCATGATGTTCCTGGACCAATCTATCATGGTGTGAGGGGGACACAGACCTGCACCTATACATCTGCCCAGAGTTGCACTACGTACTGAACCACATATTTCCATAAGCCACAAATACTCAATTTTAACTGTAAGTTCCCCATTCCTCAATGAGCATTTGGTGGATACTACTATCTGAACCTTTGTGTACCACCAGATATTTTGGTGGAACATGTCAAGCAGGGTGTCCATGTCAATGTTACAATAGCCTGTCAAAGGATTTAAACCATCAACCTTTTGTTTACAAGTCTCAGGTCACTCTTTTTCAGTCTTTCGGTGAAGGGATAAGTGCTTCTAGTCTGTCTTTGTTTTCCTAACATGACAGGTGGCCAGCGAATGTAAAACCATTGTAGTTATACGGGTGTCAGGAGGGTACAGTTGGAGATGTCATGACAAAAAGTAACTAACAATTAAGGTATAATGCAAAGTTAATATACACAATGAGATACACAAAACAAATGTAGAATTCTAAGTCAATTTCTTCCGGTACACGCAGTGGCTGAGGCAGCTGAGTCTTCAGGGGTGTATTGAGGGGTGATGCAAACCAGCATTAGACAACATCCAAAAACGGGACACTCATGCAACAGCTGGTATGAAATGAAGACATTATCACTCCCATGTACCAAGTTTTCTGAAACAATATGTTCATGGTCGGTCATGCCTCATCTTTTTCTGTTATGGATACAATCGCAGACAACATCGAGGTTACACCCGCGTGTCGCAATATGTGTGACTAATATGACCAGGATTACAGTGGCAAAAGAGACAGTACGTACTTGTTCTTTGTTACATAATGGCTGCCTGGCATAATTACATTTTTAATTCTGTCTCATATTTGTTTGGTGAATTTGTATTATGTGTAGGTTGGCATTCCTCCACACCTGCGTTTTGCCCAGTGGACGCATAGTATAAATGTAGAATTTTACCTGCTTTGCAAGACGGCCACAAATTATGTTGTTTACTGGATTTAATATGTACTTCAGTGAACCCCACTTTAATTTGTATTGTTCTCTAATAGGAATAACATTTTGGGGTAATTATGTAATAGATTCAAGATTCTTTATTTGTCACATACATAGTTATAACAAGTACAACATGTAGTGAAATTAACCCTAACTGACCCAAAAGACTGTGCAAAATGAGAAAGAGTAAACAGAGTAAAAAATTGCAGATAACGTGCAGACAAAAGAATGAATTTAACAATATATACAACATATACAAAAAAGTGTCAAGTGGTGATGCGTGAGATGTTTGTTGTGCAAAGTGCAGTGTGCATTGAAGTAATAATTGATCCCCGTGGTGAAATTCTCTTTATGCCGCCCCTAGCTTATTCTCTGTAGGTGAGAGCAATCTGGCCGCGAAGGGCAACCTCCCAATGTGGTGCCCAAGGAGTTGGGGGTTAAGGGCCCGCAGACATGCCAAGGCGGGGCTTGAACTGGCAGCCTTCTGATCACAGTCACAGAGGCTTATCTTTGAGGTTACAGTTCATTTTTTATACATGTGTTTTCATTTCCCTGCATGCCTTTTTGGTTCATTCCATTCTTTTATCCGATTCCTGTTTATCTTAGTTCCAGCTCAGCTGAAAGGAACCCACGCCTTTTCCACCGGCTTTGGTTCAGCTGTTCGCCTTTCATCCCATTTTCCTTTCATCAGCCTGTGTCTTTTGTTCTTTGTCTTGCTTTTTTGTGATACATGTTTTCCTTCACTCCAAAGCAGGGGCCTCAGTTGGTATTCTCTGCCTGCCATAGAGTGTGGTCTTGATACAAAGCCAGAAAAGTAGTGGGAAAAGGCAGCATTAGCCCTGGTGTTCTAATATTGGACAGCGGTTATGTCAACACTGCCAGGAGTGAGGGTGCGGGGCCTGCTCCTCTCACATGCGTCCCTGCAGTAGGGCAAAAGACCCTCAGTTGGCACAAGAAAAAGAACACGATCTGGATAAAAACCTGGTTAACCTGACACACATATTCTGTTACACATTCGTTTCTATCCTTCAAATGGCCTTTGCCCTCACTGATGTCACGGAGTGAAGACTCCTTCTGGAAGGATTATAGATGGCACCTTGATGTGGGTGTTTGGTACTTTTCGCTAGTACATTATAGCATAATATAATCGGGGGAGGCAGGAAAATTCATTACATAATGAAAATGAAAATATTCATTGTCTTATGGACACTGCAGTATGTGTACTATGTGTAGGTGAGAATAAAAGAGGTAATGAAATGAAAAGCTTTTAAAATAGAAATCCCCAAGAATCCTGTGAGAACAATAAACGATAAAGTCAGAATTAGTGGCCAGAGCCAGTACTTTCAGTATTACTCAATTTGCTATTCTGCTATTAGCAAAGGCTGTTTGTGTGGCTATATGATATGCTACGTCTTAAGCTATAGGTTATAATAATTGGGAAAATGTATATTAAATATGTACATGTTTTAATTCATGTTCCTTCGATCCATTTTCTACACCCACTTGTTCAATGCAGTACCGTGGGGGTCCAGAGTATATCCTGGAAGCTATGGGCACAAGACAAAGAATGACGACAACCCACCACATGGCACATGCGCACGCACACACACACACACGCACGCACACACACACGCACGCACGCACACACACACACACACACGCACATGCATACACACCTACAGACAATTTATGAAGTTTTGGAGGTAGAAACCAAAGAAAACCTGATGACAACACAGAGGGGGGGTGACAACCAGAGCAGAAGCACAATCCCTGGCCTCTGATGTATGAGACGACAGTAATAACCAATGAACCACCTGAACAAGACTATTTTTAACATTTAAAATGTTTATTTAAAATATTTCAAATTATTATAAATATGCACTGATATTTTACTGTGTGGGTGACAGTTATTTCTCTTCCTGCGGTTCAGTGCGGACAGATGTGGGTGCCGTGTATATTCCCACTCAAGAACTGAAGTATATAGATATATATATAAAATTCGTGACTCATTGGTGCTGTCCCTGGAAAGTTTTAAGCAAATACTTGAGAGGGTGGTGCAGTTTCATGATTAATAAAGCATGATATGTATTTCGACAGAATGCCTAGCTGGTAGTAGGTACATGATCACTGTCATATTTTTTGGGGGATTGCACATACTTTAGTTGCACAGCATTCTTTGTAATCATAATATGTTGCTTTGATATGCCGGGAAAAAGCTTTCCTTTGATCTTCAGTTACATCTGAAAGATGGCGTTTTACCCTGAGATGTAATACAGATTACATCTACAGTAAGAGTAAATTTTTTTTTTTTTGGTGGTGGTGACTTTAAATAAGGGTTTCTCCGATCCACTGGGAGGGGTTGGTCTCAGTTCTCCTTTTCAATATTTAGTCCATTACTTAATTCAAATCGGCGCAACTGTTAGTTATGCATTTATTGGAAAGGAATGGGGGGTTCTGCCTATTTTAGGGTGGACATGATCACCGACACCTTTGGAAAGCACACGCCTTTCTAATAAGTGTATCAAAACCTAAGTTCATAGCGTTGGTAAGAGTCGACAATGCAGGTTACATATATATTTATGTAATATACGGGGGTACCACCAAAAGGCACCCTATAATCATCTTTATTATCAGTACTTAAGTACACAGGATATTCTCGTGTTAAAATAGTAATGCAACTCTTGTTTCGGCTATTGGGCCATTGCTGATCACCATATCAATGGCATGCACATATATTGGTGCACGTAAGTCGGCGAAAATCATATTTACAGTTAGATCATTCAATTCGTTAAATTAATATTTTATTTTTAGCTTCTCCATTTATGATTAATGCAATATTTTGAAGCATGTATGCAGTGTTATAATTTACAAAAAAACACAACGGTCTCTCATGGAGCAGTCATGAATTTGCTGCATGAAAGAATTATTCAATTTTCGAGCCATCGATGTCAACCAATCAGCTATTAAGGTCGCACTTAAGAACCTCTTCCTTAGAGGATCACTTAAGAGATTGTTCGGGAAACATATGTAGGAAAACAAATATCTTTCGTAAAATGTATCTTTAGAGTCTTCGTAAGATGCCAAGAGTCCACGTAATCAGTTTCCTGGTAACGGCGACTAGCGTCTTATTAAGACTTGTAAGGTATTGCCTCAAGAAAGTTCTTTACGTTTATGCATGTTTCCAGAACAATTCATCGACAGGTTGTTTATGGGAAAACTCTTAAATGCGACCTTAATAGGCGGTGGGGCGCATGATTGATTGACATCGATGACTCGAGAATCGATTACTTCCTTCCTAAGAAGGCTTCAGGAAACACACCCCAGAGAAATAGGGAAAGAGATATGCATGTTTTACCTATAGCTATATCTCCACCTTGTGGCAGAAAAATCAAACAGATCAGCTTCACCTCCATCGTAGACCGAAATGTCTTTGGTATAAGGCATATTCGTAATTATTTAATTCTTACGAGTAAAAATAACATTCTTGCTAGTAAATGCAATTATTCCTCTCCCATTCAGATCATCACTGTCTGCTCCAGGACGTCATTAGGTCTGTTATTTATTCTTTCCATCTTCCAGGAGAGTTTCTAGCTATTGAAAAGTTCAGTCTAACTTTAAGTCAAGTTTACCTGGGGTTTGACTTTTTTTTTTGAAGGAAGATAATTGGCATCGGGGCAAAAATACCACAGATCGGACCTAATGACGCCCATGCCATCTTCCCCCTTCTCCCGTTTGATGTACCCTTTTATATAAATTATGTAATAATGGAACAACACACACTCAATTGTCATGTGCTTTTGGGCAACTGTGTTGCTTAAGCTGCTATATAAAAATAAATTAAAATAAGTGAAACATATGGGGCATGGTCAGCCATGACAACCAATTGTTCATTCTCCGCAATGTGTTCGCAATACAGAAAATGATCTCTCACAAGAACGGAGTGTGATAAGTCAAAAACAGCTCTGGCATGCACAGGATATCGATTGGGATATTACCAAATACCTGCCTGCAGGAGAGTGTTGCTGGCTTTAGTAGGAGGAATCTGTATGTTTATTTTCATGTACACCCAATATTTAGAGCTAGCTAGAAGGTATGACAAGAGGCAGAGCAAATGTGGGAGTTGTTGGTGCCATAGTTATGTTTGCATCTCCTGAGCTGCTTTTGAAAAATCGCTCGAAGCAAAACAAAAAAAAAAAGGAAAAAAAAACACCATTTTAGCCAGAAAGCTTTTACGCATTGAAATGCTGCCCACAGCATAAACTCACGTTTACCACGACAAGGCTGACAATATCAAAAAATGACAGATTTACAACATTTGTTATTAATTCCATTAACACAAGATAGCCCATAAAAAACAACTAATCTGATAAGTAAATCTTTGTCTCAAATGTAATCATCCCTGCTTGTTGAAAGAGAAACCGAAATCCTTGGATGCTCTGGCAGACAGATAAGTGCAGCTCTGCAAAGTATGGAACACACGATATTAATGGTCAAAAAGTGTCACATTTGATATAATTTACCATGGCGGGCTGTGTAAAATGACAAAGCAGTGGTGCTTTAATCAGAGAAATATATCTCAAATCATTTATTAACGAAGTAGTATATCAAGGCTGATTCCCCAGAACAAATGTCAGTGTTTTTCCAGTGGCAGCTACCGTTCTATTCCGTCTTCCTTTGTTTTTTCTCCCATTGTCCAGTCTATCATTTTCAACATCGTCACAGGCTTCTCCTGCAGGCTAATGTTACTTGCCATAAAGCAACGTGAAGATACGCGCCACCAAAAGTTCCTATCAAAAATAACTCAAGTATTAGCCTAATTTAGCACTTACACACATTTGTACTGGAAACTGAGAAATGAAAAATCAAATTTCATGCAAGTGCCCTGTGTAGTAGAAATATATCTTTGCAATCAAACTACATGATTTATGCTAGATCAATGCTTACCTGCAAGAATACCCTTTGTCCCATAAGAGACAGACTTACTTTCAACATTTAAATATAAAGTGCCAGCTAAAAAGTTGTTTTCCCCAGACAAAAGGTTATGTGGATATGAAATGGATTCAATGAAATTGATCAAAGAACATTTGAACAAGGATAATCATTACCCAATAAAAATACACACTTCTCGTTCAAGAAAGTTTGTGTGTTTAAACACATACGCTGCACTAATTTACAACGACTTTCCTCATAGTTTAATGTTGGTAATTTTTGCAGATTGGGTACAAGGAACGACCTCGTGCCAAAGACATTCACACAGTTACCCTATGAAATCAGATGACTTGACATAAGCTGACAACAATGCTCTGTGGGCCGATTGCAGTCAGGCTGGTTTTCTGGGATGTTCCGTCGCGACAACAATGAGCAGCATTTCCCTTCTCAGAAGGAATATGTAAAAATGAATGAACGAATGAAAAGAATGAAATGAATGGTGTGTCTTTTGCAGGACAGTCATTTTGAAACTGACCTCCATCACATGAGCAAAGAACAATTTTTAAAATATTAGAGAGACAATTATTCAAACCAAAGTGATTTCAGACTTTTGATTCAAAGGTATTCAGGTTACCAAAACATTTAAAAATCTAAATAACTTGAATTCCATTCTCTCCATTAAAGTAGAGCCTGACCCAGAACCCAGCTTTCAGGAACTATGCAAGCGAATGTAGACGGTGAACCACACTTTTACAACCGTGTCACTTTATATCCAGCTGAGCCGACTCATAGCTCCTAAGATGGATGATAACACTTGCTGAAGTGTTGGTGTAATCAGTCTACTCACTATGCCAGCTGTTCCTTGGTAGGCTAACACATGGGTAAAAGTATAAGTTTGAGGTTAGAGTCACCAGCGGGTTCAGAGTTTCTCCTGCTCTTCCAGACATTGTGGCTTGCTGCTGGGTAGAAGAGGAGCGGGCTGGTCTTCATCCGAATCAAATTCAACGTTCTCATCCTTTAACCAGTTCCCGCATCTATCCTGCACCCATCCTGAGCTGAGGGACAAATGCAATCAAACTCCAGTGAGAACTTCTCACAAGTCACAAAACGTTATCAGCAATGGAACTTCAGCCATATTAGCAAAGCTGATCTTTTAAAACTGATTTTCATTAATGATTCAGTATAATAAAACAAAAACCGTTCAAAGGCAACAAAGCCGTTGGAGACCATATTGCTTAGGGTTCTTCTTGCTTATCGGCATTGGATTGTTTTAAAAAGTTAGCAATTGTAAATTAGTCTGGGAAAGTATTTCGTACATACATGGCCATGTACATACCTTGTGAATATTAAATGTATAAACGTTTTTTCCACGGATACAATGTCGCCATCTATATTTAATTTGGGATTAACATGATTTCAGTAAACAAGTGAATAACCTTTTCAGTTTGAGAAAGTGCTCCAGCTCTCTGTGCCTCTCCGCTGATGGAGGTCCGGGCCCTGAGACACCTGTGGAGCAGGATGTTGTCTTGCCAACATGTTTTTTCTTTGCAGTTGAATGGTGTTTCTGGGGCACTGTGGAAGCAAGAGCTCAACTGAAAATATGAACCACAAGCAATCGTCGATGGCCGTTTCCAGTTCACCTGCTTAATGAGTCATTAACCTGCTATGCTGGAGTTGCTGGGGAGTGCAGTGGATGCCTCACTGATCCTCGCTGTGGTCGCAGTGGCTGCCTTTCCGTAACATGGTCTGTTGCAGCCTGGATGAGAACCTGACTCTTTTTCTGACATGGTGCTTAAAAAGTGGAAAAAAGCCATCGTTTTAACTTTTATATTTGATTTGTCATCTTAAAAACCACAAAAAAAACTTCATAATTTATAAAACTATATTGATCCAAAACATCAATTTGGCAGTTATTCATTATAAAATATAACATACAAATGTTTAACAGTGCATTTATATCTTTTTCGTTAAATATTGCCTCCATCACCCCCCCTCTACGGAGGACTGGTTTATTTTATTATTATTATTTTTTTATTTCCTCAACAGAAGGAGGGAGAGGAATAATAAAAAAAAAGATAATATGCTTCAATACCTGCCGAAAAAAAACAACATTTGTCTAATAAAATCAGTATCAGTGACAACTTCGATGCAAGTTTTACCTAGTCTTCTTGTGACAGCTACTGTAAGGAGTGGACTTCAGCAAAGCATGATGGGTAATCTTGCGCGTTTCAGTAAGCAGAGGGGCAGGGCTAATGTCATCCTGTGGAACAACAGGTTAAATCACAAACAAAATAAAACACATTAATAATGGATGTGTATCAACAATACGTGTATGGCATATTACATTTAATCTAGACTCTACTGGCCAGTTTCCCAGTCAAGGATTAAGCCTAAACCTAGACTAACTTTGAGTTACAATGGTGAATCTCCATTAAAACAACAATTTAGTCCAAGACTACTGTAGTCTTAATCCTTGTTTGGGAAACCAGCCCTATACGTTTAGACTCTAATCTAGAAGTTTTAAGGTAGACGATCATGCCATACTACTACTGAACAAGCACATGAATGTTTTTTTAAGTAAATCTTAAGATCCATAACTAATGCAGCCAGTATGATATGTCCACTTTTCAACAGCGGGCATTACTTTTCAGTTTCAAGTAGTTTTTGGCAAGACCAAAGAATAAATGAATAGCTTGTATCATCCGACACTCCAGTCTGGCTATGACGACTGATTACCTTCTTTTGCTCCTCAGCCTGAACATAAGCATGATGTCGCCGTTTCTCAAGTTCATTCTGAAACTTATCCTTCTTCCCATAAAACCACTTTAGCCCTGATGCCAAGAGAAGGTGTCAGGACAAGAATATTATAATATTCGGCCCACCAAAATTACACCTAAATATGTCCCCCCCCCCATTTAAACACAAAACAAACAGAATAAGACAAGAACATTTTTTTCTTAATGGCTTCCAAAAAGATAAATATCTTATCCCAACATTACCCCTGCCCTGCCCCGATTGTCCGCTCCTTCTGTGTGCCACGCCCCCTTGTTTACCTTGTGTGGGGTCCCCATGTGATCATGTGTTTCTGGTTGTTGTCATTAGTCCTCTGTATTAAGTCTGTGCTTCAGTTTGTTTCCCCAGGTCATTGGGTGTGTTCGACTTGCTTACAGCACTGGCTAAAAGCAACGCATTCTGATCCTGACGCAATGCATCACGGTTAGATGCATTGCGACCTCTCACCCGGCAGCCCAAACTGGAACTGCCTCCATGATGACACACCTTTGCCCTTATTAGCTGAAGAGTTTAGTTACGCATGATGTTTGTATCCCAGGCAGTTCTGATGTGTAATCTGCTATTTCTCCCGAATATCATGTAAAGCAGTGAGAACTGGTTTTTAGTTAAATTACCTGGTAAAATAAAGTTTAAATAAATGACAAATGCTCTAACAGTACACGCAAGTTAATGGCTTATTTATTGTTAGTTACTTTATGTTGCACTGCTTTATTTAGTCAATTGTCCAGTCTGTGAAGCAGGCATTCAACGAAGAATTGTATCGTGGTCTGTACTTCACAAAAACTTTGAATCCGGTCCATTGCTTATTTTTATTACTCTGGATTTGTTAGTTAATTGTTCGTGAATAGCAAACTTTTAGGTCATAATATGTGTGCAACTATTACGTAACTTTTTGGTGAGCAATGGCTAACAAAATTATATAAAGTACAGTGTATTACCTGATACAGTATTTTCAATAAAACAGCATTATCACCAACAAGCGCTGCTACTACAGCAAATGCGAGGCTGACGCTGAAGTTACCTTTTGTCTCCGCTCAGAGACGTGCCATGTGACTCATTTCCTGGCGCGAACAATTTATATTAGGTGAGCTTCACAGTTCGATTGATCTTATCTAGGTCAAACTGGTTTGTTCGACTTAAGAAATTCGAGTTCTAGTGTGTACAAGAACCGAGGTACCACTATATCTGATGACGGTGCAGTTTCAATTAAACTCACCTTCAAGATGTCTCTTTCCCTTTCGGTGAACTGTCAGCATGTCAACAGTATCAAAAACAGGCCGGTAGGAGCACACTAAACAAGTGTACCTGTCAACAGAATCGCACGTCGACATCTGCTGACATTACCCTTCGATGACATTTCTAAGCAAAATTCGCTTAATTATGAATTGCCGTTACCTTCCGTTTTTCAAAAGAGCAGCTTCATCCTCGGGAATAAAGTTTGACAATAGATCTGCCACACGACGCTTCTAAAAAAAACATAACAGTAATATAACTGCGTCCACTGAGTGAAACTACCCAAACTCTACCAACATACATA
>JABFDZ020000138.1:15774386-15784735 GCA_019775955.2 Pollimyrus isidori | reverse complement strand
ACGCTTCTAAAAAAAACATAACAGTAATATAACTGCGTCCACTGAGTGAAACTACCCAAACTCTACCAACATACATACATTCATTCATTCATTCATTCATTCATTCGTTCGTTCGTTCCAAATATTATTAGTGTGGGTTTCACTAGGGTGACCATATCAGGGAGGACACTTTGAGCTACTTAGGGTTTTACAAACTAATTTCAAACTGAAATGCTTCTGTGCTCGGCTAATTAGTAGTTCAGCTCTTCTTGTGCTTTGACTGGTTTGGGTCCTTGATTGAAAGACTCATCCAGCTGTTTCACATTAGCATTAGTGACACATGCATGATTATAGGAGACTGACCAATTCGCACACAGTAAGAACTCCGTGCTCAAGTGAAATCCAGGTCCTGTTATTGAAATGGTAGTTTACAAATCCTGTCCGAGTGTCCTCCCTGACATGGATCTGGTCACCCTAGCTTTACAACATTCAGATGACAGGCTGTCGAGTTTAACAGTACAAACTGTAACTAGTTGAAAGGCAACGGCTAATTATGAGTGCATACATTACTAATAGAAATACCTTAAGGATGTTTAGTTGACTGGGGTCATCTCCCTCCCGCTTGAAAGACATCTTTGCCACAGAAATTAAGCTGATTTGCTCAGCCAATGTTTATTTGCAAGCGCGTGTCCTATAAACCGGAACTACGGAAATTGTGTCTTTTGAAGAACTGCATTGTGGGATACTAAATTAAATTACATAAAATGCCACCCGTTATGAAAACACCGAGCTATCATATTCTGCTTGAATTGCTTTATGATGATATATTGATTGCAAAACTTGATGCTACAGGTGTTACATTTGCACTGAGAAAGCTAAATGTTATTCCTTGATTAACCCATCAGCGTTTAACTGCATCTCCCATAATGCACCGCGTTCATTCGGAGTCCGAGGGGAAGGAATCACTTTTTAAACGAAGTACAAGGATGCGAAAAGAGTGGGTAGTTCTTAAAAGGAAATTATTTGATAAACAAAATAATGCTGGCCACCTTGTATTGAAAATATTGCTTTTGATTTTTACTGTTTGTACTGGTTATTGGGGATGTTGTAGAGTAATATTTGCTGTCTGAAACGAATTAGCTGCATGCAGTAATTTAATTTGCTCATATGTACAATTGCGACTGACAGGTTTTTTTCCCTTTCTGTGCAATAGCATGTCTTTGTTGTAGTTTTTTAAAGAATGCGCTACAACTGCCTCATTCATCGTTGATTTGTGGTCATGGCCACATGTGATCGTTCCGTGACCCAGCTGGTCCTGAGGACACCCAAGTAACGCTGTAATTTGTTTTATAATCTTGGTTTTAGATACGCTCATGTAGCGCTATACGTTTTTCCAGTATACTAGTGAACAGCGATTGAACTTCGCGGCCAGGTTTTCTCGTCAAAACGCGGCAGATAGTACTTTGTTCTTCAAAACAAGACCTCGCATGCAGAGTCCTGCTTTCTCTTGTGAAATCGTCCAAATGTGACAACAGTAGTTGCGAATCTACGGCTCTTAGATATCAATCTGTCAGTGCGGATAACCAGCTAGTTAACGTGACGTCGGCGCTGGGCTACTTTCAGTTTCTCAAAACAAAATACTAATAACTGCACCGCAGCAAACGCTCCCGAGCGATTAGGCTGATACTTCTCTTTGCGTTCACTTAATTATAGTGGATAGTATTTGTGTTTTTTTCCGGAGTATGTAAACAGGAGCTATACTTTGAGCCACCAAAAATTTACATTTTTATTACATTGTTTACACGGTCGTTAAAACTGCTTTCCGGTGTTTATTGTAGACCAACAAAATGATCGTTGAAACGTCCGATTCAGTGAATCTTCAGATAATGTAAATGGGAAATCGGAGGTTTGCATTAAAAAAAACGATGCTTCAAAACCGCTGCGGAATATCGAAACTAGACTTTGAAGCGCGAAGAGATACTTGCTTGGCTGCGCACTAACCAGGCGATTGAAACCATGTCATCGGAAAGTGCGCCCCTTCCAACCGGAGCTAAAGGGCGTCCTGAAGCCGGCCGGACGCGCTCGTACGGCAGCCTGGTGCAGTGCTCCGTCTCCCCGGTGCGCCAGCGGCACATAGAGCATCACGTTCAACCCGGAGAGACGCTCCAAGGGCTTGCCTTGAAGTATGGAGTATCAGTGAGTTAATTACATCTGGTATTTTTGCTGTGTTTACTGTATTTTACAATTTGTCGTTCAGGTTTGGATTGCAGGAGCGTAACTCAATGGAATTTGATTAAAACTTCCAAAACCTATTATTTAAACTCTCTTGCCTGGTATATCTCTTTTACAAGTGCAAAATACGTGGGATAGATAATGTGTTCATTAAACGGATGACACAGAATGACAGATACGAGAATGCAATTGAATTATCTAATATTTATATACAGAAAAGCTATAATTATTTTCAGATATCCTGTCAGGAGCCAGCTGCCTTCAGTGAGAAGCAGTAGCTGACTATTCCTTCATGTATTACCTTATAAGTACATTTGTGGAACTGAACATATGTTACTGCATAATTTAATTAGGAGGAAAATATACAAGGAATGCAGTCTTGAGTAATGGGGTAAAATGCAAGAACGGTGACTCTTGTATTCTTAGATGGAGCAAATTAAAAGAGCTAACAGACTGTACACCAACGACCCTGTATTCCTGAAGAAGTCTATCTCCATCCCTGTGCTGGCTGATTTTGATGCATTCACCAATGGAGTCTCTGCTGATGAGGGAATGGATCAGTCCCATTCTAATAAAGGCAGGGAGGGTCAGGCTAAGCACAGGAAGCCGGCTGATGTGAAAGAGGAGGAGCCAGTCAGACCACCAGAGGGTCCTGAACTCTCACCAATGGACTTCCTGAAAAGAATGGATGCCCAGATCAGTCAGTCCAAAATGGCAGCTGTTAAGAAGATCCGTGAAGGACATCGGCAGTGAGTACTTAATCATTCTGAAAAAGAGTTGAACAAGAGAACATAATTGATTCACCTTGGTATCTATATTATCGAAATGAGGCATTTTTAAAAGTGCCCTATTGCCACATAGTACTTGTATGGAAACATTACTCCGGATAGAACCTACTAGTTACCACTGTACAAACAAATCTACCTCGGTTCTCGAACTGACTAGAACTTGAATTTCTTGAAAATTGAACAAACCAGTTTGACCTAGAACTCGATCTGAATATCAGAAGTCGAACTGTGACGCTGACCTAATATAAATTGTATGCGCCAGGAAATGAGTCATACTACGATGCAATTCTTACTTGAATGCCTTCTTCACAGGCTGGACGATTAACCAAATAAAGCAGTGCAACATTACAGTAACTAACAATAAATAAACCACTGACTTGTACTATTAGACCATTTATGTCATTTATTTAAACTTTATTTTGCCAGGTAATTTAACTGAAAACCAGTTCTCACTGCTTTACGTGATATTTGGGAGAAATAGCAGATTATACATCAGAACTGCCTGGGATACAAACGTCATGCATGTAACTAAACTCTTCAGCCAATAAGGGCAAAGGTGTGTCATCATGGAGGCACTTCCAGTTTGTGCAGCCGGGTGAGAGGTCACAATGCATCTAACTGTAAAGCATTGTGTCAGGATCAGAATGTGTTGCTGCCAGCGCTGTACGCAAGTCGAACACACCCAATGACCGGACTGGGGAAACAAACTGAAACATGGACTTAATACAGAGGACTAATGACAACAACCAGAAACAGCTGATCACATGGGGATCCCACACGAGGTTAACGAGGGGGCGTGGAACACGGAAGGAGCGGACGATTGGGGTAATGTAGGGATAAGATCTTTATTGTTTTGGAAGCCATTAAGAGAAATGCTGCTCTTATTCATTTTGTGCTTAAATGCTATTTTATTTTTTTACTTTAAAAATGACTGTTTTGATAAATGTGCTTAGAAGTTTAGTACAGTATATGCTGCTCTTATTTTACTCTGTTCGTTTTGTATTTAAATGCCAAAAAAAAAAAAACATTTTGGTGTAATTTTTTGGGGTCGGGAACCAATTAATTGGTTTTCCCTTAATTCTTATGGGAAAAATTCGATCAGAACTCAAACTTTTTAGGATTCGATCCGGAGTGCGGAACAGATTAAGTTCGAGAACCGAGGTACCACTGTACTTGCACTGTACTGAGTGATTGTAGCGGTCTACAGAAGGGTTCTTGGGCATATCTTTGATTTTAAATGAAGTGGTTTATTTTTTGGCATGCTGTGTTTAAGGGTATTTAGGCATGAGCTTCTAAGCATGGCTGTAAGCTAGTGGAGCATAAGTGGCTAAGTATGTCTGGCATGTAATTTTAATTGTGAACATGGACCTGGATTCTGTGCTCCCCTTTCCAGATAGATGTTTAATGGAAGAGTAGCAGTCCTCTTTGTTTTGAATTTTCCTCCTGTTCCTGTAGATTCACATGTGTGGAAGACTCTCACCCTGGTGGGATCTCATCGCATCAGGCGCCTGGTAACGCAGATGCCGCCTCCTCTACCACAAACCAGCGAGCTATGCTGGGAGCGGTTCCCCTCACCATCACCAAGCGTGCTACAGTGCTGAAGGATCACGAGGATGAGATCTTTGAGCTGTGACAAATTGCATGTTTGCTGGAGATGAGCAAATATGACACTCTGGGTGGCTGAGTTGATGTGTTTTTTTTTTTTTTGCTAATAATTGTGTGATGTCATTGACCAATCAATATTTTTCTGATCAGTAAATACTGTAATATAGTTATTTATTACTGTCTTGAATCGCTTGAGGGCATATTGTTACCTTTGGTTTTCCATCTGAATTTGATGCCTTAATTTTATGTATAAATGGGCATATGCGCATTTCAGCTGGATGTAATAGAAAATACGTGCATTTTAATGTGTTGAAGATACATTTCAAAATACAGTGTAGTTCTTATATATTTTGATTTAAATGTTAAATGAGGAAATGCAGAAAAATACTTTATGCCATGTGTACCGAATTAGAACATAATTAAAAATGTACTCATTGTTTTGTTTACCAGTATTACTTGACTGCTAAAATTATCAGGAAATCTGCTGACTTTAATCTTGATAAAGCTTATCCTGGCTGTCCTCTACTAAGTCTATATATTTATTTTAGTTTCAGTTGAAATTAGTTCACTGAAATGGTGACCTGAAGCTGCTGTAATATTGATTCTGCCAGTTCTTATCTTTCTGCAGAATGTGATGGCTTATTACACCTGTATGATAATCTTTGCTCACTTCTGACTGTAAGGTTCAATACTGTCTTGAGTCTGTGTGGGTCATGTGATTTTGTTGAGTAACTTTGTCGCACTGTACGTGTGCCTTGCGATGTGGCATTTGTTGACATGTTTTTCGACACTATTTTTACAAAGTGTCCTCTGAGGAATTAAGTATAGCGAGGAGCTGTGAAACAAGTAGGGGGTGTAAAGGTCAGAGACGGTGATGAGAGACAAGATTTTGAAATGGCTAGAAATATTGTGCACTGATGAGTTTGTTACAAGATATTGGCGTGTTTTTTATTGGCTAAACCAAGCAGAAACTGAGAGTGTAAATTTTGAATACAGTGGTTTTTAAAGCCACAAGTATTTTGCAACAAGTTTGAAATGTCGATGGGGCCATGGTGTAATACCCTTGAACTATAGGACGTAACTTGAATGATGATGATAACTGTTATTCTTTTATTATAAATATTAGCCCCGCTAATGGCTCTCCGAAGTGCAACTTCCTTTGACATGTTGCATCTAGTAATATTGCCACAGCAGGATGTATCTCCTTTTCCTTACTAATGTCAGTACAGGTTTCCTATGACCTTTTCCCTGTCATTCTCCCCTTAATGACCTTCATATAAAGGTGTGCTGTTTAACGACACACTTAAGGTTATGTTGTCTTATGCACTTATTTATTATAAGGAGAATTTAAGCTATTTTTCACATTGGTTAATGACACTGTCCATGTTGAGGCCTCATAAAACTCATAACATTGTGAGATACATGTATATTGTGAGAGAGGTGCCAAATAGTCTATGCAAATATTGATAAAACATCTTAATTTGAAAAAAGCCGATTTTTACCAAAAATTGCTTGAGGTCTGTATACTCTTAAAAATTCAATAAAGCATCAACTATCCTGTGAGAGATTCTACAAGTTGTATTTTTTGTCATATATCTGAGTACATGTCAAATTTTTTACAACTCAAATGACCTGTTTTCCCAGAAAGTAAAAAAAAAAGTGATGACATATATTTTTCTTGATAACTGATGCATTCTTGCAACTTGTAGTAAATACAGAGGTGAGTATTGGGAATCAAATAGTTCAACACTGAAAGCCAGACTTTTTTGATGAATGGTTGATTTTGTTCGAACAAAGCCAAGTTTTGGATCCCAGTTCTTTGCTTTGGAACTTTTGCTAGTGTTTTGGATTTAGTTTTTTTGGACATAAGCTCTGATGTTCATCCAAATCTTGGTGTTAATTTGAAGCCATAAGCTACAAAAAAGCATCTTAGTTGATATTTCTCAAGTGCTTAGACTTGTAAAGCTTGTACTCATGACGAGGAGGGATTTTAATAGCATTATTTTTGAAGTTGCAAGATGTAGAGAGCAGTTATGTATTTACCTGGTGGGGACTGCCATGCCACCTAAGACAAATTTTGATTCCATTAGTGTGAAGTATGTTTTCAACTCTGAACATACTGTTTTGATATTTTTAAACATTGTGAGGAAGTGGCTTTTGTAGGACAGACAATTGTTCTTCTTACACCTTCTGTGTTTAGTTGGAAAAGCACATACAATCTGGGGTTCTTTTTCCAGAAAAGTCATAATTGACAGTATTTGCCAGTTAATGTTCATAATATTTGTGGTTCCGCCCCCGAGTCATTTGATCTGCGAAAAAGGACAAAAGTCAGTGCATGTTTTATTTTCATTTTATAACAAAATCTATAGAATTCTTATCAGCATAATTAATATACATATATCTTGAACTTTTATGAAAACCAGATGTCAGCTCTAAAGTGGTGGTTCATTTTTATCATTCTACACTGTTTATCGTAACAAAATAGCGTGTCATTTACAGTAGGTTTGCACCGTATATATAAATTTTAACCCATAGCAATTCTTTTTTACAGCGCTAGATGGCAGTGGTTTTTTACAATGCTATGAAATATTGCGAGCTTTGCTTTATGGTACTAAAATTACTTCACGTGCTCAAATAGCAGTGGATTATCTTTTTTTTTTTTTATCGACATGGGTTGACTCACAAACAGGCGAGCGATGGCTTTGAATGTTGAGATGCAAGATGTTCTGGTATATGATCATTTTAAGATGTGTTTTTGTAATTATTGCATCTGAAGAGGGAAATTCCACTTGAATGCCAGCATTTTCGTGGCTGTTGCATTTGGCTTGTTTGATTTGACTTCATCTTAGAAAAAGATCAAGTTGGACTCCCCATCTTAAGTTGTTTTTGTGTACATATTAGTTCGTGTTCAGTAATGTGAGAATCTTGTTTTCTCCTCCATTTCAGTTTGGACTTGAACCATCGGGATTGTCTCTGTTTCAAGCAGGACAGTCAGCTCATAATTTGTCGTCCTCCAACAGCTTGTTCAGGCCAGTGCAGATCTTGGTGAGGTTGGATGAGAAGGGTCCATTTGGAGAATAGAGACTGGCAAGCAGCTCTGGGTTGGAATAGTGACTGAAGACGTGATTGATCCGGCCGTGAGATTTGGTGGTGAGGTGCTTGTCCACCAGCTTCAGCAGCAGGTCTCGGCACTCCATCAGGATATCTGACATCACGTTCTTGTCAAATGTGAAGTCCACCTTGGTCACCAGGAAAGAGACCGTTATTCAATTTACTGCTCAGCATAAAAGCACATTATGCTTTATGCTGTACTGTAATGTAACAATATACAGTTGGCTCTCCATATCGGCTGAGGATTGATTTCAAGACCCCCCTCAGATACCAAATTCTGTGGATGCTAATAGCCCCTTATATAAAATGGCATAGTTTGCATATAACTTACAAACATCCTCCAGTTTTTTGTAAATCGCTTCAAAACTACTAACAATAGTTAAAACAATGTAAATAGTATCTGTACATAGTTGTTATACTGTATTGCTTAGGGGATAATGGCAAGAAAAAAAGTTTGTATATCAGGGGTCTCCAACTCCGGTCCTGGAGAGCCACTGTCCAGTAGGTTTTCTATCATACCTGGCTTCTGATGAGCCACAGCTGTTCTCAGGTAAATACCAGGAGCAGGTGTGGCTCATCAGAAACCAAGCAGGATAGAAAACCTACTGGATAGTGGCTCTCCAGGACCAGGGTTGGTGACCCCTGCTGTATATGTTCAGCACGGACATAACCATCATAACACATATAGAAAATGTAAATATAAATAGCGAAAATATATTTTCATTTTTTCTCTCAGTCATACGCACACATAGTGTTAACACACACCACCAACACCAAACATCATTTCATTCAATCTCCGGATACGGAACCTGCGGATACAGAGGGTCGATTGCTGGTAGTTAACTATGTTGAAATTTGTCAAACTCCAAAAAGTAAAATTTATGTTTAAGAATTTTTCTTTTAATCGTGATATACAATTGGCATCTTTAGTCGTTCTTTGCCTTTATGTGCTTGAAATATTATTTATTAATAAGCAGCTAATGCCCGACCGAGTCACGAAGGATGATGAAACAAGATTCACTGCATGAATCATCACCCTGTTGAACATTTCTGACAGTGTTGAAGTTAATAGAGTGTCTGCTTTCACACATGTTCACTGATGTTACCGTGATGAGTGACGGATGATGGAGACTAACCTCGTAGAAGCTAATGGCGGTCATGGCAACCTGGCAGAGTTTCTTTTTGAAGTCCTGGGCCAAGCTGAGCTCCTCCACACTGAAGCGATTGTGGCGATAGAGTACACTGAGCTTCACTGCTACCTTGATTAGGTCCTTCCCCACATTCTGGGCCTCTGCCCGGCTCCCTGTGTACCCTTTCGAAACCTTGTAGAGTTCATCGAGGATCTCGCTGCTGGTATCATCAATGAGCGCTTGTACCATAGACTTGCTGGCCATGTGACTGAGAATCTTCTTCTGTGCCTTCATAGCCATGTCCTTTGAGCTGAAGGTATCCATTGCAGCTACGGGAGCAAGGGGAATCAACATTTTAAACACCTGAATCACTCGATATGGATTGTTTTGCATATTACAACAACATTGAAGGCAACCAAAGAGACACATAAATGCCGGTTTTGGCTGAGGTCACGTTTTCATTTCTAATACAGAAAAAGCCATGTTGCATACACACTTACTACCTATATACAGAAGCAGATTTGCAATCAAAGGTTTAAATGCCAGTTGAGGGCCAAACAGCAATAATATAAGACAAGTAATATGGCTGCCAAGATTTCATATCCTGTTGAAGGTTATGGTCAAGAGAAAATATGAAACGACATACATAGATTTCCTGTTTTTTGTCATGCTAATGGTGGATGGTCCTTGGGTGGTTTTCTTGTTTAAAAAAATGATGCAGCTCTATAGTCTTACTGTTTAGTTGGTTTAAAGGTCTGTTGAGTCTTATTGAAACCTTTAAAACCCCATGGAGACGCAGATCCCTGTTCTCCATGCAGAGGGTGGGGCTTCATTTTGACAAAACTGTCATCGAGATGAAATTTGTAGATGGGTGGGAACAGTGACAGTTGGTGAAAACTATAATTACCTACATAACTGCCTGCCAATGATCATATAAACAGTGTCCGTAAATTGCACACAGGATACACTTTAAAAACAAACACAAGCTTAATGACCCTTTTCCACGTGCAAGATTATGTTTCAATTTCAATTCACCTTCCCTTATTGCAATTTCCCCTATTACTTTCTATAAATTAAATCTCTTGGGAGAATTCTTATGTACATTTATGCTTATTTTTCTCTGTGCACATACCGGTATGCAACTCATTTGCACACTTGTGTATTTTCTTTCTCTGGCCCCTACACAAGCATTCCTGACACACAAATACCCACGTATTATGCTTGGATAACCTGACCCAGCAGCATGAGTTTGCCTGCAAAACAAGTTTACAGAGATCCCCATTAAATGGACATATGCGAGTTTCAGAAACAGCCAGGCATGTCTATGTCAATATGTGTCACTGATTAATAAACACTGATTTACTGTTACTGTAGCCTGCCCCTGTTGAGCTTTATACTGTGACCTTCAAGTTTATCATCACCCTGACACCTAGGGTGACCACCTGCTAATAAGCCCAAGGGGGGACAAGGGGTATGTTTCTGAGGGACAATGTGGGACACTGCC
>JABFDZ020000138.1:15752738-15774286 GCA_019775955.2 Pollimyrus isidori | reverse complement strand
TCAATTTGCGGGACGCATGAATTGGGCTTCAAACGCTGTGCGCGCACGCGCTACGCGGGACGGGTGGTCACCCTACTGACACCTGACATTGCAGAGTGTCTTTACAGACTTGTGCTCTTAGCAGTATTTTCAGGCTCTCAAAACATTCACTTGACACATTAAAATACATTTCGCTTATGAACAGTCCTTTGCTGACCAGTGCGTAAAATTGATTATCTACTGCATGGGTTTTCAACCTTTTATTGAACCAGATACTCCCAAATGAAAATAGACTATAGCTAGGGAACCCTACAACAAATGTGAGAGGGGCTTCAACAAATATGGGAGGGGCTTCAACAAATGTGAGAGCGGCTTAAACTAATATGGGAGGGGCTTCAACCAATGTGGGAGGGGCTTTAATGATTCACCTTAATTTTTTTTGCTCTGATAGGCATATTGCATCAATCAGATGATGCCAGTTTAACAACCGCATCAACGGAGCCCCTGCAGCTGTTCTGCGGGGCCTGCGGGGCTCTGTAACATTTGCCTAAGTCTTACATAGGCATTTAGCTTAGCATATCTTATAATGTTACTATATATTCTGGGGGCAGTAGTACTTAGATAAAGTGCTGTTTTTAAAGGGCTGAAATTATTAGTTTTTAGAATGTGAATTTCAAGTATAATTTAATAAATATCTTGAGTACTTATTGATTTTGAATGCTAAATACTGTGTGAAGAAATAGTTAACTCTAAGGTAAAAAAAAATACTTTTTGAAACAGTTCTATTGTTATACATTGTCAGGTTAGTTTAGAGGCAGAGAACATGCTGGAATGAATAATTCTGTTAATTTTGGTTTGGCCAGAAATGTTTTACAAATAGTTGCTTTTTTGAGTCAATAAATGAACATTTGGAACCTTTGACTTCTTAAAGTTGTCTCCTGGTCTTTGCTTGGACATGATCTAACAACTTGGTGGCAGTAATATGATGGTCCAGTGGGAGGTGTTCTTGTGTTAGAGGATTGCTAGAATGTTGGATAACACTTTACTCAAAGCAGTCATACAACTGCGTTATAAATACCTTCACAGTGCATTGTAATGGTCAGTACCGAAGCTTGTTCAGTTGTAACGTCACTGAAGATGCTACTACATGCTGAGATCGCAACTGAGGTTGAATCCAACCCAGATGATGAGGAGGTGCAGCAAGATGCGACTGAGATGTTGGTGAGCAGGACCCAGAAGGAAATTTTGAAACAGATATAAAACCGCTAAAGCAAAGTTTCTAGAAATTTCTAGCTGATCTACAGGACAGGGAGGTCCATGAGGAACAAGAAGCTGCTTGACAAAAGAAATGGAAGTTGTTGCAGCATCAGTTTCAGCTACTGCAAGGGGAGATCAGTGTACCTACTGGGTAGAGGTACTACCAAGGAATGGGAAGGAGGCGGAGCAGCCTCTTGGAACCTCCACCAATCCAAGATCAGCAAGTCATATTTGCCTTCCTAAACAGTTCAGAATGAAATAGGTCAATGAAACATATGACATGGAAAATTTCTATGCCACATTTGAGTACAGAGCTATAGTTTGTAGAAGGCTCCAGGAAGACTGGACCATAAGACTTGTTCTTGTCTTGAATGGCAAAACATGCAGTGCCTGAGTAGCAATTCATGTGAATGAATCAGGTGGATATGGGTTTGTCAAGGAGGCCATAACGAAGAAGTATTGCATCAATGCTGAGAGTTTTCACTCAGTGGAAGTGTCAGGTGAGGAAACCCCAAAAAGAACTGAACATTCAGGTGAGGGAACCTGTACATCCAGCTGAGGAAACCTGTACATTCAGATGAGGAAACTCTGTCTCAAATGTGTGAAGCCTGCAGGAAAAATGGTGCAAGAGATTGAATAAAAAGATCAAATTAACAGTTCATGAAAGGCTTTATATATAAAATATTTTTATATCAGACTTTATAATACCTCATAATTATGTCACTATTCTGTATATTGTATATATACAGAACCCTAACCCTATATTTACATCACTCAGTGCAGTCTGTATATATGTGTATATGTATGTATGTGTATTTTTGGGTCTGTGCAATATGTGTAATTGTGTGCACTCATTTTATTATTTAGGCCTATTGTATTTGTTACTGTATTATTTTCTTTTCTATTGCTTTTTATTCACTGGCAAATATTATAATTGTGGCTAAATGGGTCACAAAAAACCCATATGTCTGGATCTAACTCCCACCTTGTGCTATGTGTTTCTTGTTTGGAGTCGACTTTTGTTCTTCTGCCAAGATAAGTGACATGCCTCTTGGATTAAATGGCCACAAAGCAGTTGGTTTTGTAGACACTGGCTGTACTTTAACTTTGGCCGGGGCTCAAAGTTAACTCTCCTGACTCATGACTCTCCTGTAAGGATTAAGTGTGTACATGGTGAAGCTTATCCAACTGCCTAGGTGTACCTGGAAGTACAAGGACAGTGCATATCTTATGAGAACAGCGTTTTCCATACCCATTGGTCATTCACCGTGATTTTACTATATGTAATGTGGCTCTAGCTCAGTTCAAAAAAGTGGCAGAGAGAAGCAGAGAAAAAATCTTATTCAAGCTGAAGGAGTCCAAAAGTAAGACAAATTTCAAAGAATGGTGTTCAGACCTTACAGAGCCTGATAACCTTCTGAGCCGTGACCAATGGAAAATGCCCTTAATATGCCTCAACTCCAAAAGGATGATCTCCGTAATGTACTCCTAGGTTGTAAAAGCAGCTGACATATATTGGATTGACATGTCATGTAAAGAGGGTGTATAGACATTTTTATCATAAAGGTAAACAGACTTTTCAGACACTACTTTTGAAAAATGTAGGTAATATTGTGATTAGTTTTGCGGCATTGACCTTAGGTAGGTCACTTGGGACGATGCAAAACATACTCCAGAGTAAGAAAGCACTTCGACTTGCTGAGGGTGACTAACGACATTGCTGCCTTTTGCAGAACCTGTCCTGAGTACCAAAATATGGCCATCAGAATGGACATCTCCAAGCCCAATTGGAGCCTAAGCCTGTCCATTTGAACATTTGGGGCAGAGTACTGTAAGCCCCTCGGAAGGAGCTGAACAGGCAACAAGCACATGTTGGTAGTTTGTGATTCCTGAACTTCATACCCTGAGGTCTTTCCTTTGCAGAACATTATATATTTTTACTGTGTGCTGTTTTACTCTTGAGTAGGGTTTCCCTAAGAGAGTCTTATTGCTATGTTTTTGTATAGACTTCTGTTATCTTGATTCAGCCTTTAAATTTGATTCCCATCCTTGTTCGTTATCGAGATATTTTTGAGATGACAGGGAAAGTTAAGCTTATTAATAGACTCCTGTAGGGTAGTGACAGGTGGCTCTTGCCCCAGAGTCTAGAGAACTAGTCACCTTTTGTACTCCTTCTCACCTCATGCAATTCTGGGGTTTACCCTTTGGTTTACATGGTGCTCCTCCAACTTTCCAGCAATTAACGGATCCTATTTTGCAGGAATGATGCATACTGTGTTGTAGGAGAGTTTGCCGCTGATTATCTTGGTAATGTAGTGATGGTCAGGAATATATGGAACCCCCATCTGCATCACCTTCAGGTAACATGTGTTGGCTTTGCTATGAAGTATTCAGTTATAGAGCTCTCCAAATGGTAGGCAACATGAAGGATATCTGTGCTCGTTTATCTTGCTGGCATTTTTCTTTGGAACCATTTCAGTTTGTGAATAAGTATCAGCCTGGCAAAGAAAATGTAAGACTGCAGACATTGTCTGTTGGGTCATATGTGACAACTCCTTAAGCCTTGCACAGGCGTTGCTAACAACGGTATTCAATCTTTCTTAATATTATGACTAAGAACTTCCAGCAGTCTCCCTTTTCTATATTATGTCATGGACTTTAAGGTATTCTATTTACTTGCTGTTGTTCATTTAAAGTTCCTTTGATCATTTGCGTCATGGCTCCATTATTGTGTCATATAATGGTTAATGTGCTGTAAAATAGGAGATTAATCATGCCTGTAATGGATACTTTTTCTGATAGGTGTGCAAGCTTGTAAAGAATTGTCTGACCATAGTACAGGCTTATGATTAGCTTTGTTAATTTACTGACACTTTCAGACTTGCTTCGGAATTATCTGCTGTCAGTGGCTGCGTTGTTAGTTGCAGCACCTTGAAATGAATAACCACATTCACTCCAAAGCCAAATATTTAGCCGAATATGTATATATTTTTTTCGTAAATAGATTTTTTGAGTCAATAAATCTACATTTGGAGCTTTGCAGCTGCCTCCTGGTCTTGGCATTAGAGTTGCCCGTCAAATACTCATAGCAACTTTGAACACCACCTGGTCTACTTAGTTCATTCTTTCCATGCACATCTGGGAGTATGAAGCTGTATAACATTTGTGCTAAGCTAATCTCTGTGGTGTTGCCCATATTGATTTTTACTATAATTAAAAGTGTATGGGTGAAATAATGTAATAACTCTTCAATGCACTTTTGTGGGTCTTGTTTTTCTTTCTATCACATGGATGGTAAGCTCAGGGGAGAAACCACAAAAGGTGGTGTCATGGGACATGAGGCGAAGCCCCAACAGCATCAAGGAAGAAAACATTCAATTCCCCTCAGATTTGAGATGTACAAACAATAAGTAAACACCACAGTCTCTCCCTTTACTTTATAATGGTTGTAAAGTCAAAACTGTCTGTTGGAGTCTGGCATGTTGGAATAATTTTATGCCTGGAAAAACCACAGTGGTTGAATTCTTACAACAGCTTCAATGGCTAAGCAACAGCAAAATTGGAGCAATATTATATAAATGATTTTTCAATATGGAAAAAGATAACACACAACAAAGGAACTGTGTAATTCAGGAGAAGAGAAATAAAAACTCCATCTAATGACCACATATGCATTACAAGGCTGTGGTATTTGAAAAAGTCATGAAAGACGTACTGTGTTTGACTCGGGACCTTATCAATACGCTAGTTTCAGAAATTAAAGTTAATGCGATAACATGTAAATATACATCAAGCGTTCAGTTGCATGTTGCTATTTAACAACATACATTGGGGAAATAGTAAGTTGCTTGTGAGTTTTCTTTAATTTCTTTCCATTCATTTCAGTTCTCAGTGCTTACACAGACCTGAATTCAAGCCCTTCAGAAAGAAAAGAGAACGGCTGTTTTATCTCCATGATTAAGTCGCTGGTATGGAAATGCATAATTTTCAGACATTCAGGGAGAGAGCACAAGGTTTGCTTAAAATGGGCGACCTGCTCCAACAGGTATAAGGCCAGAGGATTGCGCGTTACATAGCACAGGCAGGTTCCTACAGGTCTTTACTAACCAGCTTTCTTTGGAAATCACACCGCAAAAGAGCTTGCTGTGTGATCAAGAACATCACCCCACACCTGTGAGGACATCCCTCTGGCCTCATAGACAAGATGTTGGTGGGACCATGACCTTGTCCTGAAGCCTTCAGGTTGCCCCAGAGAGCTGTTTAGGCTGAGGAAAATTGAACCTGTGCCAAGCCTTAAGTATACATTAGTATTACTCCTGATTTGCCTCTTATTGAGCTCCTGGGGTTTTCTGGTTCTCTGGTGACTGTTGTTTTTGTGCATAGTCCTATTGTATCGTGTCTTCAAATACTACTTGCAGTGACCCCAAATATCGAGGTTTGCATGCTATAAACATTAACATGGCGTAAATATTAACTGTGTGCATGTGGGAGATATTCAGCTCAACTTTACCAGCTCAGCTGAAAGCCGATACTCCTATAAATCATAAAGAGTCTTATTCTAGCCATTGTCCTTTGAGCAGTGGAACTTCGGAAGTTCACTGAAAGTCACAAAAGGATTTTACTGCTACAATGTTGCACCTTAACATAAACTCTTTACAGGGATTTGGAGACATTAATTCACTATATTTACTTTAAATCATGAATGGAATAGGAGAATTATAATAACTTTTTATAATTTTATATTTAATTCCATTCCATACAAACTAAAAGCTAGGAACTCTGTAGGGATCTCAGTGGCTTCTGCAATTTTAATCACATTTCCTCACCATTAAACTATGAGGCCGCTGGAAACAGCTGAACTTCAGAGCGTGGTTCAAAGAAAGGCCTACAAATGATTATTTCACCTGGTCCAGCATGGAGAGCTTTTTCAGCGTGTTTGCTGTTGTTAGTTTTTATACAGTAGGACGACAGTCCTGGGGAGGCCCTTGCATTCACGCCCCCTCAGACACAAAATCATTTGTATATTGAATTATATGGCAAAGTTGTTAAATAGACGGTGCAGAGCTAAAAATTCTGCGCCCACTGACAAAATGTCACTTGGGGTCCCTCTGCCAATAATTTAACACATTCAAGGCCCCCAGCAGGGTGCTTTAGATACCATGTGTCTTTAAGTACCATATCGGAACAAATCACTTCTCGAGACTGATGATAATTTTGCATAAGCGTTTGACTAACCTGTTATTTTATGTAGAGATACATCTCTGAAGTGAAATATATAGTCTTTATTGCGATTAAATCTATACATAAAAACTATGGGTTAAATCTGTGACATTTCAAGGGTTTTTCTTTTCATTTTAGAAACTGAATCTGTCCTGAATTCCTTTGGGCTTGACTTTGTCCTTCTGCAATTTAGTGTAGTTTCATCACTCTTAAATACTTCCAGTTCCTTACATGGTGAAATGTCGTTTAAATGAAAATAACCTTTTATGTTGGACATAATCCATCTTTTGTTGCAAAAAATAGTGCTCTAAGGTAAACGTGAATGTCTTCTCAAGCACACCGGCTGCTGTCCCAGTGTGCAAATCTATAGACATTTCAAGTGAGGCCTAGAAAGTACAGAATTTTAAAATTCACTAGAATCTGCCAGTTTCCAGTGTTTCCTGAAATGGTTTTTATGGTTCTGCCAAAGTTCTGGTCTGGTGGTAAAGTGTAATAATTAGAGAAATTTGAACAAATGAGCTAAATATTTAGGATGGCAGTGATGACTGGATATGGTAGAACGTTGAACTCTGTTTTTGGGCAAACACTCAATAACCTGGGGCTGGAGCAAGAGGGCATCCTATTGTTTGAAGGGTGTAGAGTGACTGGCAGCCCTGTAATTAAACAACATCAAAATCTGGGACTCATTCAGAATTCTAGACTCAAGTCAAAGTACATCACCTGACTAGAATGTGTGTCATCCTGGCCTCTGGCTTCTCTGACATGAGTGTCACATAAAACACAATAATTTATTGGGGTTTTCTGCCACAGTTTTCCTGTGAGTAGAGCTATTAATTTGACACAATAAGAATTATAATTCATACCTCATAAATAATATATAAGTATTTCTTCTCCAGATTCACATTTTTTTAGTTGAATTTGGGCCCAGCTTCTGAAATGGTTTTAGATATTGACTTGGATATACTGTACTGCAATGAAAATGGCAACAAATTGCAACAAGGTAATGAGAAGACTGCTAAAGTTAGAAAGATGGAATATTTTAAAAGCATGTTCCTCACTCAAAACAAAAAATGAAACTTCTCATCAGTCAATGAAATCTGGAGTGGTGAAGCATGAGTGCACAGATGGTACTTTATCTGATAAAGACAGCGCTCTGAATGTCGTACACAATCAAAAGCTGAGGCAATTCGTTATGCTGATTAATGGGATAAAAGTGTGTAAATATAGTTCACTTGAAAATGATACATTATAATCAGTTACATCATATACAATATTGGCTAATAAAACTCTCTTCAGAGCTGGGTAACGTGAAACGTTTTTAACGTTTAAAGTGTTCTTCTCCTCTGCAGTGCTACCTATTTCTGAGAGAATACTGGTTTCATTCTCAAAGAGAATAGAATACATTTCCATTCTAACCCATGATCTCAGAATTAACCCTTCTATGTGCTTTTACTCCAACTTAAAACTGTGTTAAAACATTTGCAGTCTCTTAAAAACACGATTCAGTTATATCAGCAAGGTGAGAGGACTGACCTGTCAAAGGTCTTAGCATCACCTTTAGCTGCAAGATGACTGGTCAGGCACCGTAAGCGTAAACCCTGAAGTACCTCACCTCTCTTTCAGTCACTGAAACTCCAACTTGTCAAGCTTCTTTCTCCCCTCTTCTTTTGAAACTGGTCTTGAACATTAAATTTCTGTACTTGTGGGACTCTACCTCCGGTAAGCAGAAGCAATCCAAAATCCCCACTGCCACAGACGTCCGTGTGTCTGGATTTTTTAAAGATTTTTTTGAAAGCCGAACTTCCTTGAGGAACTAATTCTTCAAGACACGCCCCAAAATGTGTTTTGCCATCTGCCTTGCGCGCTCTGTCTATCTCCCCCTCAGCCCCTCCCTCACTCCCGCTCTCTCTCCCTCCCTTCCCTCGCTCTCACTCTCTCTCTTTGCTGACGCTGTAGATTGCCTCTGCCTGTCCTAACAAGTGTGATCCACCGAAAGAATTTAGTAATAATCCAGCAGCATGTTATTTTGAAAGAGGTTTGGCTTTAGCCTTTTTGTGCTGACCAACTGCAGGAATGCAGTGGACAGTCAGCAGTGGACTGCTTAACGACCCCCCTCTCCGTTGGCGTTGGTTATGCTTTAATTACAAATTAATTGCACTTTTCTGGTCAAATGTACTGGTATTACCCAGCCCACACAACTGGATTAGCAAGACATATAATCTAACTGAAATTTCCATTATAAGCATCAGTCCTACGGGGCAGATCCTTCACACAAAAAATAACATTCATATTTGGCCAAAAACTGACATTTTCCTGTCACTCTGTGATCTCCCTTCGTACGATCGCCCACCTCCCTCCTGCCCTCCAGAATGATTCAAAAGGGAACAACACATAAAAAACCCTGGAAGAGATTAAATGAAACCAAAGACTACAGTGTGATTTGTTTTGCTTTATTTTTCGCCTTCAGATATTGTTTGTCAGTCCCTTAAACGTTTTGATACTAAAACTCTTTATAACCATAATTGATTCCATAATTTAATTTTAACATCCAAACTAAAATGAAGCTTTACAAACCTCTTTTTTCAGACTTCATATTTATATTATTATTTACCATGATAGGAAAGCATGGATAGGTTAATGGAAGATCTGGGTAGCTGTGAAAGATTTTCCTTAATCTTTAAATATTAAATCAATATCTTGCTTCCTCAGTCATGTGTTTCAAAACAAATGATTAGTATAATAGTTCCTTTAGCAAGAACCAACATACTTCTGTAGATAATTGTCTTGCAAATGTGTTATTTTCAAGCAAATATATTCCATAAGCAAGAGTTCTGAAAGATGACCATCTGGACTAGATATCTGCCAGTTTCTGACCAACCCAGTAAAGCTATGTGAGTCTTCAGGCCTCCTGATTTTTCTCCCAGTGTCTTCATTCATCTGTGGTCCTTTTAAGTGAGGTAGTAGCTACAGTGAGGACCAGTGAAGGAAGGCAGTGTGAGAATCTCCAGCTCCATGGCAGTCATTTTTTATCAGATGCCTGCATCTCAGTGGCAAGGTACAGCTGTACAATAGCCCCTTTTTTTCAGCAAAAGGCAGGAAGTGCAGTTCGCGTGGTTTCCTGGTCACATACCCTTTTATCGGTTAATGACATCTTATTCGGAAATGACAGTATGGAGAATGGCGGCTGGTGAAAGGCCGGCGTCTCCAAGAGGCCGCAAATAGCACGCCGTGCAAGTTTTCCATCCTTGCAACTCACCTCTGCTGCTCCAGTTGCGGTCGCACCTGCCTTGCAGCGGTTTGCCTGGCTCCCATCTCCTGTGTGCATCAGCGCGCCACCTAAACGGCAACATCAGTCTAGCTTTGCACATCCGCTTCATCCGAAAGACTTTCTCTGCTTCCCAAATCATGAAGCCTGCATGAAATCAAGGTGTTTCCATATTTGTTGACATCTGTTACCTTTGTGCTTATTATTATTGCTAATTATTATATACTAATTTTGTGTATTTTTCACTGATATTTGCTTGTTTTTCTTGTTTTGTTCCCCTATAGTTAAGGGCACCTTAAGGACTTACTCTGAAATCTAGGGACCTCAACTTATCTGCCTGAACAAAACTTTAAACCTCCCCACCCTCTGCTCAACCATGCCCAACCCCCACCAAATGCCAAGTTTTAACATCTCCATCCCATCCACCCCCCCACCCTTTGTTGGAAATTGCCTTGGGTGTGGGGGCCTCCGTGTGAACATTTTTTCTGAGCATATATACCAAAGGGTGGCAGGCCTGCCCTCACCTCCCTGAAGGTGATGTCCCGTTTGACCTTTGAGGCACCCTGCCGTATATTTCATACCATAATTAATACTATATTTTCACTGCTGCACCGTAACCTTAGCTTAGCTTCACATGACAGCAACGTGTGGCTGGAAAATAGCTAAACTAAAACTATTATCACATCATCGTGCAGAAATGGTGCATTTCCAGTAAAAGCAATGGCAGCATTTTTCGAAATGTACGCTTTCTTTCAGAGCTTTTGCAGTTCTACTGATTTTTGATCGCCTGCTGGATTGAATTCAGATTTGTGTAAATTAACACAGCACTTGAAGCAGCATACTTGTACGTCCTAATTTAACAGGAAGCTTATTACAAGCATTTTTTTGATGTTATACATGAGAAATATAAAGGTCAGCAGTGCACATGTGGAGAAAGTCTACTCATTTTGAGAGAACCTTCTAAAAGAAAAACAGCTTATCTGCCATAATAATATAACCCATTGCCGGATTTCATCCATCGCATTAGTAAAAAAAATCAAAATGGGTAAAATAGTTAGTATTTCTGCAATATATTTCTGAATTTTCAGGACTGTGCTGAGTAGGTAAATTCGATTTTCTGTGCTTCCAAACTATTATTGTACCTCTCCCAGCAAAGAACTTACAGTGTACTGAAATCTGCCACTATTTGGACGTATAGCTATGCACCCTTTCACATGACTAGCTGTAATGTACGTGGGGTTGGAGAGAGCATGGCTGGGGAGTTGCCAAAAGGAAATAGAGTTTTCAATGTGACTGTGTTTGTTTGTATTATGTTTATGACAACGTCATGAAGGATGGGAAATGACAATCAGAAATTACATAACAGGCATTTAAAGAATCACCAGCAATTATATTCACAGGCAAATATAAAAGGTGTCAGCACATGCATGCTGTTTATGGACAGTAAGGTTTACAAACCTGTTTTAGCACATGTGCCATGAACGTAGCTTATTACATAAATAGGTATCTGGAAAATCAATTGCTCAAACCATTGTTTCACGCCATAAATTTATTATATATCATATATCTCCTGAAAATTTTAGGTATTGGGATACTCAAACTGGATCTTGGTTAATAAGTAGTACATAATAGGGCGCTATTGTGCTATTTATTTAGCTGATTTGTATCAATGTTTCTCCTTAAGTACAATTGGGCCTGCAACTGAACAGAAGAAGAATATATCACTCCCTGATTATACTCCTGATGTTCTCACAGCAAACTACAGGTGGTGCTGCGTATGGGGAGGGAGGAAGGTAACCTGGTATACTGGTTCCTAAAACTGTGCTTCTTGTTTTTGATTTCTGGACCTGCATTCTCAGAGCTACCAGCAGGGGTCGTGCTCTCCTGCACGTTTCCAGCCTCCAGTTTCCCTCCTTTGCTATTCTTAGTCTTTTTGGCCTTCCCCTTGTCCTGGGGGCCCGTGGAGACGGCGGGGGTCCCTGTCGTGCCCTCGAGGGGAGGCAGAGTGTCAGGTGGCAGGTCGGTAAGTCTGGGCTTCCCCTCTGCTTGTTGTTCGCTGGGTATATTGGGGTTGGAGGCGGAACGTTGGGCATTAGTACGAGTAGAGCTACAAGTCAAGAAACAGCAACAAGAGAAAACAAACAGTAATTTAATAAACCCTGCAATATATTTAACCTCTAATTAATACAGTACATTATGAATAAGTAGGTAGAAATTAGCAGATCCATTAGACATCCATTTTCTGAAACTGCTCAGTCCCAACTGGGTTCGCGGGAAGGGACCGGAGCCTATCCCGGGAACAACGGGCGCAGAATAAAACCAACCCTGGGTAGTCACCAACACTCCGCAGGACGCCAGGTAGAAAATGAAACAAACAAATTGACTGTGTACTTTTATCACACGATGGTTTTGTTTCTTAAAGTTGGCAGACAGCCTAACAAGAAATCGTACATGACCACCAAGTAATTAATACCAGTTTGTACTGGTACCAATAGTTACTAGAATCAAGGCAACTAGATATGCTAAACCTTTTCCAGTAGACAGTGCTGTGGGTGAATTTTCACGTTGTTACCTCTGTGTTGCATTTCTATGTATGATGACGGGAAGTGTTGGGATCCGCATCTGCTCACCCATTAGAGGTCCTCTCCTCAGACTCCCATTGCTCGCTGCTATAGCGCAGCTCCACCGGGGTCTTGAATGACAGATCCTTCTTCCCCTTCAGCCAATATGTCTTCATGTAACCTTTCCCCTGAACACAGAGGTTTTGCGTTTAAAAATAATTTAGACGCAGTCCCGTGACATCGCTTCTTAAGTGTAAGTGGAACACATGATCTGTGGGTTGTTATGAAGAAGCTGTAAAGCCTACCTTGACAAAGATCTTGCCCCTCTCTTCAATGATATATGGTTCATGTTCCAGGTGGTCCTTTGTGGTCTGGCTGATGTGGATCTGCATTCCCTGTGTGATGCGCAGGAGAAATATCAATAACATGTCTCTGATCTGTTTGAGAATAACCTCACCTTAGACTGCCTTTGCCCTTTAGATTGTTACTATTACCTAGTAGGTTATGAAAATAGTATGCTCTAGGATTAGGGAGATATAGAACAAATATCTGAAGTTATCTGGACAAATATACAGGCCTTGAGCGACATATTATCCTTCTAATTTGTAAAAATTACCGTTATATTAAATGGTATTAAGTAATCTGTGACAATATAGTGTTATTTGCAACACATTTTAAAAATAGTAATCTGGTGCTGAAAATGAGCACAGCCTCTAACTTCGTGTTCAGTGGGTGTACTGTGACTCAGGAGTTAGCATGTGGCTAACGGGCGCTCACCACCCCATTGCTCTCCATGCGGGAAGCAGTGTTCACTGTGTCCCCAAACAGGCAGTAGCGTGGCATCTTCAGCCCCACCACACCAGCTACCACCATGCCCGAGTGGATCCCTGCGGGACACAAGGCCCCGGAACCTCAGTGTCTCCCGGTACCCTTGCCATATTTATATATAATACTTAAATGATCTAGTTGTATTATCACAGCTTAGTTACTAAAAATGGCATATATAACATAGGGCAGGTTTTGTAATCATAAGTTTTTGGGAACCGCTCATTCATCTCTATGGAAAAAAATGGTAGTGCTAACTATGAGCTAACTATGCTCCTAGTAATGTTGATAGTTAAACTATCTTTGAGTCACAAAGCCAAAACACAGAAATTGACCTTTCAAATCTTTTTACTTTGTTTCAAACATAAACTTAGTCTAAAGTAAATGTTGACTGGATTGCTGTACCTCCATCTTTCTTACTTCTCTTTTTGTCGACTCCCCCATACCGTTACACAAGTAAACCCACACAGGATTATGAGTAATGTAGAAGATAAATATGTAAACAACAATAACAATGAATAAAAGACACATTAGATAACTCGAGTATCTCTTTAAAAAAAAAAAACAAATCGTAAGGATGAAATATCCAAAAAAATATATATATATAAAAAAATAAATAATCAAAAAAAAATACCCGAAACATCAATTTCACAGCACTTAGAGGAATGTCGAATGAGGAGAGGTTAGCTGAGCTGAATCTGTTCAGCCTCGAGCAAAGGAGAATAAGGGGGGACATGAGATTCAGGTACATAAGATTCAAACAGATTTGTATGTTGTTCAGCCAAATGGCTATTTCAGTATTAGTTTAAATACTAGAGCTTGTGACCATAAGTGGAAATTAGCTGGAGAACATTTTAAAATGAATTTGAGGAAGCACTTCTTTACACAGCGTGTAGTTAGAGTGTGGAATAGTCTTCCTGCTAGTGTAGCACAAGCTGAAACCCTCGGTTCCTTTAAAACAGAGCTAGATAAGCTCTGAGCTTATAAGTTGTCCTACAAACTAGCCTTATGGATCAAATGGCCTCCTTTCATTTGTAAATTTATTATGTTCTTATGATGACCTTAACCACTACTCAGCCCTAACCATAACCAAAAGTAAGCAAACAAAATACAAGTTCTTGCATTTTTAGTTTTTTCATTGCAGTCACAGATTTTTATAAAATAGGAATTTGGTTCCCATAAGGTAAAAAAATGGGTATTCATAGTCCCCACAAGGTATACCTGGACCACACACACACACACACACACACACACTCCAAACTGTGGAATAAATTAAAAGACCACTCTATATATTTTTTTAAATTTGCATTTTTACATCTTGGTTTAATCGTGAATCTGCTGGGAGAAGGCTCAAAACGGCTCAAAATGGTTAAGATTACGGTACACAAGAATAATGAGAAGCAGGAACCACTGGGAGCAACCAGAAGCCAGCCAGGTAAAGAGTGGAAGCAGTTTCCTAATGGCAGAGATGACCGTTAAGTTATCCAACAGATTCTCATGAATTGTGAGAAAAGTGACCTTCCAAAGGAATGGGAGAAATTAAATGAAATGCAGGTGTGATGTCCACTGCTAGAACGGGATGGTATCAGGCTCCTAGAAGCAGGACTGAAGTCCCATGAAGCGAGGAAGAAGGCCTTCAGTAATGAGAAACAGAGTAGAGCCAGGCTGCAAAAAATATATATTATTCACAGACACACACCCATAAATTGTGCAGTGGTCTCTTTTTTCCCACAGCGGTATAAACACATATAGCACTTTTCATACACAGAGGAAATTCAAGGTGTTATACAGAGAAAAATAAAAGAAGGAAAAATATAGATGAAAATAACATTATTATAACAAATAAAAGAAAATATATAGTAATATAGACATGTAATTAAATGTAATAATATATGGAAAGAAATTTAAAAGAAAAAGGCACGATAAAGGGCAATTAATTATGGTTAAAAATATAGCAAAAAAAGTGCACGGAGGAGAACACTCTTTAATATATTCAGAATACATTACTGTAATTTTATCTTAGCTTTCAGTTCTGATCTTGCTCAAGGTTATGATGCCAGCAACACTCAATAATGCGAATAAAGTGCAGACTCACCTTGCACAGGTGTTAAGCCGAGATAACAGTGAATCTCTAATTCATATTTAGGTGAATAAATATCTGCTGTCATTCTCCTTACCCACGCGGATCTGAATATTATCTCCAGTTGAAGGATCTTTGAGATGATCGATGGAGCTTAGCATGTCTAAGGCCATGTCACAGATGTGGTGGGCATGGAAAGTGGTCTTGTTGGGGACACCTGCCACCACCATGTAGGCGTCTCTTATGGTCTCCACCTGCCATTGGAGAACAAGATGAAGTCAATGGACTATAGTGAATGTGATATGACTCATTGCTTTTAATCTCCCTTAATGGATATTGTAGGTGTATTACTGGATGACCATGTTTTCCCCATCTTAGATGAGTATTAAATGGTAAGAGAGACCACCCTGCTGCTTATTCATTATCCTACAGCCTCTCACCTTGTAAACATGATGCTTCTCGCTGAGTGTGTCAAAGACGATGTAGATCTCATTTAGCATGTCCACCACCTGCATAGGGGTGATGTGGATACAGATCTCGTTGAACTTCACCACATCACTGAAGAGAATGGTGACATCTGGGAAAACCTGCAATGACGTGGGACAAACATGTGTGCCGCTTTGTCAGGCATCGTTTTGTATAGGGTGCACATTTCAGGTTCTGACCTGGGGATAATGCTGATAGCAATGAATTGTTTAATGCCTCACACTACCTAAAAGATGCTTAAAAAGCGAATATATTAACCAATGAATTTATTCCATTCATTTTCTTTAGCCGCTTATTCCATTCAGGGTTGTGGGGGTCTGGAGCCAAATCTCTGAGAACAACCAAGGACAAGGCACCGATCCATGGCAGGGCTAAGTCACACACCTCAGTATGTTTGCATCAAAAGCTTCAGTACACAGAGGAAACTCTATAACGACACAGGGAGAACATGCAAACTCCACACATATGAAACCCTGGCAGAGCCTCAAAGCCCGGGTTCCAGAGGTATGAGACGACAGGGCTATCCACTGCACTACTGCCCCCCTCTGAATTTATTCTCCACCAGGTTTCCAAACGATAATGAACACAGGTACTTAATGATGACTGGATTTGTTTCTCATGGAGACATAAATAGAGTGAATGGATGTGGAATAAGGGCTACTGAGATCTAAGAGTACACATGAAGCTAATTTTACACAGCACATGCTATCAAACAAGCCAGTCATACCCGGCCCGCACAAGGACCGCAGCCCCTGGTACCTGGCAGGTCTCGAGCGCAGTGATCCCCTTCCTTAGGCGGTCAGCCACAGCTTTGGGGATCATAGCATACAGCAGCGAGTCCCCCCTCTTCTTCTCCTCATCCAGCTTTTTAATAATCTCCTGAAGCTGAGCGTACTTCTGCTGCTCCTGAGGATGCAGAGAGCGCAGCGGGTCACACACCTGGGCTACAGACACCCCGGGCGCCGGAGCAGAGCTGCATTCGCAGGCTGTCTGTTTCTTGACATTCCTCAAGCTGGCGCGCTACCTGATCGAGAGCCAGCTGCAGCTCCGCTGACTGCTGCGTTCCGGCTAAAATGAGCTCTCTGCTGGAGTCATGTAGGTTCAGGTCATTGACATACACTCCCATTTTAATCATGTCCTCCACTGTTTCAATACTACGATGACAAGAAAAACACATGAGCAATAGTTACAGTTTTTGTTTCACATTTAAGCAGCTGCTACCTCTATCAGCCATTTGAGGCCGTCCAACGGGAATTCCTTACCTGCCTTGGCTTATTTTAACAGCTGCATGTTTACTAAAGAGATCTACTTGTCTCACTCAGGGATGCGATAGCCATGTCTTTTGTTTTATGGGTAATGGAGAACGCTGAGGAGGACTTACATGGGTGTTCCAAGAAAGATGAGAGAGTCCCACTGTGAGACGTACTTCATCTGGCCCTTGAGATGAAGTGGCTTTTTGGGAGGCTCCCGCATGTCCTCAAAAATAGTCTCGCTGCACTTTCCTGACACGTGGAAACACAGAACCAGTCCTGTTAATGCATTAGTCAGTTTTTAACTGGTTTTGCAAACAGGGTTGAATTATAGTGGTGATTCTAGAGATTCTTAATCACAATGAAGTGGTGATATACGAAAAATGCTATATATAATGTCTTATAAAATGCACACTAGAGAATACACGTTTTTCATTAAAGTCCTTGTTTTAAACATGAAGGACTGTTGAGAAAATCCTGAGCCTAAACACCAGCCTTGGTAGATCAGGCCACTGGCTGCTCTTACCTGTTACAGTCTGGAAAGCTAGCAGTTCGATGTCCTCCCCTCCTGAGTTAGCAGAACTGTTATACTGAGTTAGAGCACTGCTGTACTCTTGGTCTGTCCCCTTCATATCCTCCAGTGCCTTGATGTCTGGGTTCACACAGGTGCATAATCATGTCCGCTGCTCCACGTTCAGACACATACAGTACCAACATTGCTCGGACATTTTAAAGAAAATCTCCCCAGGACTAGTACTGTAAATCACAGTTTTATCTTAACAGTATCCAACCACAAGTGTTAGCGAGTCTACTGTAGAACTGGGCCATACAAGAATACTTTTCTATGCTATAGTTAGCAACATGACACAGTATCTATGAAAACAATAAGTGAAAATTCATGAATTCATGTTATGTTAGTGAAGCACAGAACTAGTCATGATGGTTCTGATAGTAACCAAGACTTTTCCTTCTTTACCTCTCTCTTCCTTTTTTGGCTTCTCACTTTCCTCCTTTTCTTCTGGCTCCTCCTTACTCAGCTTCGGGATATTAACCTTCTGCTTGCTTTCCACTACAGCCTTGGAGAGCAGCTCAAACACGTTGTTCAAGTGGGTGTAGATCTACAGATCGATATAAGTTAGGAGGCTCTGTTTGCATTCACAAGGCACATTCACCCTGAAAGTCTATTAGCTGATTGGATAGGGACGGTAAAAGAGGAACGAGGGTGAGAATCCCAGCACTCACGTTGTCCCAGCTGAATTCCAGCATGGGTCGAACGAGGGTGAATTCCTCATTGACTTTCTTCCCTTGCAAGTCGGAGAAGACTTCCTTGAGTCCATCTCCGACGCGGTACATCGTCATGTCCCGCCGGAAAATGACGCTAAAGGGGAACATGTCGAAGAATATTCCCCGCTTCATGGGAAGTTTCTCGTACCCCGGGGCCGTCTTCTGCTGCGGCATACGGTGCTTAAAGGCAGCGTTGTCGAAGTTCATCTTATAGACCTGCAGGCAGGAGGCCATCCGCCATGACACAAGAGACTCCCAACGCTATGTTTTTTTATTAGTCTTTACCCAATCTTATTTTCCCATCCTTTTGAATTTTGACGTATGGTTTCAGGCTCTCAGAAGAAATCAGGGAATTTTTTTCTGTGTTTTTTTTCCCCAAATACATTTCACCCCACTATACAATTATAAGTTGCAAAGGGATGAGAACAAACTTGAAAATGTGCTGAAAATTGACTGGTGCTTTATTGGCTGGTCACCACATCACTTTTAACTCACCACATAAGTCATTTTCTCTGTTTCCTCCTTGGACAGGATTTCTACCTCAATATCTGTGTTGTAAAACTGTCGCCCCACCTGGGACAGCTGTCCTGAAAGAATGAACAGATATTGGATTTCGAATCATTCGTTTAAAACACAAGAAACAGAATTACTCTGTAGGGAATAGTTCATAGTGCCTTTCACTCAGCTTTCATTCTGGACCACACTCCAGTCCAAAGTTATATGCATGTGGATGCATGATCGACCCAACTATTGCTTTTGATGTGCAGTGGATTCATGGCGCTACCTTTGACAAATTGCGTGAATCCCTTCCGGGTGCTACGGTAGTGCAGCGTGAGGCTGGTCTCGCATTCTTCCTCCACACAGAAGCTAGGCGGCTGCACCTTGGGGAAGGAGAAGCGAAAGTACTCGTGTAGGTTGTCCAGCTCGTTGATGAAGTCTCTCACATTGCGTCCCAGTACCTGGCAGCCATCAACAAATACAAGAAAAGAAACAGGTGTAAACTTTTAGGTAGGTTGCAGAAGAACTGGTCTGGGCATCAGGTGAAAAATGGCTGGTGCAGTGGGTCGTTCTCAAGTTACCTTCAAAATCCTTTCATAGCCATAATTTCCAATCCTCTTTACCATGTAAACGCCAAAAGCGTACATCAACTCGTCATGAGTCTTGCCCAGAACTTCTCCAGCTGCCTTAGCCAAACGGAGGATCAGATTGTCACTGAAATAGCACAGAAACATGATTCATAAGACAAGAACTCATTTCTTTAAATTTAAAAATGTCTGGAAAATGTATAAAATGTCTTTCTGTACTATGACAAAAATATAAATGAAATGGAACGTCCTAAGATTACGTTTTAGATCAATTAGATTTTTTTTTGTGCTTTATATAACTTTGAAACCATTACAAATAATTTGCAAGTGGCTTGGAGTTGTACATGGAGGAAACTTGAAGTCTGACGGAGTGTAGCATTGCTGGCAATTTTAGCTAACTGAGAAGAATGTGGAGCTCATCTGTGTCTATAACCTCAGAAAGAACAACCTGTTCTTGAGTATATATTCTTATCTCATTTTTTCACTAAGGCATAGTGGAATTCTAAGCCATTTTACCTAGTCTATAGGGGTCTGGGGGTCCTACATTGAAATACTGAAAATGAGACAAATTTGATGAAGACATACTTGTACATCTGGTGCCGTACGAACTTTAAGTGGGGAATCTCAGCGCGGGCCTCGATCAACCTCCACACATCCTCCCCGTAGGACTCATTGATGTAGTCATTCACTGCTTCCAGGTAAAGGCCGTACATTTTCGGGGTGGGGGGGGTTGGAACCTCACTCTAGGCTAACTGCACAGATCAGCAGGGGGAGGAGAAAAGGGGTTTTTACAGTATGTACTGATCTGAAGCAACAATCGCATGCGAATGAACACAAATGCATAAAAAAACAAATATCTAATGCATCAGAATCTACATATAGCAAAATTCAAGGTGTGTGTTGTATAAACAGGGATTAAAATTGAAAAATTTACAGTAACTATAATAATATATATTGTTTATTATCCACTAATATGCAGTATGTCATTTTGAAAATTAACATAAATTTCACTATTTAAACAAAAGCCTGTTTATTTATTACATTGCACTACAGAGTATGCTGTGTTTGAATAGAGTATCTGAGTAGTCAGATTCTAGTAATGGACAAGTGATAACATAGACTGTAAGCATATAATCCATAATGACCACCATTCCAGCAGCACTCAGTGCGCTCCTCTGTTCCCATTGTTGGTCACCCATAAAAATATATTTTGACATTGTTCTCTTTTAAGAATATCAGTTTGAGTCTTCATAAACAAGACGGCATTACATCACCAAGATCAGTAATGAATCGATAAAGGGTTGCCCGGACTGTTACAGAAAAATATACTTTCTAAAGACAATAATAATAAAACGATGTTTTTCACTTACCTTTTATCTCTCAGTCCTGTGCAATGAAAACACCACAGTGACAAAGCCCAGCCTGTAGGGGTCTGGGGGTCCTTGCTGTATCTTTGGGCACCTGTTCATGGCACATTGGCCTCTTGATTCCTTCTTGTGAGGACAATGGGCAGGAGAGCGAAAATAGGAGGGGCGAGGTGTGTTTCTGGCAGGTAATGCCCCAGAGTACTAGTTTGCAGAGTCGGTATTCTCTTTAATTCCGAATATACTACCAGTCATGAGTTTTTGCAAGCAACAGGTTTTTACAACTTTTCCATTTATTTCATAAACTGCAGATTTAAAAAAATTGTGTTAAGCATTGAAAAGTTGAGTGAACAACTACAGTATAAATAAAAATAAAAGTCAGATAAAACAATTTTCCTTTATAACATGGAAAGAGTATGTAATAGTGCACGTCTGACATCCTATTCACTGGGTTTGTGGTGATGGCAGTGAGATACTAGGCTCTCCTTTAACTTTAAATGCACTAATTACCTGAGCAAACAAAGTATTTTTTAGTATCTCTTGTGGAAAGAATGCTTTGAATTTTATCTGCTCTTCAGGAAGTAAATTATGAATGAAAGATATTACATTTTCTTGCTAGTAAACATACTCAAATGGTGAGCATAGTATACATTAATTTGCTAGCCAAGACAAAGAATATTAAGTGTGTTTATTTTAGTGAATGTTAAGCGAGTAACATACAAATGTAGAAAATCTCAGGGTGTGCAAAAACTGTTGACCAGTAGTGTACATGTGTTACGGCAAGGAACAGAAGAGAGGATCCAGGTATGCGAGGACAAAGAGATTTATTAACTCTCCCCGCCAGGGAAGCGAAAGTGTCCAGAGGGGTCGGGCAAAAGAGTAGTCGGGGGGC
>JABFDZ020000138.1:15741985-15752638 GCA_019775955.2 Pollimyrus isidori | reverse complement strand
GGGTAAGGCTAAATGCAAGCATTGGCTCAATACCTCGCAACTCCCCGCAGGGTTCAGTCTCTTTTGAGGGGAAGTCTGTCTCCCGAACCGATCTCACCTGGCGAGTCCCGCCCCTCCGCGGCCGGTGACGTCACAACATGCTTAGTATTTAGCACCTTTCTCAATGCGATGTGGAAAGTGTTATATACAGTAACACATCATTTCATGCTAAAGACTGAAAAATGTAATATCACGTTATAAACATGTAATTTCTGAGAAAGTCTGACTGATTCTTCACTGGTCTCACTGTCTTCCCCAAAGTACTCTGTGACCATTGTTAATTTGAGATGAGTTGACAGGACAGGCCAGACCTGAAAAAAGTAAATAATTATTAAAATTGGCAGTGTTATACAGTATTGGTCTCTTTCTCATTTCCCCCTTTGCCCCATTTCCACTCAGTAACTAGTTTGGGAATCACTACATTAAAAAACTCACTTCACTGCCAGATGAAAGAACCATCAACAGCAGATTTTTGCCGTTAAAGACAAATGAACTCTTTCTTAACTGTTGTAGTTATGTTGTTGTTCAATGGTGTTGTGGAATGGTGAGGTGAAATAAACTCTGTCGAAATACTGGAAACATCTGAATATGAATACGAAATGCTCATCATGATCAAAATAATTAGAAACACTGTCCAGTGTAATCCAAATGTTTTCACGGCAGAGTTCTGCGGAAGCAAAACACATAAACAAATTTGAAAACACACTGTATTGTTCCTTAAATTAATGCGTCTGGTTCAGTGAAATTAAGCTTTTTTCTGAGAAAAGAAATGCTTCACTTCAGTATGAAACAGAAACTGAATTTATGGGATTCAATATGTCTAGTTGCAGGTTTTGTGAAAAACCAGATTTGATGATGTGCAAACAATAGTGCAACCCACCCAGAAACTGTGCCATAGTCACTGTCCATTCAAACATTTTTAAACCTGGTTTCCATGAGGGGGCTGGCCAGGAAGCACAGGGACAGAGTAATTTCTGGACCAATGCAAGTCTGTTGCAATGTGTGCACATGCAGATAAACAAACTATTAGCAATTTAGAGAAAGTAATGCAACTAACCATATGTCTTTGGACAGAAAACCCAATAGCCGGAGAAACGCAGCACAGTATGGGGAGAATAAACACAATCACCCGCACAGGGCAGGAGCAGCGCTTTAACCCTCGATCCTGATGCTGCCAGGTACCAGCGCTAACTTGCACATAACTCTTCCACCCAGTTGTTCACCAATTAATTTTAGTTCTCTGACGGGAAGGCTGAATGGTGCCATATAGATTTCGCCATATAAATTTTGCCATATAGATATACAGTTGTAGCATTCCTAAGTTGTGCTCGGCGCGCGGCACTTTTTGCGGGAAAGACTACGGTTCACGGTGAAAATAGTCGGATAGATTGTAGAATTTAAATTGTAGCCACAAGGGGTCAGTGTTGCACTGCTACTGTAAAAGTTGGTGATCATCTGACTATTTTTTGGTCTGCGCACAACTTTTCAGAAAAAGGTACCAGATGTATCCAATTTAAAAAAAAAAAACAAATATTTAAACACAAACTATTGTATACATACATATTTTTTTCTGATTTATATCACAAATACTCAAAGTAATACACCTAAGCTTGAACAAAAAATGTTTCGGTTTTTGTTGTGGGGGCTGCCTGTAAATGGACGTATGTTATACATTTCAGCTTTGAATTTGAGATTGTTATGTGTTTTGTTTTGTCTCCTGGGCAGAAAATACATTCGAAACTTCATAAACAGTTTTCTATGGGACTGCATTCCGAGGCTTGAAATGCATGTACCAATTTCCAAAATAAGTTGAAGCGAGATATCAGGCTCTACGGAATGAAATACTGAAAGGCAATTTTTTTTTTCGGTCTGAAATAAACTGTAACCCTCCACACATATATACTGGGGAAGTCGATGAAAGTTGGACAGAGGATATAACAGCATTAAAAGTCATCAGGGAAACATGAGCAATCAGGAAGAAATATTCTGGCTATAAGCGAAATGGGTTGTGTACAAGCTTGTTTTAAGTTCCTCGCTTTTCCTTAAAGTCTGCTAAATTGTCCACAGTCTGTTTGTATTTCTTTTTTTCTATCATTTCAACAAACACCATGCATTCAAGCAGCTAAATGTCTACAACTGTTTTGTCTTTCATGTTTTGTAATATATATATATACATATATATATATATTTGTGGGCCTCACCAAACATAAAACAGCACATCATAAAAACATTAAAAACAGAAGTGCTGCAGCCTCACTGCTACTCCCTCAGGCTTGATGGGCCTGCAGAAGATGGAGTGTGATCAGGCTTCCACCCCTGTCTCATCTCCTGCCAATACTCAGCTGCCAGATAAGCCTGAATGGAATATCATGCTGTACTTCAGTCTACTGCATATTCAACTCCGTTCTCTCAGAAGAAATGTTCACACAAATATGTTGTCGAATCCTCCAACATTTGTGCAATGCATGTGTGGAGTTTGCATGTTTTCCCTGCGTAGGGCAGGATTCTTCAAGCTGCTTCCATGGTCCTAAGATACACCATTTGTCGCTAAAGTGGTTAATTTGACTGTGTGTATGTGCCCTGTGTTGGACTGCCATATCACCCAGGGTATTCCTATGTGCCCTGTGTTGGACTGCCATATCACCCAGGGTATTCCTTACTCTTAGTGCCCTATGATGAAAGCTTTGTTCCCCCCCATCACTGTTTCATATGTAAAGTCCACTAAATACTTCTAGGTAAGGGGCGGCCAATTGTATCCGCAAAGGGCCGGTGTGTGTATGCAGGTTTTTGGGATAATCTGTAGGTCAGCTGTTCAAACCCAGGTGTGACGACTCTTCAGCCAATCAGTCCTCTACTTAAAAAGCTAATTAGGGAGTTGTAGTGCAACCCGCATACACAAAGGCCCATTGCGGATATGATTGGCCGCCCCCTACATACACACTAGCCCTTTGTAGATACGATTGGCCAGCTCTGTTCTAGATGGAATGGTAGCAGAACACGTTCAGTGCTGGACTGGTTCCAGACGATCTATACAAGTCTAAATGTGATGTACCTAGACACGCAGTTGCTGTGCAAATGTGAAATGGGCTCACTCTATTCACGGCTATTCATTCTGCCAGAATAATGTGTTTTCTCATTTTAGTATCGGTTAGCCCAACATCCAAGACCTAGGAAGTAGAAAACAATGTAACTTTCATACAGGCTACTTCCTTTTCTTACTTGCCAGTTCCTTTTCTTACTTGACCATTTCAGTTTCTTACCCTCACATTAGGCCTTCGGCACAGAGCGCCGCCAATATGAAAAACAGTAATCTGGCCTGTGATCAGCTTTCTTCACTGAGACAGCTAAGTGAAAAAAACTAAATGCCAGTTAATTATGAATTAATATTTTATGCTGTTTAAACATGCTTGATTAGTAGTTGGGAATTAAAGCAGTTGTGGTATTACAGCAGAGTTTCATCAGGAATGTGTTTTATAATAATTATCATTATTGCTGTTGCTGATGTTGCTGCACACAGTGGTGTAGTGGTTAGCATTATGGTCTGACCTCAGTGGGCCCATGGTTTAAATCTACCCCCTGCCTCTATGTGTGTGGAGTTTGCATGTTGCATGTGTGGTTAGATAATAATCATTAAAAACTAAATTTGAGCAGTACACTGGAAATAAGCAAGCTGTACTAGTAATAACCATGAAAAGCTTGTGCAACCTGAACTATCTTTACTGTGTATGTGTGTGTGTGAGAGAGAGAGCATATACTGTATTAAATGTGGGAACCACAGCAATCAAAAAAAATAAATGGCTTCTATTTTGTTTGGTTGCTTATGGTTAAGGTTATTGCTGGGTAAGGTTAATATTGTCACAGTTGGGATTAGGGTTTTGGCAATAGAGATGAATGGAGAGTCCCCAGAAATACACGAGGATTGGTCTGTGTGCATGGGGGTGGGGGTGGATGGTTTATGTTTATATTAGATTGTGGGGACCAAACAAAATAATACAAACCTAACCTACCCCCCAAACACACACACACAGTTTGACAGTATGCGTGTCTGTGTGAGAGAACGGATATACCTTCCCTTATAGGGATACAATGTCCCACAACGTGTTGAATACCCATTTTTTTTCCTTATGGGGACCAGTTTCCTGGTCTCCATAAGGGAAAACTGGATTTAATAAAAACCAGTGACTGCAATGAAAAAACTAAAAATGTGTTGTTGTCCTTTGCTTGGTTACTTATGGTTATGGTAAAGGCTGCGTAGGGCTCAAGGTTGTCATAGTTAGGGTTAGCATTTTTCCCATAGAAATGAATTTGCGGCCCCGATAGAGCTATGTTCACCCGATGTGTGTGTGTGTGTATGTGTGTGTGTGTGTGTGTGTATGTGTGTGTGCGCACGCATGTTTGTGTTTCAAATTTCAAAATGCATGGAATGCTGTGACTGAGCTTTGGGAATACACTGAATTAATAAATATGTTAAGAAAAAATAATTGAAGTGTTTTGTCTCAAAGCAGAAGTTGGGAAGAGTGAGCTGACTGCCAGATAAAAACACAGCTGCTGATGGCTTAAGACTTCAGTTCCCATGAGGCATTGCAGCATTAAGGGAGTAGGTGTTGCAGCGAACTAACTGTGTGTTCATACAGAGAGTCGACCTAACAGAAAATGGGAAAATGAGCAAATACACCTTTGGGCAGGATGGTCTGACTTGTGACATGTGTGGTTTGCTAAGAACCACAGCAACACTGTCACAAAAACCCTTTAGGTTTTAGACAGCGATGGGGTTTACAGTATGTGCCCCTGACAAGCCCAGAAAATGTTCCTCTGACATGCAGACACTGGAAACGTACAACATGAACCTCATTAATCAGAGGAATGTTCCTGAACATTTAATCAAATGCTTAGGAAAATACCAGCTTTCCATTATGCTGAAGGACAATCACTCCAGAGGTCCTTGGTTTACTGCATTCAGGAGTGCCTCATGGTTCTCTGCACATATAGGTGGTCGTTCCCAGGATAAAGCCTGTACAGCCAAACAGTGCTCTAGGTCTCATGTTAGTTTCCGATTTCTTTATCCCTTTTCCAAGCTACATTAAATATTACCAGACTTTATTTACCAGTTTCTCTTTAAAACTAACTTAAAAACTAACTAAGCAAACAACAATCAGCTACCAGATTTGCAACCTTGTATGTATATATGAAGGTTACTTTAAGGCATTGCAGTGGAATATAAAACGAAATGCATTTAAATAGCATTTGAATAAAAATATATAACATACGTGTTTGGTTCATGCCGCTTTACAGATTTCAATATCAGACTACATTTTTTATGCCTTCACACCAATTAAAATCTCTGTTAAACACGATACTGTTCCCAGACCTGTGACAGGCAGTTGACAAATGTTGCGTGTTCGTGCTGAAAGTTCTGGAAGCACTGAGGGTGTACAGCCATACATTGTGTGGCAAAACAGACTTCAAAACGGAACGCTGTGATATTGTTTATCAGCGTAGTACAAAGCAATTTTGTGTCTGTCATGATGACGGATGGTATTATCTATTGTTTTTTCATCAGCTCCTTGAGCTTTTTGTAAATGATAGGAAGTCAGGTTTTTTTTTTGTTTTGTTAAGCCAGAACTCTTAAAAACTATGGTCATTGTTGCAGCCTCAAATTTCAGATATATGGAACATGTCAAGATGTATTAAAATAATTATACTGTAAATGATAAAAAAAATAAAATGCAGCCACTTTCTGTTCATATTTTGTATTAACGGAATATATAAGGATATTTATGTTACACTTGAATATTATATGTGAATAATGCAATATTTTCTTTTTTTTTGTTTTGTTTGAGAAACCTGTTTACATTCTTGCATAAACTAAAGCCAGAAAGTTGGTCGTTTCATTTGCACATCTTGGGTCTATCTAACTACTCATGATTAAGATACATACTGAGTGATGTTGAGTGATGTCACGTAATGTTAAGTAATTAAAAATCCCCTGCAGCTAAACCTACAGTCAGAGCCAGCCCAGGATTAACGAGCCATACGTTTTCCGCTCAACGCATACGCGCCACCTGGCAGCACAGGGCCAACGTTACAACGGTTCTATTAGCGTCGCGCGTGACGAGGTAGCCTGCTATTTCAGGTGCCGCCGTGTACTGTGCCACCTCACGGACTCACCCACTGCCAAGTGCTGCTTCGTGGCTGGCAGCACTCAGCCCACTGCGGGGACCACAGCACGCCAGACGCACACGAGGCGCAGAACCGAATCTCAGGCAGGGAGCTGGACTAACACAATAAGCAGAACGTGCTGATGATGCCAACTACACCTTCTACACTATTACTCAAGCCGGCCGGTGACATGTCATTCTATTGGAGGTCAGGACGGGATCATTTATAATCCACACCAGCAGCGATTTTGTATTAAAAAGGAAAAGCATGGAGCGATTGCTTTCTCAAAACTGGTTTCCTCAAATGAGATGGTCTTCTGAAGCCCTCTGTCTCTCTCTCTCTCTCCTCCACAGGTTTCCTTCTCCACACCCACTCCCATAGATGTGTTTTCCTGCTCCTTGTCACAACTTCTTTTGAACACATTCCCTTCCTTCTTCATATAAGATCTGGTGTTACCAGTGAAGCCTGTGGGGGGCGCCACAGAAGAGCACAGACTTCAGCTACATGGCAGCCCGGCTGCCAGTACTTTAATGCAGCAACTCTTCGGAACACAGTGTATACACTTGGTAATCATCATAATCACCCCATACCAGCCTCCTGTGTCTGCTCAACCAAACAGATGGATAGGCAGTGTATATTTATCTTGCAGAAGCAACTGGATAAAGACATTATTCAGAATCTTTCGAACAATAGAACACCACCACACAATGAATAAATAAAAGCCTTACAGATAATAAAAATAGAAACTGTGAATATTATGAGCAGGAAGGTATTGTGTTCCATAGCATAATATTTTATAAATCTGTCTACAAGCTATTTCAGCTGTGCCACACAAATTTTGTTTTCAGTCCCACAATGTTGTATTCAGTTCAATCTCATTTTCCAACCGGGTACACAAGTTCAGATTGCTATCAGTGAACATCTACATTCTCCCAGTCCATCTCTCACCCCCCCCCCCACCCCTCTCTACATTAGTTTAATTGCATCGGCTGCAGTGTTTGGAAAGCGTCACGACGTGACACAGGCACATTTTTTTCTTAACAGCAATTTGTTTCTGTGAAAACTCAGCTGGCTCCCGGTGCGACACAGGAACGACAATCTCTGAACAATGGGAGAAGTACACTGCCACCTACAGGAGACTAAATGGGAGAAGTACACTGCCACCTACTGGAGACTAAATGTGAGAAGTACACTGCCACCTACAGGAGACTAAATGGGAGAAGTACACTGCCACCTACAGGAGACTAAATGGGAGAAGTACACTGCCACCTACAGGAGACTAAATGGGAGGTTGCACTTAAATATTCTATTAAATCCACAGAACCCTATAAAAATTTGTTCATACAGTCACAAAATATTTGCGGCAGGATTAGAAAGCAGTTGTACCCCTACACCTTTCTGTCTTTTACCTTATCGAGGGTGACGCTAATTCCATTTGGGCTCCACTAGTGACACCTCTAAAGGTGCCATGTTCCTGATTCTTTGTCATTTACCTGACTGCAGTTGACTTCTTCCTATCAACTGCCTTTTGAGAACCAGGCTGATGGCTGCATGAGGACTGTGAGGGTTTTTATGCTCCTTAAAAACGTACCTCAGTCCACTTTTGCAATAGATATATAAACGGAACAGTGCAGCAAAAAGGTTGAATATAGATTTCCCAATTTTGTCAAAGTAACGTCCACTGTTCTTCATTCATATTTAGCTTGACCCTGAGTACTGCAGTGGGTGGCCATCATCCCATAATGTGCTACTCCACAAGTTAGTGCAAATCGCAAAAATGATTTTCTGCTTTTTTTTATTCTTCGAACAGGCAGACTCTTCAATGCTACCTTAAAAGAAAAGCCTGAGTTTCTAAATTGCCATAGCATTAGAGAGAAATGGGGGTAGTTAAGAGCAGGCCGGCTGATTGTAATAGAGATTTAATTAAATTCACTGAGGTATCTATGTAGAAGCCATTAATAACCTCACATATTCTGGTATTAATTTGGAAGCACCAATGCAAAATGCTCTTCAAATAATTTTGTTCAGTCCATCTTTTAAAGAAAAAAAGTCATCAAAAACGAGTTCCAACACAGAAAAAAAATCTACAACAGCAAGCAAAATACCCATGAATGCAAAGCATCATGAACACCAATGATTGGTTTGAAAGCATTATTTATATCTCCTGATGTCCCTTTATCACTGTTCTCTGCAACTCAATTAATCATTTTCTTTGGCACGGATAACTTTTTAAAAGTGACATTGATGCAATCTGACAAAGGAGAGGCTTGAGCAGACACGGAGTGCTTACCCAAACCTCTAACAGCCATGCAGACAAATTCATTTGTGTGTCGCTTCAGACAGACACATCAGCTAGATACATCCAATGTAAAACGCCAATATAAGACTTTAACCAAGGAAATACCTGCCTACTGAGACCAATATTATTTTCCAGTCTGTGGGGGGAATATGATTATCTGGTGTGATATGCCATTAAAATCGTCACTTTATTCATCACACAAGTGCTGCTTGAGTATTTCCTGAATCAGGTGAAACCAGCAACTAGGCCGATATCTTAAATTCTAGATGAAAATGGCAGCTCTGCATCTTCTAAGTACCTATCTGCAGGCAGACAGATCTACATATAGGTGCGTGTGGCTCAGTTCATACCCAGCCTCAGCATGTCTGCGGGTCCTTGAGCAAGGCCCTTAACGCCCAGCTCCCTGGGCATCGCTACAGGTGGCTGCCCTTTGCGGACAGCTTACTCGACAAATATCAAGTTGAGAGAGGCGTAAAGGCAATTTCCCTACAGGGATCAATAGAGTATTTATTATTATACATATCATTATTTAGTATGGGCTGAATTTCCGTTGTCTTAAAAGGAATTTATGTAGATTCATATATTTATGAAATCAAATGGAATTTTCTATTACAGGCCAACACTGAATGTATGTGGGAACAGAGTAATCTGGTGAAGGGAACAGATTTAATACAGTATTTTCAAGGTCAGATCCAAATTTCAGAACCAAAATATCAAGCCAGTAATTGTTTATTTTAGAAAAAAAACAAGCTTTACTTTAATGATTTCATTTTCACTATGTGTTTTCTGCTTATCCAGTCTGCAGAAGAGTACGATTTATATGTTTGATATATTAAGTTATTGTGCCAAATACCATAACAGTTTGAATGGACTAGTATTATATTGTCTTGGAACATTCAATGACCAAAAAATGAAATGTTGTGAAATGGAAAGATATTTGTCTGTGATACCTGCTGCCTGGGTCATTGGTTTGAATTATTGAATGGGTTTGAATTATTTAGTCTATAAAATAAATTCCTTGATAAGAAAAGAAACACCTTACCACAAACAATAAGCACAATCTCTCTAAGGTGCTGAGTTTACTGCGCACGATGTTCTTTCCCCATTATTTGATACGATACCTTCACCCCACCAGTAGATATGGATTTTGCATTAATATTTTCAGTTTTTTGCAGGTGGTTGGGCCGCAATATAAAAGCTTAGTCAATGAATGTCTAGTCACAAAAGTTTTGTGTAATATTTATCTCCTAATGTAACCGGTAATCCCTCCTAATGTATCAGTAGCTATATTGAATTTACCGAAAAAAAGTACAGGTAGTATCATAAATATATAAATATGTGCGGAAATCTGTAAAAGGAAAGATGAAATATTAATAAGTGGTTCATTAGTAATTTGGATGCTGACTGTTCCATTATGCAGCATTTAGATGCTTGGAAACAGCCTGAGTGGAAGGAAAGATGTACTGTACTGTGAAAATGTATGTATACAAGCACTTAAGTTCTATTAAAGATTTTCATTTTGACAAATGGAGGGATTTCAAAGCAACTAATTCAGAAGAGTAGCAAGATAAGTACCTGAAAAAAAGCTACAGTGAATGAGGACTTCAGAGAATTAAAAAACAGGTGTTTCACCACAGGTGTGATTCAGGAGCTAATTAAGCAATTAATACCTCATCTTACTAAACATCATTTAAAAAATATTGGCCAAACTTTTTTTTGTTCATTATGTTGATTGCAGTGCTTTTAAGAGCTTGAGCGGTCTATAAAATATGCTGCTACTGGCCAGTGTACTGATTTACATGATTGGCGGAGGTCAGGTAAAACGTAATTGTATTTTTGTTAACACGGATCTCAGTGTTATGGATGGGTAGTGGAGAGGGGGTTCCCAAAGGCACAGGCTAGGGTGTAGTAGTCTCTGCTCCAAGCTTTCCACCCAATACTTACAGTAGGAGGAAAGGGATTCCAGTAGAAAGGTTTGAATCTTGAGGGACAAAACTGCATTTGCACCTGACTTTACCCACACTATCTTTGTGTGGATGTTGTACCTGCCTTTATCCACACTATCTTTGTGTGGATGTCGTACCTGCCTTTACCCCCGCTGTCTTTGTGTGGATGTTGTACCGGCCTTTACCCCCGCTGTCTTTGTGTGGATGTTG
>JABFDZ020000138.1:15727197-15741504 GCA_019775955.2 Pollimyrus isidori | reverse complement strand
CCCGCTGTCTTTGTGTGGATGTTGTACCTGCCTTTACCCACAGTCTTTGTTTGAATGTTGTACCGGCCTTTACCCCCACTGTCTTTGTGTGGATGTTGTACCTGCCTTTACCCGCGCTGTCTTTGTGTGGATGTTGTACCTGCCTTTACCCGCGCTGTCTTTGTGTGGATGTTGTACCTGCCTTTACCCCCGCTGTCTTTGTGTGGATGTTGTACCTGCCTTTACCCACAGTCTTTGTTTGAATGTTGTACCGGCCTTTACCCCCACTGTCTTTGTGTGGATGTTGTACCTGCCTTTACCCGCGCTGTCTTTGTGTGGATGTTGTACCTGCCTTTACCCGCGCTGTCTTTGTTTGGATATGATGAGCAGGAGTTTCACTGACAAAGAGTGCTTAACTTCATGAAAGATGACATTGAAAAACAACTTTGTGGCAGTTGACTGTAAATGATAAACTACGGTGAGAGCCAGACATTTTATCAAATATAGTCATTCGACAAGATAGATCAGGAAGACGACGGCAGGAAAGTCTGAAAAAGAACACAGCCTGTCTAGCAAACCATTAGAGGGATTCAAATATTCACCCTCCATCCTGTTCTCAACAAGTATACATCAGGTTCACACTGAACATGTTTGTGTCTCTGGTGACTCTTTAATGGTTTACACAGACCATTAGAATAATGCAGGTGTCAAAGAAATATGTCTTCCCAGTGATAATCATCATCTGGTCAAAATTTTCATTCCAATGGATTTGGATTCTTCCGGATTGTGAATACCTCCGTCCATTACTGAGTAATTCCAGGAGCAAGGAACTACACAAGTTGCTTTCTATGGCTATTCCTGTCACCAGATCTAAATCTAACTGAATTCTTATGGGAGATTCACAGACAAGTATCTAATATCCAAGGCTTGTTTTTGATCCTCTCAATAAACAAAGCATCAAAGTAAAAGGGAAGAGGCACAGAGACCCAGGGGACAACTCAAGTGTTTTCCCCCACATTGTATTCTACCCGGTTTATACATCTTTCATACCTCATGTCCATTGAGTGATATTATGCTCTCAGCCAGCTGCATTAATGCACATAGTGCTGTAACCATACAGTGCCTGACCTCACAAATGCTCTGATGAATGGTCAAAAACTCCCATAAACACGCTCCTAAACCTTGGGGACAGCCTTCCCAGAAGAGTTGAAGCTGTTATAGCTGAAAAGGCTGGGCCAATTCCATATTGAAGCCTGTGTATTAAGAATTAGATGTCATTAGAGTTCATGTGTGTATGTAAAGGCAGGTGTCCCGATACTTTTGGCAATATAGTATATGTTATTCATCCATTATCCATAACTCTGTAACCAGTGGATGGTTGAGGGTAGCCTGAAGTACATAATAGTAAACACATGGCTTATGGAAAGCACAGCATTGGACACCCTAGACAGGATGGCAGTTGACTTTCACATGCAAAGATGCACTCAAATGTACACACATAGATTAGGTATTTATATCTTTGCTGGGACACTCGATTTGTTTCTATGGGCATAATCCTAATCCTAACTACAGCGTGACAACTACAACCCCTACTCACTCCTAACCTTAACCTTAAGAAATTAAACAACATGCAAAGCGTGTGACATTTTTAGTTTTTTGATTGCATTTGCATATATTTTAAAAAAAATAAAAAACAGGTTCGTAATAAATACATGAACACACTCTCTCATGGTTTTAAAATCACCCTATGGGCAATGCAGAAATGCAAATTTGCATAAAAGCATGCCCTTGGAGTGTGAGAGGTAAGCAATGCAGTAAAGGGAGGTAGCAGGGCAACCCACTAACTGGGTCAACAAGCCAGTCCAAATCATCATCATCATCATCATCATCATCCTTATCTTCTTCTTCTTAAAGGTATTTAAAAAGGACTGAAGAATCCAGGGCAACAAATGTAATGTCATTATTCAGATGTCCTCTACAATTCCAAAGGGTGTTACAATAAATCTTTGTAAGAATAAAATTATCTCAATAGCAATATTCTTCCTTGAACTTTATGTAAGCTTTCTTATCATCGTAATTCCCCTTTTGCTTATTCTGACAAACTCTGAAAGTCACCCCTTTTCAATTCAGATCCTGACAGACATATCTGGTGGCCTGAGAATGAGTTACCTCACAATACTGAGATTGGAATCGTCAAACATCATGAGGTGATTCTTAAATCAAAAGAACAGTGTACTGTTTCCAAATAGCAAACCCCAAGAACGGTAGCTCCTTTACTGAGCTACCAATGCCATTAAATCTAAGTGTAACAGAAGAATTTGGGAAGATCGTGTAAATGTGAAGACAAGGCGTTTCCTCTCCTTCATTAGTGCAGTTAAGCTGTCACAGATTTGGGAACATCCCACATTTTACATTTCTTTATGTCTCTCATCGCAGTGCTCTGGAAGCAATTGTATAAATGCATCCAAGTAGCTTTTGAAACTGGCTTGATTGGACTGAGATTCATGTGTCAGTTTTTGTCATACATGCACCCAATTACACAATGATCTTAAGAGCATCTGAAGAGGCATCTAGTGGAAAATCAGTGCAAGATGCAAAATCTGAACAAAAGTCCTTAATGTGAAATTCATGCAAAGTCCATTTTATTAACGAAAATGACTACAGTTCTCATATGTAAACATTTATCGCGCAAGTCTGTAGTATCAGCAATTCTACGCAGTCCAGATATATGCATAGTGACATTAGTGGCTCAGTGCTAATAACCAAACTTCTGCAGAATTATATTTGCCATTGTATTTCTGATGTATTCCAAACTGTTTATTGCCTTGTGTAAATATTTGGATTGTGAAAAATAATTTTCTACAGTTAATATTTTCCCTGTGACCCTGACCTGGATACCTCATTAGAAGATGGATGAACAGAATTACTTATTTTTAAAGAACACTATGTATACAATGCAGAAGGATGGAATAGTATGGCTTCGAGATGCTGACGATATACAAGTCAAATCAGCAAATTAAGAGTAAGAATACAATGAGCTAATGGTGTTTATTAGCTTGTTCTTTAAAAATAGTACTCACAATGTTCACTTTTTTATACAGTCCAGAGAAATTTTCAAAATTCTAGGTACTCAATCATGGTAAAAGAATGGATTTGCATGTGATAACATGGCAGTTTATCATCTTATTGCCGAGTTTCTAACGGAACGACTGGCTTTTATCATGCATTCACCATTGCATGTGCTGTTGACAAGCCGGGGGTCTGCGCGAATTGCAGCATTGCATATGGCGTGGCATATTTCTGTGTAGACCATAGGCTGCTAATATGCCGTGGATCGACTTTCTCTTGGCACGCCCCTTCTCACAAAGCAACACATCAACATCAGACCTGTCATCTGCTACTACAAGCCTCCAGTTCTATCTTCTGCTGATTTGCACTAAAGACCCATAAAAACTATGGTTTCCTCCTTAGTTTTATAATAATTACAATTCCAATTGTAATATGGGGGTCTGCAAAATGGCACATTAATACACGATTTTTGCATGCCGCTTTGTTCCTAAATGTTTACAGGCTTGTTCCTTCACAAAACTTTCAATGTAGTTGTACATGGGAGCATGTACTGTAGGACTAATCTGCTTCCTGGGGTGGCCTGATGCCGGCCTCCAGAGTGCTCAGCCCTTTGGCACAACAAATGTTGACCACCAATGAAATATGCAAGTGCCTCTGCGCAAGAGGCAGTTCCTCTGGTGAAGAAGACTTAAAAAAAAATCTGTTCCAGAAAGAATGTGTAATCCTTTTAGAAAGGAATCTTTACATCTGTGATTGGGTGTGGAGCTGAATCTCAGCAGGATGTAGGAGGTTCCTGCACTCATTAGCGGTGCTGGAATGCCCCAATTAATAAGGTGCACCTGGATCTATTTGGGGTAACAAGCCAGTCAAAGGGAAACTTGGCAGCTGGCAAAGTGACAAGTCTGAAGGTAGGGAAACAATAGGTGATTTTTGTTCAAAAAATAGTTTTCTGTCTGGCAAGTTAATGTGTAATCTTCTTTAGACTTGAATAGGGGACATTGCTCAGGGGTCAGTGTCTTCATCATCGTTAGAGTCAGAAATACTCGGTGTTCAGTTTGGTTTGGAATTCAGTTGCTGGCTTTAATGTGTTGGTCTTTTATTTCTCAGCTTTTCTTAAGGGCTGTGCACATCTCCTCATTGGGTATGTTGTTCTCTGTGCCAGTGTTTTGGTTTTCATGTTTGTTCCTGTCTTGGTTCCATAACGGTCAAGCAGAGTTTCACAACTGGTGTCCTGGTCAGCTGACATTTTGTTTTAGGTGTGGTGTGATCAGTCGTTTCTATATGTCAGTCCCATTTCCTAGCTCTTGTTCCTGCTTTTCCACCAGTGCCCTGCACTGGCCTTTAGTGTTGTAGTTCTCGAGACCGGTCTTGGTCTCGAGACCAGTCTCAAGGCCAGTTTTTTGTGGTCTCGGTCTTCTCTTGGTCGCGACCCTCTTTGGTCTCAGTCTTGTCTTGGTCCCCACTCTATTTAGTCTCGGTCTTGTCTTGGTCTTGGACATAGTGGTCTCGATGGGATGGGGAAAAAAAGAGAAAACAGCACATCCTCACAGAACAGTATCATTATTTATAACATGCCTCAGTTCAAATGCAAACAGTCAGATGCATCTATTTTAAAAATGTAACATTGTATAGATTTTCTCAGCGCTTCATAGTCCATACACGTCATACACATCGCATCATAGTGAAGTCGGCAAAGAAATGCCCGAAAATGTCCGCGAAGTCTATAGCATAGTTATAATTCGAATAAATTAGGTATTTTACATTCATTACAAAGCACAGTCTTGGAAGTGCAAGTAAATCTGAAGGCTAATTCTCCTCAATTCAAAGCAAAAGGATCATTACATAGCCGTATTCATAGCTTACCTGTGGTCTCTGTCCCTGGTATAACAGACAATATGAACAGCTTTCTGGTACATCCCATCTCTTTCCCTTGACAAGGTCTGATAAAATGGTTATAGGAGAGGATTGCTGAGAATATTATTTTCCATCAGGCCTCATAACTATGACCAATCTGATAGATTTTAAATGAGAGACATATGGACAATATGATTGGAAAAATAACATGAATTTGATTTAACGACGAATGACACTTCACAGCAGTGCCTTGTAATGCGCAGTAATGTGATGTCAATTCTATCCCTGGTCTGTTTTCGGTCTTGGTCTCGACTATTTTTGGTCTTGGTCTCGCCTTAGTGTGTCTTGGTCTTGATCTTGGTACCCTCAAGTCTCTGCATTCTCTTGGTCTTGATACCCTGCGGTCTTGGCAATGTCTTGGTCTTGGTGTAGGCGGTCTTGACTACAACACTATTGGCCTTTGATTCTCATGCACCTTGTCCTGGAATCGTCAATCTAGTTGCAAGCTTTATGGTCAGTTGTTTTCCTGTTTTCTGCAATGTGTCCACTGAACTTGACATTGTGGATGGAAGTCAATAAATAAATGTTAAATTTTAGCTATCTGTATGTCTTCTACTGCATAGGAAACAAGGCAGCTGTTTCTTGATCTAAATTATCATCCTCGATCTCTTCTGAAATGTCTATAATTCTAGATATTTTAGGTTTCATTTGGTTTTCTTTAGATGCGGGTACAAGAATATATGGAATATAGCTACAGGCATTTTCCATCACATCTTTACATGTCATGAGTGCCATAGTGCAAGAACTTTTGTTAAAATGATAATCTGATAAATATTCAGAGCCATAAGAAGTAAAGTGAATACCAGTATGTACCCTGTGATGCTAATGAACTGAGTCAGTAGACCCCACAATGCCATCTGTGATTGGTTAGTTGTACCATGTACCGTAACTAAATAAAAGAAACCTTCAACTAAATGGGCCATGTGAAGCATATCAAAAGTATGTATTTCTGCAAAGAATAGATTATCAAACTGGTCCAGCTGTTTTTAGCTAGAAATATCTCAGGTCTTACTGACTTTGAGGAAGAAGGCTGGGACTGTGAAACGAGATTTACAGAAGCCTTGTGTGATTTTTCTCATAGAATTCTACCTGGGCTGATGATGGTATTTTGATGTGGGAAGGGAATGGTATAATCTATTAAGGTTATCTTCGAGTGAAAATATATCCCAGGGCTCATTAAAATTTCGAAGTCCCTGCTAGCCTGAAATAAACTTTGACTGGCCCGTTAAAAGACGTCTTTAAAAATGTAGATATATTCAATAAAGTAATTAATTAAATTAAAATACAACATGGAAACATATCTTTAGGGCCATTCATATCCTTCTACGTTAGGCAAACCATGCACTAAGTGTGACAGAGTGTCACGTCCTGTCTGCCACGGTGCGTCATGTCTCCTCCCTAATGTGGCCCTGATGAGCCATGCCCGTTGCTTGTTGCCCCTCATTAGTCTTTGAATTTAAGCACCCGTTTGTCTTGTCAACCCCAGCCTGGTAATTGACATTGAGCCATCCTGTTGCTTGTGCCCTTCCTTATTCCAGTCCTCCCGTTTTTGATCCCTCGCGGTCAATAAAACCTCTATTTGTTTCACCTTTGGGTCATTCTTCCTGCATGTTGTGACGCGGAGGCAACATTGACTAGGCACCAGAAGTAAACTTGGCACATAGCAGCCAGTCAGCACCATAGATATCAAGATAGGAGAGCAAAAAGAAACAACTCCTCGGAGAGATTCTGCAGCCGCACATCCAGGGATAAAATAAATCGATCAACAATTTGCCTTTAAAACACATTCACTTATGTACAGTCAAATGAAATCTGGTGTAATAGCAATGACAACAAGCACAGTGCTGTGGTGTTAACATTATAGCACAGAGAGAATTGTAATCGCTTAATGTTACCATTACACAATGCAAATAATATAACAATATATATATAACAGTAACTGATGAATAAGTATGAAACATACACCGGTACTTGAACAAATACACCAAAATATTTCCTCCACAATTTTTGTTCCCAACCAGAAATAAATTGAATCTTCAGACTTTACTTTCTTTTGCATCATTGTTACCCAGAATGTTACGATCTGAAAAACCAGGAAATTAACAGTATTCTCATAAATGAAAGTGTCTATGGGTACCATCCAGTAATATCCTTTTTCTCTTAATATTTTTTGCTTTAATTTTTTTTCTATATTATGTTTATGTATTATTATGTTCTTATAATGTTATTTCACATAGTCATAAGCAATGTACATGACTAGTGTGATAATGAAGCCCTGCTTAACTTGACTTGCTTGTTTTTACATGCTTGGGGTACCCTGCTACTATCACTGGCAATGCACCAAGGTGGCGCAATTGTGCAACAAATTTTGACTCCCGTATCAATTAGACTGTAAGCGTACACTTCCCAGAGAACAAACCATCATCAAGATCAACAACGGATTTGTCGGGCCTTTCCTCCAAATAGCAAGTCAAAACTGCAGAAGAGGCAAATAAAGTTGGGGATGTTATTTTACGTGATCATTTCTGAAAGCCCTTCGGACAGGGTGATGTTACAGTTTCTTAGCGTGACGGGAAACTTGATCATCTTGGCATGTCAGGCTAGCAATTCTGCTAGCCCTGTATCTGAGAACTGTATGATCTGTGATGATCTGAGATGCAAAGCCAAAACCAGGGGCCTGATATTGTTTATCTACAGTATTAGCAGACAGTTTCGCCAGCTCATAGAGAGGAATACCGTGGTTAGGTTGCAGTATATGAATGCATAATTATTCCAATAAACTGCACTTTTGTGAGGAAAGTAACGGGAAAAAGAACATATGTTCAGAAGAGCCACATTTTACATTGTTCAGTGCTGCTTGACAAGTATGTCGGTCACTCACAATAAATGGGTCTGTTGTGGAGGGACAGAGCCCATTAAGCACCTTGTTTTTGGTTTTAGCTAATTGTGCCTCCTTATTAATACAATGCAAAGCCATCTCTGGTAAATCAGCCATGTATGTGGAAAAAAGATGCCTCAGGTGGTTTGTGTGAGATGCTGACCCGCGTCTAGACTTTGTGGCAGCGTGGAACCCAGCGTGGAACCCAGCGTGGAACCCAGTTCTCAGCAGTTCAGACTGCCCCATTGCCATTCACCAGTACATCTCTTAATGATTTCACATTAAATTCCTCTCATTCTTTTCTGTGGTGAAAGTCAGAAGGATTTTTCCTTTCGGTAATAAACAGACAAACTGCAGGTTTATAGGAAACGAGGATTGAACACTTATAAGTCTTCTTTAGAGAAGGTGTGAGATGGTGCTTGTGATGGATAAGACTTTTGCTTTTTGGTATTATTGGCTTATTCGTTATTCTTATGTCTGCTGCTGGGGAGAAAATATACATTCCTTCCTTCTGTTTTGAGGTTATAAATTGAATTATTGAATGACAGTTTGCAATTTTACTTGACGCTCAGGAAATTTGAAGAAACAATTTATTCTGATACTGTAACCCAAATAACAATGTTGCAAATGTAAAACTTTCAGGACTTAAAATATTATTTAAAGTATTATAGTATGGTGATATTCAGAAATATTTTGTCCAGTCAGTTTTTTTCCGGCAAAACACATAATAGGAGGATGAAATATATCCGACAGAACCTTTTCTCATACCATGTATTCTTGGGTGTCCCTGTCTTCCTAATGTCTTCTGTAAAAATTCTTCACAAAGACCATCAGATGTATTGAACTGAAGAAAAAATGGAATCGCATGACTGATGAAGATTATAAATGTGAAATATGAGTTTTAAAATCCCTTGGCAAGTTTGTAAAGGCCTGAGTTTTTATGTCTGAAAGGGACATGTAAAAAGAGAGCTTTGAAGTAAATTGGGTGCTGAATAACTTAACGTGTATACCATTCCCATATTCCATTTTACTTGTTTGTGTTACAATAGCAGTTTCCTTTCTGGTATTTGAACTGGGGTATATGCAGGGGTGGGCGCACAGGGGCACCGGCCAGCCGAAAGCTGATTGCTCCCCATAGTGCCCCCTCCCCTGTCACTTACTGATTCAAACCAAGTTGGCTTATGACATGACTGGCCCCTCTGTATGGGTTATGGCCCTGTTGATGCCCCCTACCTTTAAAAAAATCTTAGAATTTCATGCTGCTGCTCTTGATGATTATGTCTGGAGTCTAAGGGGACCTGGCCACCCCAACATAAGGCTAAAGGTTCCAAGCTAACATGCGTGTCAGGTAGGGCATTTGTTCCCAGCCAATAAAACGCCTAATAAGGGTGTGTCTGCCCATTAGGAGCTCCAGCAGAAGGTTTTACAGCAATCCTCCCACCTCTGTATAGCTGAATAATAACATTTTAATGGGCAAGTACAGCAGACTGGTACTGCCTCTCCGCTGCTGCTTCTGCTGGCAAAGTGATGTTGCAAGTGCCAGCACCTTAAATTGCACAGAAAAGCTTCATCTGGAATAAAAGTGGCAAATGTCCAGGCTTTTCCTGTTTGCTTGCCACCGATTTGTTGCCAGTGTTCATTCAAAAGAGTAGCAACGGCTACATTCGAGACATTTTACGTCCAGCAGACTTGTGTTGTTGCCGCGGCTGTCTCGCTCTCGCTGTGTTTACATTCTCTCGACAGGCCTTTTATATGCTGCCTGTGTCGGCGAGTGCTGCAAGAATCATACATCTACATTTTCTTCATCCTCATTTCTACTGCTCTCAACAAAATGTCCTTTAATGTAAATTGCATAAATACAAATATTTCTAGCCTGCAAGAAATACATGGAAGTATTTTAAAACATTATTCTGCATGGACAAATAAGCAGACGTTCATTACATTTTAAAATCAGAGTGTGAATCGTGGACTTCAGTAGCCTATTTTTAAAAATACATCAAAGTTCATGTTAAAAACAAATTTAATTGGGGGATATTAAATATAGATGAAAAAATATTCTTTGTTTTCTTTGCTGTCTAAATATGAAAATGGAAGGACACAAACACGAAAGGAAGATAAATATTTTTTATATTATTTTGATATTTGGTGTTTATTCCTGTTTATCCCAGTGTGCTAATTAGACCTTCATTAATATTTATAAATATTAAGAGTTCACTGACAAGCACAAACAAAAAATGACAGGGGGCAGATTACGGCCAACTCAGAAGTTGAAATCTGCATGATGAGTGATGTTGCTCTGCTCCAGAGTCCCTTTCCATTTATGTCCTTAGGTGAAAGCTCTATAATTATTTAAAAAACCAATTCAAAGAAACACTTACTCATAAGCAAATTACACTGTCATTGCTGAGGGGCTGAATAAGTCAGGTAAGGCCTTTTGTTGTTGATAACATCCTTAATGGTATAGATCCATCGTCGCAATTAAGAGACTGATTCTCGCATCTTCATTTTTAACCATTCTGATTAGGTTCTGGGTTGAATTTTATGCCATTTGCCATTTCTGTTCTTGATTATGGTGCATATCAAAAAATGCCTGCTAATGTTTCCACAATGAAATATACACAAGAAATGCAGCTTCATCAATTAGTGGACTAGAAAAATAAGTGACCTTGTTTTCATTCTGTAAATTGCATATGAATTTGCTTTTTCAGTCGAATTTCATTGTGAGTCACTTAGAGTAACTGATGGCTGTTTGAGATTCATTACACAGCCATAGAGAGAAAATTTCAGTTTCTAAAACAACAATCTTTAGAGTGCTTGTCTGAATTCTTTAATAAACACTGGTAAATGTAACTGGTCTCTGGAAGACCCTTACAAAACTGCTATACTAATATTATTAATGCATATTCTCTTGGCAAGATTTTTTTTCTTGGCCTTGCCAAGCCTTACTAAACTTTAGTCATATTTATGCATGCAAAAGTCAGGCAACAGGAACAGCACAGTTGCAGTATATGGGCAATGCAGGTATTATGGTTGTATTCTGTTTTATGTAATGAATGAATGTGTTAAATCTAAATGCCAATCAGCCTTTATAACCTGTAAGGGAAAAACTAATGTACATTAACTGGTCCCTCTGGGGTGTACAATGTATTATCTTTGTCAGAAAAGGTGGCACAAAAATGAATTGATTATCACGCTCTGAATAAAGGCAGGAACAGGGTCCGTCTCTGTTAATTGATATCAAAGTACCCATTATATTTGATATCCAATCATTAGTTAACATTGATAAATTCCCTGTGCAATGGATAACTTTTGTGACATGAAACGTTTTGAACCTGTAAAGTCTTTCTTTTTTCACCCCTTATCTCCTTTCAAACCACTCGCATAATTCTGACTCCACTCATTGATTTTTATTCAGAGCTGTAATACACCCTTTGTCTGTTATATCCACATTGGAAAAAGCGTGAAAAGAGTAAGTCAGATATCGTCAGTGTAATTATTATCTATATTCTGAAGAGCAGCTATGAGATCATGATTCATCATGGAATCGGTTAGCAGTTATTGCTGGAAACAATAATTACTGTCTGTGATTGCAGGGCCAGAAAGAGAGTGTGCTCGATTGAGCCTGGGGTGTAATAGCACTATAATGTTAGTACTGATATTATAACTCTCAGATGCTTCTCTTTATTAAAACTCATTATTATTAACTTTTAAAGAGCTCTTTCCTCATGCCTTTTGTATTCTTCATAAAACAACAGTGATGATGCTTTAGTGGTTCATGCTTCAGTGGTTCAATGTGGACTAAGGATTTTAGCAAAGACCGGAATGGGGGGGGGGGGGATGATAAGCCTATTCTAGCTATCATTCTGGCTCCTGCCACCTTTGCCAGATGGCTCCGCACACTGAGACGGCCAAGTGCCAAGCTGCCTCCACCATCTGTACATGACACTTGTCAGTTTTATGGATGCACACTTTCATTTCTCAGTCAATTTACATATAAATGCTTTTCTTGTCTTATAGACAGGGTTAATGAGCTCGGCTGGGATACTTTAATGGCATGAATGGTCTAAAACAGTCCTCTGCTTCCCAGTGCACACAGGTAACTATGTTATACAGTTCTCTATTTGAGTTGCTAGTGCAGCAAATCTAAATGGGAAAGCATGACAAACAAACATAATTCAGCCCAGCTCAGTTTTTGGGATTGGTGACGGGAGCATGAACATGCTGCTTGTTGAAAAGCTTATCAGATGTTCTAGTGCAGTGTCCCAAATTTTTAGGATGCTGCATCAGTGTTATTTTGTGATTATAGAGGTGTAGTAATCTCACAGATTCCATGGTATGAAAACTCACCTGTAAGAGTTTGCATTCATATCCCCTTGATGCTACGGCCTCCTCCTGTAATCCATGACATATGCTGAAGATGAACTGGAAATTCTGAATTTCCTTTAGCATGTGGACTGCATGTTGATTGCCTTGTGACTAACTTCCACTCATTCGTGGTGCTGGCTGCTCTGAGACCAAAGCTTCCTGGGACAGGCGTGATGTCACCATAGTTCTAATGGGATATGTGCCTATTGCAGATGGGTGGATGGATGGATGGATGGATGGATGGATGATAAACATTCTTTCAAAAAACAGGAGGAAAATATAGAATGGATGGAGGGCATGGAGTATTTCCAGTTTTCCTCTGTTTATATTTTTTGATAGTAGGTAGTGCAAAAGTAGTCAAAAAACACACAAATGTGTGTGACAAATGACCTTGCAGAACCCATACACCCTCAGAGGTAATACATTTTTTTCATTGAATGTCAGTAAAAATTTACGATGATGACTGGACTTCAACATTTCTCCAGAATGATCCTATATAAGTCATGGCAATAGGCATATTCTGAGTGTGTCAATTTCATCTAGTGCAGGAGCACTGTAATAAAAGATAATAAAAAATAATAATGTTTTAAAACAGAGCTTCCGTTCTTCTTTTTTTTTGATAAATGGAAAAATATTCTTCCAAAATATATGTCTCCTGCTCCCAAGGACAGAACATTCTATTACAGTGCACTTTCCACTGGTATCAGAGAACGGAGAAAGCTACCGTCTAATTCGTGGGTGGCTTGCAGAGACAGGTAACATAATGGCTGCTAGAGCCCATCTAAGGAGAAGCGTGGCTGATGTATGCTTCAGCAAGGAGCGTGCACTGTACAATATGCTCCCATAGCCAAACAAGTGAAGTGTGCTACTAGCAAGAAACAGTGGTGGCATCGAATCCCAGGGAACCTGTGTAAGTTTTAAACCATCCCATTATATCATAAGCCGCTTTAAGTCAAGGTGTCTAATAAATTAACAAAATGTATAAAGTACTAAATGAAAACATTATGACTGATGGATGGAAAAGACAAGCATTGCAAGCTAAAGGCTGTGGTTTCATGGTCCTCAAGGCCAGTGGTGACACATATGAGAATGGCCTCCATGAATGTTCGCACTGTTAAATGTGATCCCCGAGTGCGCACACAGCCCACTGGGCACAGCGAGAAGCTGAATCGCTCTGCATTAGGTGCAGACCGTTGGCAAGCATTCGCTGATTTCCTTTTAAATAAATGCACATTTTGACAGACTTTGTTAATTCTAATAATATTCCAACAGAGATCTTTAAGAATTACACTCTGTGATCAAGACAGATGAACGCTTGTGCACTCCTGTCACTGAAAGGAAAATCCAGAACATCCATATTACGCAGGGGTCTTAGTCAGGTCCATTTGCCATTTTATAAAAGGTTGTTTCCACCCTCATTTTCCTAATCATGCTTGGTTAGGCATCTTATTCCCCATTATTATCATTTCATTAATAGGCCCATTCCTTCCTGCCTGTAATCCACACATATTTGAAACGGGTCTCAAGCCGAAATATAAGTTTATTAGGGAAAAATTTATTCTCAACAAACTCAAAACACCCCCGCATTATTTCTGGCAATTAAGTAATAAGCAGGCTGAGCTGAACAGGCTTAGCAGATATGAGGCTGTGTATGTTTCAGCACTGTTTTGCATAATTGATTTATTGTTATTTTAAAGTGTGAGTCCAAAGGCCTATATGCAAAAATGTACCTAGAGAATATACAGTATGTTTGTGTCGCATGTACACAAACAGATAAATGCATTACAACTATTCTTAAAATCGTGCTATGGTCTATGAATCCATTATTTACCATTCTGTCTTTTAAAAAAATATTTAAATAAAAAGGGCTTTTCTAGTGCTGCCCACCTCCATTAATTAACTAAAAAAGGGACAAAAAAATCTGTCAATACGGTAACACTTTAGTTGAGGGGGCACAAATAATGTGTAGTACATCCTTACTTAACATATTAATTATTACTTAATGTATTAATTAATCAGAAATTTAGTGTTAGTTACATACTGGTCTCATGTTTGCTTCAAAAGTAACTATATGAAATACATGAACCATTATGATGGATTAA
>JABFDZ020000138.1:15667850-15686557 GCA_019775955.2 Pollimyrus isidori | reverse complement strand
TCTGGTGGTGGTTCCGGGGGTCCTCCCGGGTCTGGGGCAACAGGGCAGGCAGGGGCCGACTGGGTCTCAGGGGCGTCTGGACAGACATGGACCGCGGACGGGGCCGCGGGGCCGGCAAGGGCCGCGGGCTGGGCCGCGAGACTAGGCGAGGGCGCGGGCTGGGCCGCGAGACTGGGCGCGAACGCGGCCGGGGAACTGGGCGCGAACGCGGCCGGGGAACTGGGCGCGAACGCGGCCGGGGAACTGGGCGCGAACGAGGCCGGGGAACTTGGCAGGGCCACGGGCTGGGCCGCGGCTGCAGCAGGCAAAGCTACGCTGGGCGCAGTCTCAGGGGTGGCTGCGGGCGTCGCAGCCTCCGGGGCGTCCTCTGCTCGGGCTGCGGGCGTCGCAGCCTCCGGGGCGTCCTCTGCTCGGGCTGCGGGTGCGTCGCGGGGCGCAGCTGGCTGGGCTGCGGGTGCGTCGCGAGGCGCAGCTGGCTGGGCTGCGGGTGTCTCAGCCTCAGGGGCGTAGTGAGGGGTGGTCTCCCTCACCTCGGCGCTGTGCGGGGCGGTGACCGTCTCCCCGGTGCTGCGAGGGGGGACGGTGAGGTCTGCTGCGCGCTTCGCTGCCCGCTTGGCCGCACGTTTGGCGGCCCGGGAGGTAGCAGGCAGGGCAGCGACCAGAGCTGGCGGGACGGCGTCAGCAGCGAGCGTCGACGCCTCTGGGGCATCCGTCGCCACTGGGTTAGCGACCCACGGCAGGGTAAGCTGGGTAACCTCGGGCAGTCCCGGCGACGGCAGGTTACTGGCCGGACACGTGGACCTTGCCCTCGTAGTTACCCACCGCGGCCTGGGAAGCGGGTCCAGCGCCGCGCTGACCCACCCCCTCGCCAGGCATTCTGGCCGGCCGGGGTACGGCTTCCCAGGAAGGGTTCGCTTACCCCCATAGTCTGCTCCTACGGCGACAGCCTCGGCCCAGGAAAACGGAGAGCCTCCTCTCGCGTCCAGATCTTCCCGGGCGGAGACGAGAGAACAGGCTCCCAGGTAGATAGCAGGCTCCTCCGCCTGCCACTTCCTGGCATCGGGACGTCCTGTCCTCCTCTTCGCGTCGGCCGCCTTCCGAGTCCGGGGTGACTCTTCCAGCGAGGGCAGGGGCTCGACCGGTATCCCGCAGTCTGCGGCCACCTGCCTATTACTCGCGGCTGTCACCTCGGCTCTTAGCCAACCCATCAACTCGCGCACCTCCGCGAAGCAGTGCGCGTCTTCGGGGAGGGATATGCTGTGCAGCGTCTCCCTCGCCCGGCTGGCCAGAGGGAAAGACTAAAATGTGACTTTAATTCAACTACAATTTTCAGTATGCGACTAAGACTAAAACTAAAGTAAAAACTCTTGCCAAAATTAACACTGGTTCATACACACAAGTGATAATGCCAATTTACTCATACATACGCGTACAATTTGCAGGAACTGTTCTATGCATGCTTTGATAAATGAGTCCACAAAAAGCTGCATTTTTTTCCTGTGGTTCCAGGGTCCTGGTAGTGCACTTCCTGTAGTCCTAGATAACACTTCCTGTTGTCCTAGATAACACTTCCTGTTGTCCTAGATAACACTTCCTGTAGTCCTAGGTGAAACTGTCTGGGGTCTGTGTTAAGCCCTGCCTCCATTAGGTCATCCAGCATCAAAAGCTCCTCAGCCACCAAAGATGTTGTGCCCAGCACATTGAATGGCCATGCCAATGATCCAATATGGCCTTTGGCCCTCAGCCATGAGGTGGTAGAAGGTGACCGGGGCACCATGCAGCCCATAAGGGAGGACTGTGTACTTTCAGTGCCCACTAGAGCAGGCTTCACTTGGGGGACTGGGGTCAGTGGTACTTGCCAAGCATCCTTGAAGAGATGCAATGTGGAAATGAAATGGTCCCATTCAAACCTTTCTATTAGCTTGTTGCTCCTGGGCTTTGGGTATGGATTGATCAGAGATACCGCTCTGGGGATTATTACAAAACTGGTGGGTATTGACAGGTTTGGAAACCCTAATGACATGGCTTGAAGGCAGGCTGCTTCTCTCGATTACTCCGAGCTACAGTATCTGCTGGACCTTTTGCCCAATGGCCTGCTAACATGCCTCTGGGAGTCTGTAAGGCAGCGTAAAGATGAATATGATGACCAAAGTAAATCCGCAGAACTCAAGGCTAAAAATCAAAAGAGAGTGAAGGTACAACTGACAAGAATATAGATATTTTGAAAACTGTTCCTGACAGGGCAGTCAACAGGAAGCTGACTCAGAAATGGGACAAAAAATAAAAAACTGGGCAGGAACATGTACAGCAAAAGATGTAGGGAAAAATGAAAGAGCTATGAGCTGTTGAAATTTAATGTGACTTTGGAATGTAAAATATTAGTAAATAATTGCATTCTTCTCTCCATTTTCCACAAAGCACAGGGCAGAACCCCTGTATGGGTAAATGGTAAAATATTTATGAAATAATAATATTTATGCTTTTTTTTTAGTTTTTGAAAAGTCCAGAAAGTTAGCATTGCACAGTTCCAGAGGGTGTTTCCTCAGGAGTTATACCGTAAGACTTTGTGAAGGACAGCCGATACTTGCCATGCTCATTAGAACAGTAGACATCCGTGTGCAGGCCCTCCTGCCTCGCACTCTCCAATTTGCCCCATAATGGACAGCCAATGTAGAGACAGAGCAGCTGCAGCCTTCCGGAGAATCACTGACATGCAACACAGAAACTAAAGAATTATTCTGAAAAGCCATAGATGAAACCACATAAGCTCTTTATATAAACGCAACATTGGGCATCGGGTCAGGATTTGCTAGTCTTTATTTATTGTTATTTTCTGGGGTGGAGTAAATTAATTACTTCTGTATAATGTCACTGGATTGTGACAGCATAGTGGACTTTGAGGACTATTGATTATTCTTGTTTCACGCCTTCGCACCCAAGAATTATTGAAGTTACTAATATCAGCATTTCAACAGGATATTGGCTTGTTTATTAAAAGTAACTAGAAAATATGCACATGCAGGTCCAAAGGAATCCCTTTCTCTAAGCCACTTGGATAAATTCCTTACATTCTGTTTTACAGTAAGAGTGTCGCTGGAATGTTGCTCCTGGGCTTTGGGTAGCAGCTGCGTGGATTCGAAGGGGTACATTTGCACGCTGTGTGAAGCTTGGTTTATGGCACCCATAAGCAATGATGAATGGCTTATTCAAATGTCAGATAGGCCGCAAAGCATGCCTTTGTAATTACACTCAATGTTTTCACCACGGTCTTGGGGGTGTATTCATGGACTGTGTCCTCGCAAATAAGCCATTGTACCCCCCTAAATGCCAAGCACCAAGGACACAATCTTTTATTTTAATTTTATTTTTTAATAACGTATGCATCCTAAAACAAATGAATTCACTCTCTCCCATGGGCATGGCTACAGGTTGTTTGCTTACCCAAGCCCACCCCCATCGACAGCTTAAACTATTACCACTAACCATCCTCATCCTCACTAACATGGTCCATATTTTTAATCCCTCCAGGGACCCCTGTTCCCCAAGGACCAGGTTGCAAAACACTGCTATATTAAAATGAAACAGTACATAGCATTCAAAGTGCTGCATACTCCTATAGAAATGGAATTATCTTGGTTGTTTTCATGAATTCTTTATTATTTTATGGAAGCAGCTGAGTCTGTTGTCTAATAACTCAAATAATTGCTTTCAGAGGTGTCTGAAGTGTGCCTGCAGGATAAATTAAAAACAAAATGCAGGATACATTATTTCATTAACATGTCACAAAATGATTAGTACTGCTTTGCTCAGTAGTATTCATAAGATCCTGGGTAAGTGCTGAACATGCTAATAAGAGTTATTTTATGCAGTATCAAAACTACATGGAACAACAGAACTAAAGTTATTTCTGTTCCAGGGATCAATGCTTCTCTTATACAAATTGATGTGGTCAAACTCATTTATCTGATCATACTGCTGTTGCATTTCTGCACAATTTGGGAAGATGTGCTTGAACACGGAGGCAATAATAAAAATTGCGATGTTCCTGTGACCTTACCTAAAGTTTGGCATTTTTATCTGATTATGGTGAAAGGAAAGTGCAGGAGTACTGTAAAGAACTGAGAAGTACACACTGTTCTCAAGGGAAAAGCATCTTATTCTAGATCAATATCCATTTTTGGGAGCCTTTGTTAAAAAGAAAAGAAGCTTATTTTCTGTTACAACTGAACAACGAAGCTGAATTTCACATGTCCTCTCCTTACTGACCTTTTTCTTTTCAACGCCAGCGCCTGGGACTGATGGCGTCTTGTCTTGCTGCTTTATCTCTTGCCTGGATAGTTGGTTGGTTGTTTGGTTGGGTGGGCTGACTAGTGTTTCACCCTGCATGGGTGAGGATGTTCCGGAGAGAAGCCCCGCTGGAGAAAGAAAAGGCTATATGGAGAAGTGGTATGGAGGCTGGTCCTGCTGGTTTGCTGTCATTGAGAGGCTGAAAGCAGGACCTTAACCCTAATGCACTCCTGTTGGCACAGTGCTAACACTGAATTCAGGGCGAGGACAATGAAACCTTTATTTACCTCAAATTCACTTTATAATACTCTTGTTTAATTGGAATCCAAATATAGGCGTAGTGGAGGACTTCCTGTTACTGAGAGCAACAAAACACACAAATCCTTTGCAATACTACACTGGATCTTTATTCTGACTGAGCCTGCAGTTGCCTATTTGTAGTTAATACTTGTATAGATAAATTCAGTAGGTGTGACGGTTTGGGTGCATGAATAGCAACTGGAATGTTTAAGCTGTGATGTATGGGTTGAAGGTCAATTAAATTTCAAATTTAAGATGTCAATGTGGCGACCTTTGTCCATGTTGTCATTGCTTCCGCTTTTATGATGTTATTACTTTAAGGAGAATGTGCAGTTTTACCCTAGTACCCAGTCTTTAATTATTTTGTGTTCAAGCTTTATTTATCAAGATATTGCAAAACATAATAATAAAAAAATTAGCACAACTGGACTTTGAACAGCCTACATGATTAGATTGAATAGGAGTCTTTGTGGGTCCCCGCACTCCTTTGTTGAGAAATCGTATTAGATGTTAGAAGGTGACTTTTCCTTTCAGCCAGATGACACATGCAAACATGCGGAGAGCAGCTCTGTCAGGTTGTCGGGGCAACAGAGAAAAGGAGGTATTGATTATCTGAGCCAGCTGCACACCCTCCCACTGTTGCTTTTGGACAGTGATCATCTCCAGGTCTCTCCTTGGACCAAGACTGATTATTTAATGTCACTGGAGCATCTGACAGCCGGCAGGGGACCCACCACAGCCTGAGCCTCCTCCAACCTCTTCACCGTTCTCGTCTTTCCATACTTGTTCATCGATGCCGTCTCTCCTCACAACAGTTTGAACTCTTTCCCACCATCATTGCATCATTGCTCAGAAGTATTGATAATACCTTGTCAAGACACAGTGGGGAAAACTTGGAAATGACCTTCCTTGCACATCGCTTTTGTCAAGGTCATCACCTGATAGCAGCGGTAAGAGGAAAAAAACAAAAATTAGAACAAAACATTTAGAAGAGAAATGGTTTCTTTGAACCATAATGTCTTTTTCCTTACCCTTTATATAATGCTGCAAGTGGTGTATATATCAGGTCTTTTCAGCAATCTACTTTGCATAACGTGTAATAGTCTAAATCACCTTGCCAGTTATCTCATGCATGGAGATGATAATATTATTACACATAATTGTTTTTGAAATTAAACTTATTTTTAGTTACAGCTGTAATCTACCTAATAAATATCCCAATTAATCATTAATGTGAAGTGATAAGTGAGGAATCAAGATGCTTGACACCCCCTGCTTTTAAAACAGTGAGTCTGCCAGTGAGGGTCTCTCTGAAAGAGCAGCCGGATGAGTGGAAGCTGTCCCATGATGTAAAAGGTCATTCTTGCAGTGTCTATTATGCGTATTATCAGATCTAGTTCCTCTAGATCTGGGTTAGATATGAACCCCCTATCTATTGCTTATTGAGTGACAAGCGCTCCTGTACCTTTACGCAGGGCCGGATCTGGCCGCAGGCAGAACAGGCAGTTTCCCAGTTGCCCCCAAATTACCTGGGCTGTGTAGGACGTGGAAAAATAGTTGCCCATGAAAAGGTAGATCCGGCCCTGCTTTTACGCTACCTTAAACGTGTACTTCCAGCTGGTCTAACTACAGCAAAAAAGTGTTTTGTTCAATTGGTTTAACCCCAATTCACCTATTTTTATACAATAGCTACTATTCCATTGTGATATAGTATCACGTCGACAAACTAGTACTACAATGATTAATAAAGTCAAACCACATACCAGGTATGATTAAGATATCAGGTAGGTGGGTTGGAATAAACTGACTGGGAGAAAAGAATAAAATTCTGAAATGTTTCAAAATCTGAACAATGGGTAGCTAGTATACTAGTAAATACATATATTTTGTGCATGTTTAACTAGTGTGTGAAATGGTTTGCATGTTTGCTTTATCCTGATCCATCATATTGGTTTAATTTGTCATATTATTAGGTAAGTTCCCTATCCACTTAGTAAGCAAACCCATGACTGTGTCCAGACAGGATATTGATGTTACTGTAAATCCTGCCATAGTCCAAAACATGCTTGGAGGAATAAGAGCTGCCAAAATGTCCTCAGGTGTGAATGTGTGTAAATGAGGTGTTTGTGTGCATGTGTGTGTGTGCGTGCGTGCGTGTGTGTGTGTGCCCGTGTGCATGTGTCTGTGTGCCTATGTGTATGCATGTGCGTGTATGTGCATGTGTGCCCTGTGGTGGGTTGGCGCCACATCCCTGGTTGGACCGGGATCAAAAATCAGCCCCGGACTTTAGGGTCCTCTACAGTAAATTTTACCCCGGATTTCCAGTCCAGCCCTGCAGCTTCCTGGATAGGCATCGGACCCCTAAGCCATTATGGAAAATGCATGGATGTATTAAAAAACATAAAACAGAACCAAGCACATATGGAACAAGCAAACGTCTGCATACAGAAGGCCAATCTGTAATTATAATGAGCTATACTGAGTAGCTGTAATAGCTTCTGGGCCATGAGCAAAAAACTCCATGGGCCCCTGCAACACCCCCACCCAACATGGTAAAACTTATGACCATTATTTTAGCGTTAAGTCTAAATAATTTATAATCAACAAAGATAATTTAATAAACACAGATCCTTTTTTTCACTTTACTGTGTAAAACAGTATACAGAAATAAAGGAGATTTATTGTTGCAATGTACTACGCAATCAGCCCTGCTGGGGGGGTGCAGGTAATGACCTGCCTCGCCTGTCCTGTCCCTTTACCTCTTTACTCATCGCAGCAAAAGAGATCTGTGATTTAGGGGAAAACATAACCTCTGTCCCCTGCCTCGTGCTCCAAGCTTCCCTGGATGTTCTCCAGGGCTCACCAAGACTTTGTAATGGATAAGCGGTTGATGGATGGAGAATATAAACCTAGCTTGCTCAGAGGCTCTGAATCTCATTCAGATCAAGCAGTGATCATTGCTCTTTGAGCGCAAGGCTCAGCTCTAGTTTCTTTTGTTTGTGTGTTTTTTTCTGGGTTTTGTTCAGATGTGCTGCCATCATCGCCAGTTTGTAGATTTGCGTGCCCGTATCGTGAGTCTGGGTTTGCGGTTTTGGGTCACCCAGTGTCTTGTCTCGAGTTTTGTGATTTGGGTTTGCTGGCGTCCTGTTCCCATGCTGTCCGCTTGCCAGAGTCATGCAGTCTTTGCTTCAGCTCTATTTCCTGAGCTCCCCTTGCTTGTTTCCCAGTCCTCTGCACCTGGCTTTGCTTCTTGTACACCTTGTTCTAGAGCCACCCATCCAATCAGGAGCCCCAAATCCCGTTGGTCATCAGCGATGACTATTTTATCCCCCGCTTCCCCGAACGAGTGCCTCCAGATTTTTGTGTCTGCAAGGATCTGTTTGCATCGTTCTCGCGTCCATTGCGCTTAAATGTATAAATGGACCTTTAGACCGTGAAAGTCAATATTCATGCTTAAACTAAATCCTCCTCATGACTGTTTGCTGCAATTATGCAACTTTTCTATGTTCCATGAACATCTAAAAAGCAAATAAGTATAATACTATATCATTTATGCAATTACTGTACACTTTGATTTTACTTATGATAAAAGACAAATGATCCTTTAACATAATGTATATAAAATATTAGTACTTATAGAATGTAGATATTCTATATATTAATTGTGACAAAATAAGATGCAGATTATGTCAATTACCTGTATAATATAGTATAATATATGAATAAATCTCTCAAAAATGCATTATATGGAGAAAATTTTTAGGATATATCGAATAATCATTCAATCCCAGTGTTTCATTGAGACACAATGTCACAGGTGTTTAAAATCAAGCACGTAGCCATGCAGTCAGGTTTACAAACATTTGTGAAAGAATGGGTCCTTCTGAAGAGCTCAGTGAATTCAAGCGTGGTACTGTCATAGGATGCCGTCTTCGGAATAAGTCAGTTTGTGAAATTTCTTCCTTGCTAGATATTCCACAGTCAATTATAAGTGGTATTATTGAAAAGTGGAAGTGATTAGGATCAACAGGAACTCAGCCACCAAGTGTCAGACCATGAAAAGTGACAGAGAGAGTTGTCTATTGCTGAGGTGCATAGTGCATAAAAGTCAGCAATTCTCTGTTGACTCGATAACTGCAGAGTTCCAGGCTTCATCTGGCATTAATCCCAGCATGAAAACTGTGCTCTAGGAGCTTCAAGGAATGGGCTTCATGGAGTGGGCTTCATTGAATGGGCTTCATGGAATGGGCTTCTATGGCCAAGCAGCTACAAGCAAGCCTCTCACCACCAAGCGCAGTGCCAGGCATCGGATACAGTGATGTACTGTAAAGCACACTGCCACTGTGCTCTGGAGTAGTGGAAATGTGTTCTGTGCAGAGATGAATCACTTCACAATCACTTCTCTGTCCAGTAGTCTGACAGACGACTCTGAATTTTGCAGATGCCAGGAGAACGTTAACTGCCTGACTGCACTGTGCCAACTGTAAAGTTTGATGGAGGATGGATAATGGAATGGGGTTGTTTCTCAGGGGTTGAGCTGGGTTCCTTAGTTCCAGTGAAAGGAAGCATATTGGCCAATTCTATGCTTCCAGCTTTGTGGGAGCTGTTTGGGGAAAGCCCTTTTCTGTTCCAGAATGACTGTGTCCCTTAAAGACATGGATATGAGAGTTTTGTGTGGAAGAATTTAACTGGCCCACACAGAGCCCTGAACTCCACTTCACTGAACACCTTTGGGATGAACTAGAACAAAGATTGTGAGCCAGGCCTTCACATCCAACATCCGTGCCCAAACTCACAAATGCTCTTCCGGATGAATGGGCAAGAATTCCCACAGATTCACTCCAAGGTCTTGTGGAAAGCCTTCCCAGAAGAGTGGCAGCTGTTATAGCTGCAAAAGAGGGATCAGCACTACAGCTCTAAAAATTAAGAGACCATTGCACAATTTTATATTTAACTAATTCATGGGTATGCCTCTATGAATAATGTATTTTCTTTTTTTTTGCAAACCACAGCCTGGTTTCTCATTACTATTGGGCATCTTCTGGGCATCTTCTTTGCTTTATAAGACTTCTTCTTCTAGGAGTCTAGCATGAACTGTCCTAATAGTGCCCTTCACACCCACACTTGATGTTTCCATTTCCTTTTGACAGCCAGTTGGTGTCATCCTCCGATTCTTGTGAAGCTGTCAGATAAGTTGACGGTCATCTCTGACATTAGAAAGTCGCATCCTCCCTTTACTTAGCTGGTTTCTGGTTGCTCCCAGTGTCTCCTGCTTCACCATATTCTTCTGTACTGCTGCCTTATGTAGCCACCACACTTGTCCCCAAGCGTGGCACTGTAACATGAACAGTACTCTCCCCCTTCTTTGATAAGACGACACACTAATTTTCATGCCAAATGGCTTTCAGCATATTTTATTTTGTGTCTAGGTATTGCCTGCGTCCCAATCCCACCACTCTTGGAGCTCCATCTACAGGCCTGGAGATGAACTAACCAAGACTATTTTGGTACCTTCTGTGCTGTGTCAGATCACAGGTAAGAATGAATAATTGTACAAGACCAACTTTCCTTTTAGAGTAAGGTTTTATCCAGCTGATATTGTAATGAATAAACAGAATATAATTTATTCAACAGAATGCATTGTGTGAGTCTTTCTGAGTGGAAATGTGGTATTGTGATATTTGAATGTGTAAGTGGTAGAGCAGCCCACTACACTTAGAAATTGTGAACCCAGAAGCAACATGCTGCTCAGTGTAGCCTTCTGCCAACAAAACCAGGATTAAACCAGGTTTGAAAAATGCAGTGGTCTCTTAATTTTCTCCGTGGTTGTATATTGATGTTTGTTGATTTAAAATGGGATGTTGAAAAAGTTCCTGTACGTGTAATGGGCAGGTGTCCCACTCTCGTCCATATTATGCATACAAAGTTGTGCTGCTGATGAAACAATGAACATTACTCTTACGCTCATGGATAATGTTGTATGTAATGGCACACATGGATTATATTCACATGACCAATGTTTCTATAAAGCCTTTTAAGTCCAATTTCCAATGTGGGATGTAAATAGTAAAACAAGTGAATTAATTACCCTAGCAATTAGCCAGCCCTGTGCCCATTGATAAATCCGTAATTGAGTCTCAGCAGGTCCCAGTTGGATTAGTTTCCTTGTTAGGGCTTTGACAAGTTCACATGGACGGACTAGAGGAAGAAGTGAGTGATGTCCGGAGAAAGCACAGAGGAGTCCGTCTCTTTAAAGTTTGTTTTTCTTTTAATTCTAAGGCTGTATGTTTATGTGTGGCTCGCTGGTGCAGTGGGCAGCTCAGCTGCCTCAGACCTGTGGGGTTAGCATTCATGTCTCTGCCGTGGCTCCATGTGTGTGGGCTCTGCATGCTCTCCCTGTCTCATTGTGGGGTTTCCTCCGGGCACTCCAGTTTCCCCCCACAGTCAGAAGACATACAGGGCTGAATTGGAGTTACCAAATTGTGCATGCACGCACCCTGTGATGGGCTGTCGCCTCATCCTGGACTGTTCCCTGCCTTGTGCTTGTAGGTCCCAGGATAGGCTGCAGACCTCCCACAACCTTGTATAGGGGAAGCAGGTACAGATGGATGGATAAAGGTTTAGTTTCTTTTCTTTCCTTTTCTGGCATGAAGTGGCCATGATTCTGTCATATATATTTTTCACCTTTTTTGCCTCCCAGAATGTACAACTAATAATATCTATTTTTACAACAACAAGCAGCTGTTAAGGAATATGCCGCTCACTGTGCTGGCCTTCACATCCTGTGACAGAGAAATGGTAGTTTATTATTTGAGCATTATCTGATTGTTGTATGTCGTGCGACAGGCGAGCGGGCAAGCCAAGCCAGGGAGTCGGGCAAAACAGTGTTTATTCAGACCAACAGGTAGCAAACAGGGAAAAACTACCACCAACATTACTAACGTCAATGACAGATCTGACGGGACTGAACTCAGACGCGGGCTAAATACACAGAACAAGTCAAAAATAACAGGAAACAGGTGATAACAATCAGGGAGTAACACGAGATAATGAGGTGGGCGTGGCACACACGAGGATGGAACGAGCCGGTCATGACATTGATCTGATGTACCTAAAGCTTTGTGTTTTTGCTGAATACATCTTTGTGAACCTAGCACACTTTTTCTACTATTTTAATTTCTGTCAATGAAGTGCATTGAATGGAATCATCTCCACCATAAAAATGGCAAAATATTATTTTGCCTTTAATCCCCATAGCTGCCTCTGTCCTTAATATCATAGCTTTAAATTTCCAGGGGGTTGGCAGTACTCAAGCTACACTGTGATGTGAAATTCCAAGAAGCTCAGGTTAAAACGTCTGCCGAATCTACAGTGCTGTTACACCAAGACTTTTTTTTCCCTCTCGATTGTTTATTCATACCCTCCTTTCCCCCACGATCGCTGTCAGCAGTCAAAGTGCTAACGAGATGCAATTATCTGCGAAATGTGCGTAATGTCACCCACTCCCACTGCTTCTCTTCGATCTTCTGCCATATTGTTTGTCGCGTCCCTTGGTAGTGCAGCTGTACAGAGCGAGTTGAGCTCCTCACTCTGGCCGGCTGCCCGTATCCTCCACCTGCGCAACTCACCATTCCCAAAGAGATCTTGGTGTAAATAACATCAGCTGTATCCCCTCAGACTTTCTTTATGCTAAACCCATTGTCGTGTTTTCCAACTGTGCAATCAAAATGGTCTCATAGTTTTGAAAGCAGAATAGCCGCAGTGACAATGCTCTGTGCAGTGCTGGCATTTCTAAATCTTCTGATGGGTGCTCTGTGTTTAGAACTCAGTGGATTCCATTGGTGTGCTGTGTGTATGTGTGTGTGTGTGTGTGCGTGTGTGTGTGCGTGTGTGTGTGTGTGTGTGTGTGTGTGTGTGTGTGTGTGCGTGTGTGGATTATGGTTATATTGCATTGTGGGGACCAAATGTTCCCCACAATATAATAAAAACTTGATATTCTGGGGACCATTTTTCACATTTAGGTTCAAAGGTCTTTGAATGCAATGGAAAAACTACAAATGCCAAAAGTCTTATATTTTCTTAGGACTGGGACTGGGTTATAGTTGTGAAGTTGTGACCAGAGTTTTCCCCTGAGAAATGAGTGGACAATCCCCAAAAATAAATAATTACAAACCTGTGTGTCTGTGTTTGTGTGCGTGTGTGTGAAAATAGTGATTACATGTCATAATGTCAAACCGTATATTTAATCCCATACTAACACAGTGTCCTTCAGAAGAATCTTTATGTTGCCAAAAGAATATGATTACTATCTCACAATTTATGCAAATGACATATCCTAGTCTGTCTTTTCAGGAATATGATTTCATACTTAAAACAGACATTGTGGTATTTGTGTAATACAGTCACTAATAGCAAAGTCCAATCTGCATCCATCAGCACTTGACGACCTTGCAAAATCACGATCTTCAAAAAGGTATACTCTGTTAACGATTTTCTGTTCTCCTCACTTTGATCTGCCCAGCAACACATTAAAAATCATGCTCCACAGTAAGGATGCCATCCAGTCCCGTTGATTGGTGTGGAAGTCAAATATTTTTAACACCATTTGTTTCCTCCTGTGGGGTTGCTGGAACAAATCATACTTGTCACAGACTGGGAGGCTGACAGACCTCCCTCTTCAGGCTCCTGTTGCCTTTATAATGCCATCTTGTGAGCCGTATCATCTTCCAGCGCTTTCTTTTTCAGTATGACAGCAGGAACATCCTTTTCATTAGGGGGGCCTATTGACAGGCTAAACTGTGAGTTATGAGCATCGATGTCTAACACCTGGGCTGTTGACGGAATGCTGATCCAGTGATAATTTAGTCTGACGGCTTGATGTCCCTCTACCACTCTCAAACACACTGTTTTTTAGCAGCGAAAGGAGTGTGAGTGTGTACTCAGTTTTCTGAGTATGCTAGTATTAAATATATTTCAATAACCTTGTGTGTTAGACTTGGAATATAACTGCAAAATAGTTGGCTGAGAATATCTTAGGTCCAGTGAATACTAAGCCAATCAGGAATAAGCATTGTGGCTGGTCAATGGGTTGAGTAAGACTTGGTCACCCCTGTCCTGAGAACTTGTAGGCTTAGATAAGAATCCCACATTTTGAAGGCAGGGCCAAAATGTCAAAACACTCAAAGTCAGATATTTTGCCCATTTCCTGATGTGACTGAGTTGCAGGGACTTTTAAAAGTCATCGGTCTCTTTTATGACATTTTTATTAATTCCATTTTGGAACAAGACGTGTGAAGGTCATGGTACCTGAACTAAAAATGTAGCATATGATATGATGACAAAGCTGCGATGGTGGAGGTGGGGGTTGTGAGCATGACATGTCTCACTGACAAAAAACATACGCTAACGGTCTATTTAAGAAACTGGACAGAGTCTCACAGACCAGTCCCGTGTCAAACAAGGAGGGGACTAAGGAATGGTTAATTGCTTTGATGTGACATAATCATGGACTCTATGGACCTTATTGCTTTTTATTCTGACACTGAGTGTGTGACGTTGGCTGAACCCCCGTAAATGGCCCCCAAATATACCATTTGTTTGACCGACTGTCCCTAGTTGTGTCCCGAAAGAGCTGCTTTAAAAGGATTTGTAATCCCCGCTTGTATACAGTATAAACAATGTCAAGAGTCTGTAGACCTTGTCTAATACCTAATCTCTTCAAACATGTCATATTATTCCAGCATCATGCATTACGTCGTCACTGTTTTCTCAAAGAGAATATAAACCTAAATTAAACACAAGACAACTTTAAAAGTATATGAGCAACTTGTTGTACTGACTTATTTTTGGTTCCGAACTGAACATGAGTGAAAATATATAAAAAATTGACTTTCATTAACTTCCTACGGAGAAAATTTTTCCCTATTAACCTCATGCCAAGCTGCATTGTATTTTGCAAGACTGTTTAACTGTGACTTCAGTATTACTGTACCCTCAGTGCTCAAAGGCCATTTCCTCTCTTTAGACATTTTTTCCACAGTTATTATAAGTATTGCTTACTGGCCCATAAACACATTTAATTTCTATGATACCAAGACAGAGAAATCGTAAGGTCACATGACATTTTTTCCAAGCCCTGTCCATTAACTCGTTTAACTTTGTTCTTAATAGGGGTCAGCGATGCTAGTAATATTTCTCCTATAATCAATTGAATAATATTAGATTAACCCCACCTCCACCATACACATAGGTGAAAACATGCATGGAGTAGGGATAAAAATATTTATTTTTCCCCAAAAAACGGATGTACTGAATGTGCAAAAGGGTAATATAAAACATTAAACATAAGGTGAATGAATTCAGATGGAATAAATTAAATTAAATTTTATTTTTTATTTATTTCTTTGTATTCTGTTGCTGTTTATCAAGGGCTGAGAGAAAACGCTATTTCAATTATCTGTGTTCTGTACACGTGGCAGAATTGACATTAAAGCTGACTTTGACTTTTGGCTTTAAGTGGCAGTTTGTTAGGATCAGTCCCTACAAAATCTGTCATTTCCCCATTTGACCAGCAGGTGTCACTGGCCATCCCGTTCCTTTCTGTGGTTGGTTAGTTTCCCAGTCCTTAGTGTATTCCTCTGCTCTACGGGTGGCCATATGGTTGAATGAGCTGAGCCTGCGGCAAAGAACTGTGCATCCATACCATCATCAGTTGGACTAGGTTTGACATTTTTTATCATTTTCCTCATTCCTGTATTGGTCCTACTTGTTTTTTATCTTTTGTTTTTGGTTATAGCTGCCCATGTCTCGTTTTATATTTATGTTTTATTTTACATGCAGTATTGTGCAAAAGACTTGGGCAGTCAAAGGAAATGTTTAAAGCTATTTAACATAAGAACATATGAAAATTTAGACAATCTTAACACAACTGAAAATAAAAAGTATTTCCTCCATTCTACAAAAAGTTACTAATATCTCGTTGTATGGCTAGAAGACGACCGCTTTAGTTCCCAAACCACTCCTCAAGGGTACCCCGGCCATTATGCATATTTATTAAATTTCACCATCCGCTCAATTCATTAATTAAGTCATTAATTTAATTAGTTTATCAAAGTGGGGTATTGATTAGCCATATAAGGTGGAGTAGTAATCAAGTCAAAACATACAGGCATGTTACTGGGATTTCTTTATGAGAGGTTTGGAAATGGCTAAGCTTTTGACAGATATAATATCATATTTTTCATCAACAGGAAGATCATTTGAACATCATTTTCTTTGACTGCCTAAGAGTTTTGCACAGTATTGTATATTCTTAGTTCCTCCTAGTGTTTCCATACTTAGTGCTTGTTAATTACCCTCACCTGTTCTTTTTAGCTCCTTGCCCCTTGTGCATTATTAGTAATGAACCACACCTATCTCTCGTCATGCCCTCATTTTATGTGTTTATATATGCCTGCCCTTGCCCTTGTTCCTTAGTCGGCCGATGGATGTGCTTGAGTATGTTTCCTGCATGTGTTTCTTGCCCATGTTTCTGCATCCTGTCTGGGTCTAGTTTTTCCCTCATGTTAATTTCCTGCCACTTAAGTACTTGGCCTTTGTTTGAGCCATCATATAGAATATTTTTAACAACACAATTCTAACAATACTTCTCTGGTTTATGGGATATGCCGTTAATTTATTTCCATACAAATTGAGACATTACTCATGGCTGCAAAAGGATAACATTAAAAAAATGCCTTGAGACTCGGGCAGAACAATGCTGAAAACAAATCACATGTGATTAAAACAATGACAGTATTTATAAAACAAAAAATGGCATTGAAAATTTACCCCCCAAAATCATAGCCAAGACTTACCTCTGTAGTCTCAGGGATAGGCTGGATAACACCAAAATGACAAAAAACAAAGACGTGATTGTGAAGTCATCAAACCAGAGCTCCTCCTCCCCTTGGTTACACCTAGAAAGTCTTTCCATATATGTTATGAACAGAATCAGCGACAAAGGGTAACTCTGGTGGAGTCCAGCACCCACCAGGAATGAGTCTGACTTATTACTAGTGATGCAAACCACACTGTCACTCCATTTTTTGAAGTACCTAATGGCCCACAAAAGCAGACCCCATACCCCATACTCCTGAAGCACCCCCCCCCAAGGGACATAATCGTATGCCTTTTCCAAGTCTATAAAACACATGTAGACTTCAGTACCTCCAGTATCCTTGTGAGCGTGAAGAGCTAGTCCAGCATTTTGTGATCAGAACAAAATTCATGAAATTCCAGTACCGGCATGGACTTATCCAGGGAGGCTGAGGAGTGTGATTCCCCTGCAGTTGGGACACATCCTCCAGTCCCCCTTCTTAATGATTGGAAGCACCACCCCAGTCTGCCAATCTAAAGGCACCGTCTCCGACAATTTTGAAGAGGCAGGTCAGCCAAGACAGCCCAACAACAACAAGCACTTTCAAGAAGTCATATGATGAATTTAATCAAACCCTGAGAAGGCCTCCGTCTTCCAGAGGTATGAGTGGAAGATCTCCCGGACAGGGGCCTCTGCCAGATGATCCCAGGACACCCCTCATTATATGTTTCAGTCAACTAGGTCTATCCAGCATCCTCTCTTCACCAGAATGGCCAAAACATGCTCTGGTGCCAGCTGTACTTTTGAACACCTGTATATTTCAACATTGTGTTCATTATGTACACAATGTGTTTTGCCCAGAAGTCCAATGACATAGCATCACTCGGTTTATGATCGAGTAGGCCATTCCTCCCAAGTCCACCATTCCAGATTTCACTGTCATTACCCACATCAGCATTAAGTCCCCCAGCAGAACAATGAAGTCCCCAGAGGGGGCACCTTCCAGCACCCTGTCTAAGGTCTCCAAGAAGACTAAATATCTGAACCGGTCCGGTGCTTGGTGCTTGAACAGAGGCAACAATCAGAACCTGTTCCCCAATATGAAATTGAAGGAAGACGACCCCCATTGGAATATTCAACAAGGCTTACTCATCTCTTTCTTAAGTCATGTGCTCCAAGCGAAGTACACAGCACTGCAACTCCAGGCTTTCTTCTTAAAACTGTTAACGGTTGTGGAAAAGTACATTAATAAAAAAATATTCATTTTTGTTTTCTTTCATAAATGTGATTGCTACAATAATAACCTTTGTCATAATATGTGAACCTGTCAACCTAATAGTGCTTGAATAGTGCTGGTTATGTTTCTTTAAGTGCTCATTTAAATTAAAGCAGTTATATATATATATTGTTATTGTGTGTTCTGTCAAGAACAGGACATTTCTATTAATAAGGAATGAACATTATTAGGTAAGGTCATCATTCTAAATTCTTTAAGGTAATGAACAAATGAACAATTCCTTTTGTTTGCTGGTCTCTGCGGATCCTAAGAATAGGACTGAATGAGTTTCCAAGTTACCAGATAACGAGACTTAGCCTTTACATTTAGAGACATTGATGGTCTTGTCAATTTCCTAAGTATATGCCAAATATCTCCACTGGGTTCTCTTGGTTCCCTTCTGTTTAATATGACCTCGTGTGAACAGGCATAAGATCTGACTGCATGGCTTCAGTGGCGGACTTCATATTCCCTGTCACCTTTCTTATAGCCGAGTATAAAATTTTACGAGGCGGCAGAGTACATACTGTTCTGTGCGGTATGATGCAGTCAAACAAGAATATTATTTCCCGCTCTGTGTTAATGATGTTGCTAAATTGAAGTGCACTGGTGGTGAACGGCATAGAGGAAAGTAAAGTGAGAAAAGAAAGTTAGCAAAAAGAATGTGAGAAGGCCACAAAACGGTTAGCATGATGTCCTGCTACTTTAGAGCAACCTCAACTTCTGCTTTGAACATGTACTGTACTGTGCACGTACGTCTTAGGCAGTCAAAGGAAAGTATGTTTAAATGAACTTCATATGCATGGAAAACTATAAGATATGTCTGTCAAAGTGTGTTTTTGACTTGACCACCAGAACGCCATGTTTGACAAATCAATGTCAAGTCATTTGACTGTCAGGGTCAGTTCCTGGGGGGTATTCCAGAAAGCAGGGTTTCTTGCTTAACTGGATAACTTGTTGGATTTAAGGTAGTCTGGGGTAAATATA
>JABFDZ020000138.1:15650176-15667750 GCA_019775955.2 Pollimyrus isidori | reverse complement strand
GATGCTATCCTATCAATATGGGCCAACATTTCTAAAGAATGCTTTCAGCACCTTGTTGAATCAATGCCATGTAGAATATTATTAAGGCAGTACTGAAGGCGAAAGGGGGTCAAACACCATATTATTATGGTGTTCCTAATAATCCTTTAGGTGAGTGTATACATGTGTCAGTTAAACTGAGATAAAATAGAAGAAAAACTCGGTTATGATGATCGTATTCACTATAAGCGGTAAAGTAAAATGTGGCAATAAATTATATGAAACGTGAGTATAAATATGTTGGATTTGCCAATGTTACGTGCCGCAAATTCTAGTCCAGCAGATTTACGAGCAATAAATTCTAGTCCAGATTCTCCTGAACTCTGCCTCCCTGACCAGAATCCGCCTACATGGGACCCCGCTGCGCCACTTCTACTTCCGGGTCCTGGGGAAGAAAAAGCCGTCAGGACCTCAGGAGGTCAGCTCTGGGGGGTATCCCAGAAAGCAGGGTTTCTTGCTTAACTGGATAACTTGTTGGATTTAAGGTAGTCTGGGGTAAATATAAGTGGATAAAGATCAAGTTAATTTAGCCCAGACTACCTTAAATCTGACAACTTATCCAGCTAAGCAAGAAACCCTGCTTTCTGGAATACCCCCCTGATGTCAGTCTTTGTGTTTTCCTCTGCTCCCTGTCACATGCATGGCTCACCTGGTGGAGCATGTGGTTGTCTGTGGACCCCTCTGGCTTGTTTTTCAATCCGCCCCCTTCTGATTTTTTTATTGCTCCCTAGTGTTACATTAGTTTGATCCGATTTTCTTGTTACTGTGATTTTGTGTTTTGTTTCCTGTTTCGGTTTCTTGCTTTGTGCTCTGGTTTTGTTTTACCTGTCTTTCTCATTCCCCTATGTTTAACCTGTCTTTCATAACCCCACCCCCCCACCAAGTTCTGTTTCCTTGTTTCTGTCTGTCTTAGTTTCCCCTTTGCAGTCCCATGATTTAATTATTAGTTTCATTTCTGGCCTGTTTTTCCAGTTTTTGTTAATTAGTCTCACCTGCCCTGTGTTAGACTTGTTTCCCAATTTAGTTTAAGTATGTAAGTCTCTTCCTCAGTTTATTTCCCCAGTGGTTTGTTGATTTTGATTGTGAATGTGATTGTGGTGTGTTGGCTATTGTTTACCTGCCCTGTTTTGTAATTAGTCTTTGTTTACCCCATTTACTTTTGACCCCTTGTGGTTTACTTTTTATTTTGTAGTGTTTCTTGTGTTTTTCTGCTTTGTTTAATAATTCCCCATTTGTCCTTTGAGCTGCAAGTGGGTCGTCCACCATTTCTGCCTGTATCTTGCCACATCCTTGCACCAAATCCGTTTGAGTTCATGACATTAACCAATTAATTTAATTAATTGGTGGAATTAAACCAATACATGGAATTACGCGGGCCATGAGGCGATATGGTGCTCTGGGTTCAAGTGGACCTGGGTTCAAGTCTCCATAAAGATTCTCCATGTTTGAAAATTGCATGAGCTCCTAGGGTTGTGAGGTACCTCCAGGTACTCTGGAGGTTTCCCAAGGCTGTCAAAAAACATGCTGAGGTAATTGCCCGTAGGTGTACATGTATGAATGAATGTGTTTTATGTCAAATACAGTAAATCATTAAAAAGCATGCATAGGAAACATATACAATGGTACCTCAGTTCTTAAAGTCACTGGAACTCAAATTTCTTAAAAGTAGAACCAACCAGTTTGAAAAAAAACTTACCTAGAGCTCAATCTAAATCCCAGAAGTCAGACCGTGAGCTCCGACCAAAGATAACTTGTACGCGTGGGGAAATGAGTTAGGCAGCATGTCTCTCAGTGGAAACAAATGGTAAAGCTTCAGTCTCAGCCTCGCATTAGCTGTGATAGCACCGTGCATGTTTAACTAAATACATATATTTAGACAGCAAAAATACATTTAGACAATAATAACAGTAATTATTCTATAATAAAATATATTTTAAAATATTTATTATTCATTATTTTAATATTAATAATAAACCATTAATACAGTTAATTATAATAATGCAGTGGTACCTCGTTTCTCGAACTCACTAGAACTTGAATTTCTTGAAAGTCGAACAAACCAATTTGACCTAGAACTTGATCTGAATATCAGAAGTCAAACTGTGAACTGTCACGACAGGAGTCTTAGACAGAGTGCCAGGAGTGCTTATTGGGGCAAGCCAAAACGAAAACCAGAGAACAAGCAGGGTCGATCCCAGGGTCCGTCCAATCCAAAACGCTAAAGCCAGGGGGTTATCCGGAGTTGTAGTCGGGTCAGGTAGCGAAGGGTCGTTGAGCCGGGTGGTCTGTCCGAGGATGTGGATGGGAGACACCAGGAGAGGACACGAGGGAGAATCAGGGCTGGGTCGGATGGGAGAGGGGCGGATCGGAAGGTGCAGGAAGCGGGAGCAGGGAGAGTCGGGCGGAGCGGAGCTAGAACAGAGACAAGGGAAAAAGTTGCTCGGAAATTGCATACAGTATGAACAATACCTCGCACCGACTTACGGTCATGCAGGGTGTAATGGAGTAATGGAGTAATGGAGTAATGGAGGTAGGCGTGGTGCAGCAAAGGGGGGTGTGGTCGCTCGTGGTTGCTGGTGTGATAGAACCTCCCCCCTGATGACCGACTTCCAGCGGTCGACCATCGCGTCGGGGTCGGCCACGGGACAGAGGTCCAGGCTTGGAGGGATGATCTGCATGCAATTAAGTTATCAGTGCAGGATCCAAGATATCAGAGGTAGGAACCCAGCAGCGTTCCTCAGGACCGTACCCCTCCCAGTCCACTAGATTCTGCAAACCCCGTCCCCGGCGGCGAGAGTCCAGCAGGGTGTTCATGGTGTAAGCCTCACCATCCGTCAAGGGAATCAGAGAAGGAGGGTCGCGAATGTCTGTGGGGGAATGAGCAAGGCTGTAAAAACAGGCTTGAGCAGAGAAACATGGAAGACCGGATGAATATGGTACAGCCTGGGTAGAAGTAAATGGTAAGTAATGGGTCCGATGCGTGTAGTGACTTTGAATGGGCCAATATATTTAGGAGCAACTTTACGGCCCCTGGGAAGTCGGAGATGCTGTGTGGAGAGCCAAACCCAATCTTCCGGACGGTACATCGGTGCCGGGCGCCGTCGTCGATCCGCTTGCACTTTTGTCCGAGCAGCTCTCCTACACGACTGTCGGTGAACGTTGTCCCACACCTGTTTGCAATGCCCATACCAGTGGTCAACCGTGGGTACTCCAGTGCAAGAGGGGGTCCAGGGAAACAGCAAAGGTTGTAGACCCAAAACGCACTAGAAGAGAGTTAAACCAGGGACCGGATTCTCAAGAGAATTCCGTGCATACTCCGCCCATGGAAGGTACCGAGACCATTCCTGGGGGTGTGCAGAACGGAGGGACCATAAGATCTTACCAATTTCCTTGTTGAGGCGCTCCACTTGTTCATTGGCCTGGGGGTGATATGCTGTAGTGAGACTGATCCGAATCTTTAATTTATCACAGAGAGCCCGAAACACTCGGGAGGTGGTTGTATGCACCAGGAAATGAGTCATATTACAATGCAACTCTTGCAACTTGAATGCCTTCTTCACAGACTGGACGATTAACAAAATAAAGCAGTGCAACATTACAGTAACTAATAAAAAAAAAACTTACGTGTAGTATTAGAACATTTATATTATTTATTTAAACTTTATTTTACCAGGTAAATTTACTGAAAACCAGTTCTCACTGCTTTATGTAATATTCGGGAGAAATAGCAGATTATGCATCAGAACTGCCTGGGTTACAAATGTCATGCGTGTGACTAAACTCTTCAGACACTAAGGGCAAAGGTGTGTTGTCACAGAGGCGGTTCCAGTTTGTGCAGCCAGGTGAGAGGTCACAATGTATCTAACCATAATGCATTGAGTCAGGAACAGAATGCGTTGCTTTAAGCCAGCGCTGTAAGTCAAACACACTCAATGAACGGACTTCGGAAACAAACTGAAACGCGGACTTAATACAGAGGACTAATGACAACAACCAGAAACAGCTGATAACATGGGGATCCCACACAAGGTTAACGAGCACACGGAGGGAGTAGATGATTAGAGCAGGACAGAGGTAATATTGAGATAAAATCTTTATAGTTTTTCAAGCCATTAAAGAAAAAATGCTCTTCTTGTTTTATCCTGTTCACTTTGTGTTTAAATGCTAAAAAAACATATTTAGGTGTAATTTTTTAGGGCTGGGAACCAATTAATTGGTTTTCCATTATTTCTTTTGGGAGAAATTCAATCAGACCTCGAAATTTTTAAGATTCGGTCTGGAGATTAAGTTCGACTTCTGAGATACCACTGTACTCAAAGTAAATGTGCTGCACATATAAAAAAGTATATATAAAATGTTTTCAAATCTCTTTCTTGACCTTTTAAAAAAGAACTGTCAGAACCTTCATATACAGAATTACAGCTAAGGTTTGCTTAGTAAAAATGTTTACTGGAGAAGGAGTAAAGGATGTATTGTACATTGTACCTCTTTGAAGTTGCAGCCTGACTGTAACACCTTTGGGAGCGATTTGGAGGACAGTTTGTCACAGTTTGAAAGTGTAGCAGCTGTTTTCAATAAACTGATTAGTAGTTGACATGTCTTGTGAAGGAAATGTATCTGGCCTTGGAGTCACCCTGCTGTAACTGGAAAGAGTGTGTGCATTCGGCTAATAAATTGCAGTTCCACTATAGTGGTGGATGCAGAGGCCCGAGTGTGGGATATGTTCTCAACACTATACCTATTGTGCCGCACAAAATAAAGGTGTCACTTATAGAGGTCTGCGTTATAAATTAGCATGGCTGACGGTCAGTAATCCAGTCAGAGTAAACGAGGTGTTGCGGTTCGTGCTTATATGGCCAGTGAGACATTTTTAAAAGGTTAACATGTCTTAAGAAAACACCCCATACATCAAATAAGAGGTTAGCTTGGGGAAAACAGCAACAACCATTGTCATCCAAGTAATGGAATTGACGAAAGGAGTTAAACTAAAACTGTGATTTAGCGGCATGAGCCTGAATGGTAGATAGAAAAAGCGATATAGCGGACAGTCTGTGAATCCCGGCCTGAATTATGCACATTCAGTATCCATAAAGGAGAACCACTGGACATTAGCTAAGAGAACTGGGTGCCTGGTTCCAACGGTGAAAGCTTAATGGTGTGGGATGAATTGTCCCGATTCCCCATGTACTCTCCATCAGTTATTATGAGGACTAAATGAGATACTTAAAGTCAGGGCCAAAATACTTCTGAGATCCAGCACGGTGCCTTCTGTGAGATTTCTTTAAAAGATGTAAACTGAAAATGGGACGTCTCATCCTAACCGTGTAGTGACTTTATAATTTATTTGGGGGGACAGTGTATGGCTCCATGGGTAAGCCTCTGATTGGATGCTGAGACAGTGATTAGATGGCCACCAGTTCAAGCCCAGCCTCAGTGCATCTCTATGCCCTTGAGCAAAACCCATAACCCTCAACTCCCTGGGCACCAATACAGGTAGCTTCCCTTCACTTCCAAGCTAATCTTCACCTGGGAGCCAGGATGCAAAAAGAGAATTTCCCCACAGGGATCCCAGGTAAATAATAATAATCATTTGGCACAGGGTGACATGGAATACCAGAAAGGACAAGAATTTTGGAATTCCGTCCCTCAAGAGCAGGAAGGAAATGCGGCAGAACCCCCTTCTGAATAATCTAATTTAAAACTCCCTTCCCACCAAGGTAGAAAAAGAGAACCACTCAACATATCCACACGTCTCTGCACAGCAGCCTGGCTCTCGCTTAAGGTTGGGCTCTGGTCCAAGGTTGCAGTCAAAACAAAAGCACAATGCACTAAAGTATAAGGACTGAAAGAAATGGGGAACAGATGGTAAGAAAGGGATGGAACTGTAACGAAAAAGTTCAGTGATCCAAGTTCACAGCAAGCAATCCAAGAAGCAGGGTCAAAACGTGAGGTAAGTCCAGAATCCAGATTGAGGTGATACGTGTACCAGGTCCAAAAAGCAAGCAAGACTTCAAGAGCCAATAGAAGTCAACTATAAGCACAGCATGTCAACAATTCAGCAAGAGGTCCTTGTTTACCTTTGGAGTAATCAGGGGATGCGCTTGTATTCTACTGAGGTGGTTGTGGTCTGCATGGGTGTAAAGACTATAAAGGCTGTAAAGACTGCTAACGAGCCCTTCAGTAATATTTAAATTGCCATTCTAAAGGGCCTTTGCTGAAACAGAATGTCAGAACCGGGGTGGCATGTAGTTCAGCAGGTTAAGACGCTGTGCCCATGGTCACGGGTCGGATTGTACTCCTCAGCAGAATACTGACGTTTCTGTTAGACCCTTCAGCAAGACCTTTAACCAGAAGAACCAGATAAATGGCTAAAGGCACGACAAACCCCAAGGTTTAGTTGCAGGTGTGTGTGTGTATATATGTATATACATGAAAAGAAGCATTCAAATGTACTTGTGCGAATGAAACATAAATTCCATTTTGAACCTTATACTTTGCCTACGTTTGTTTTGCAGAAGGTTTAGCAGAACACAGATGAAAGCCCCTGACTTATAATATGTGTGATCTGCAGCAGTAAGTCTAGGAGGCAGAAATGGAAAAAAATCTCATATCATCCTGGTTTAAGTAGGAAACAGCTGGTTTCAGCAGTAATGTACTAAGAAAACAGAAAAAATTGTGTCTTAATAAGCATTTTGATGCGGGGGAAAAAAAATCAACATGAAAACTTCTCTGCGTGAACTTATGTCGCATCACGAACGTGGCGGATTCAGACGGACGCAGAAAATCTCCGGAAGTAGAAGGGCAGCGTCTTTCATCTCGAGATGTGAATCGGCATGCATTAAGCCTCTGCTGCCTGCAAGTGCATAATGCATAACGATCCATGGGTCCGCACTCCCTGGGCGCACGAGGCTGAAGCGCAAAGCCGCTATTGGTTACACAGCACAAGCCCCTGGATACAGGGCGGACCGTTTCATTGGCTTCTCATTTTCCATGCAGGGAACTAGGGGGGATAGTTCCCTACCGCCTAACCGCCCCCCCCCCAGCCTTCCCAGGGCCGGCAGTGAGCTCAGGCCTTTGCCAATCAATTAGACAGAGTAACACCCAGTAGCAGGCGAAGGGCGTTTCATGCATATTTATACGCTGATTATGGGTGTTGATTTATCTGTCTGCGACAGTGAAGGATGATGGGCCATTTGGAGCTAAAGCTCACACGCTGAGCCAACGTGTGCAGGGTCAGCGGCAAGGAGGCCGGCAAGGGATGGGCTGTCACACCGCCGTGGGCCCAGGGGGATTAAAAAAAGAATGTCCTGTTGACCTTTAATAGGCGTACCCAGTAGAATTCCGCTAGTCATGTACCTCTAGGGATGTCCGTAGAAATAATTGCTCTGGGTATATAGATACCGGGGTCTTCAAGAGTATTCAAAGTGTCCACTGATCACACGCTAATCCAGAGCTATTGCTATTCCGTGTCACATTTAAACTACCTCAATCATCTGAGCATATTTATTCGGGTCTAATAGTGGGTGCACAAAAAATGTTAAAGGGATTGTTTTGTTGACGTGAGCCGGCCTGGACTGACATTGAGGGGGGAAAAGGGAGGCGCCCATTCTTATAAATGGCTTAAGACCTGCTTCCTCAACTCTGTCCTGAAGCTTTTAATACCAGTTAATACTTCCCCTCCACAGAACGGCAATAAGTTTTACAGCTCAGTTTGTTTAACATACAGCTATATTGTAATGGGAAGCAAGCTACTACTACTACTTAAGACTGGGTATTGTTTTTCAATTCTGTTTTGTTGATCTTGATATTGATTTCATTGCAGCCTTGCCGACCCTGATTGGACTGACCACAATGTCAGGGTATAAGCAGGGTCAGCTAAGTCACTTGGGGCGGGGTTGGGGGGGGAGGGTTTGTGTACTAGATTAAAAGCTGCCTGGGTCATTTTGTGGGTTTTAGGCATTTTCTTCTTACTTTTCAGTGATTCAGGCATATTATCTCTTTTCTTATTTCTTTAATAACACTCTATTGATTCGACACCCCCTTTTGGCAGGCCTTCACCCATTTCCAACAAGCAATATCTATGTATGGCTGAGAATATCTTAAATAAACACTTTCAGTTGTTGGCTGCGTGTTTTCACAGCCTAAAATATAATGCTTTTCCTTGAGAGATAGCAGTACAAAGGCGCTGTTATTTTAAAATGGCAGTTTCATCTGTAGACATATTGTATGAGCTGTAGCAGCTTTGTTTAAAACCAAGAACGCTGAGGATTATTCATCAAATTATTTTTTCTCTGGCAGACTGATACAATATATAGTGAATCCCAATATTACTGCAACCGCTTAAGTCATCTGCTGAAGCCCAAACCTTTAGCTCAACTTGAAACGTGGGGGTGGAATCCTGGGATCCAAGATGATAATCTTTGCCGTGTGGTGGGGGGGGGCACCAGGAGGTGTATTACATGTATTTGGCCCGGAGAAAAAAAGGGACAAATTGTGTCCCATATTGCTTCAAAATGAGAAATAGCGTTTTATTTTTCAATAAAATACAGGAGGGCTGGCTGCTCTAGTTTTTAAATTTTATTAAAGAAGGCATGCAGGCCTCTGGGCCTCAGCTTGGCTATGCTGCGTGTTAAAGCCCCCCTGCTTGTATGTTGCTTTGGACAAAAGCATCTGCTAAATAAAATAAATGTAAATAACACTAAGGCGACTGCTGGCATTCTTCCAGCATCTCACACCCAGAGCCCTCATTGCAGTCCTATAATTCCCAACCTTTACTTCTACTACGGATAGCACTGTTAGCCCCTGTTTGCACTCCCAGCCCTGAATACTAATAGATATTTCAAACTGCTGCAGCCATCCCTGTTCAGAGAATAAATATTTATTGAAGCCAAGGCCCAGGACCACAGGGATGCAGGCACTTAGGTAACTGTTATCTCGCTGTTGTCTTTGAGTATCAGGGCCCCCTCCGTGTTCGGCTCCCCTTTCCGCACTCTGCCCACACCTGTGCCCACACTGGTTGGTATTCCACAGGGGCTCTGAAAACACAGATCAGCCATGGCGAGTCGCCCCGGCTGCTGCACAGGAATCAACTTATTTGTGTCGGCCTTTCGGCTCCTCTTAAACTCCCAGGACCACAACGCTTTGTTTTCTTTTTTTTTTTCTTGCCTTAAAGTTCAGCATTTTCAGTAAATCAGTACAGGAACAGGGAATTATAAGACTGTGGTTTACTGGTTTTCCATTGTTGTTAATACTTTTGGGAATCCATGCGTGTTGCAGTGGAGTTTACCCTGAGTGATGGGGCTATATAACATTGGTTATCATTAACGGTGTTGTTTTTCGGACATGACTCATGCTGATACTCCAACCATTCCTCGAGTATTTGCTTCCTTCCTTTTGTCGATTCTCGTGAATTACTGCAGCGTTTGGACACATGTTCCATTGCCTAAAGCAAAAAATAACAAACTTCATCATTTTAATTATTTGTAGTGGTAACACAGGATCTCATGGCCCTGACAGGCATAAGCAGACGGAAGATATATTGATGAATGGATAGATTGAAATATAGGAATTACAAATAAAAATAGTTTCACACTAAATTCATGAACTTCACATTTCTACTCAAATTTTAAAAAAACACCAGCAATAACAACATAGTTACAGTTATATAATAAACATTAAAATCATGTATTATTCAGTGAACGCAGGCAATGGTTACTAACGACCATAGATTAATTCTGCTGTGCACTTTGGTAGGTCTTCTCAACTGGCAGCTGAGATACAGTCGCTTGTGAACTAGAGCTGGTTATTAAAGAAAGACTGTATACCGGAGCCTTTGCTGAGTCAGGAGGAGTTACGTCAGGTGACCCTAAATTGAATGAATATAGAGGTACTGGGAAGCCCTGCGGCGTGGTCTCTAGAGCATTATACTGCAGTAATGAAGCCTTAGCGAAATATATGAAGTCGAATGTTTATTCTTATTTAATCTTCAAATGCAATTACAGGTAGCAGTTTACGCTCTGGACAGACTGGCAAAGAATAAGCGGAATACGGAAATAGCGTTTTTTTTTTCTCCCCCGCAAGGGACACAGACTGTAATTTGGAGGCAAAATCAAAATTGCTGCCAGTCTCTTAATAAATAATGTTGCAAAATAAAATAGCTGTCTCGGATCAAAGGAAAAAACGCCATGACAACTTCAGCGTGGCCGCATAACGAAAACTGATGGAGTAATTAGGGTAATAGTAGTAATTAGGGGATACTTGTGTTGTTATAATCAGAGGAGAAGCGTTTTCATTTATTGGCCTCATATCCAACCTTTATTGTTGCTGTTTTCAGCCATCCTGAGCCAAGGTTGTGTTAAAATAACCGTATACATGCATGATATGCGGCTCCGTGGCAGGACACCCAGAGAGAAAACTGTTTTATAAATTACACTAAATCATATGTATGATGTCGATATGTATGGCCACATAATTTTCTATAGAACTGTAATTTACCATTCAGCCAAGTATGCAGTGGTTCTCCCAGTATTCTTTTTATGCCAGTAGAATACAGTGACACTCGTAAAATGCTGCAATAAGCAGTTTCATTTGAGTCTCTGCAGATCAAATATTTTAATTCCATGTGTAAACATTAATGTTTGCTGCAGACATGTCGCAGAGCATAGGTTCCAGGTACATGTAACTGATTATAAATATTTTTTTAACCTTTTTTTTATTACACCTATTATTATTATTTTAAAAGAATTTATGCATAACCATATGAACTGGAACCTAAAGAGAAATTAAATGGAATTTCAAGAGAATAAAACATATGTCCCTGGTCTTATGTTTGTCCGTCACTAGTCCAGTGCGTACTGGCCGATTGATTTCCATTTAGCGCTGTGTAACAAGGTTGGCTTCCCCCAGCCTTGCCACCCTAGTCGGCATATGGACTGGCACCCTGAGCCGTGCCAGCGAGCAGGTGGCACTCGATGAGCAAGCGGGCGGGCGGACGGGCCAGCCGTCTCCAGTCTGCCTTGCAGCTCTTGCTACACCGAGGACTTATGGGCAATTTGCATGGGCTCACTCTAGCTTGCTCCCCGAGTTTTTCTCCAAATTGTCACCAACATAAGTATGTGACCCTTTCCACTGTCAATAACCTTTACTATGTGAACTATGCTTAAATATCCATATTGCAAGCTAGAATATTTCAGTGCGCATATTACCTCCCTGTTAATCACACACACAATACCTGGAACCTTCTAAAGACTTTAAAAAAAAAAAAAAAAAAAAACCTATTTCAAAAACAACTCTTTAGTCACTCTTTTCTACTTCATGCCATTCCAGCTAAGTCAATGTATGGGCCTTTTTGAGTTTGCTGGAAGATGGAAGACTAAGGCTCCTTACAAGGGGAAAATAAAAGCATTAGAAGAGAAAACCCACCTGCCAGTGAAAGGCGCCCATTTCGACTTTAAGCAGGAGACTTGCTCTTTGTTCAGGTAGTCATTAATGCACTTTCATACATCTCAAATCCCGGAGGGTTTTTTCTTGGCAGCCACCCCAACCTTTCCCAAACCATCGTGTGACCGTCAAGGCCTTCCCACTGGTATTTTTAGGAGAATCCCTCCCTTCTCTCTGAAGGACCCGGAACAAATTTTGGACATGTCCTTCAAGACCACCTAGACTCTTATGACTGAACGGCTGGGCAATGTATGTCAGCATAGCCTGCTCTGATGGAACTCAGAACTTCATACAGATTAATAAGCCTTAATACACAGATCACGGAGCCACAAGTGAACATAAAAGACTAAAGCAGAATTATGCACATCCTTCAGCTGAAAGAGCAGGCTAAAGATGCTGAGCATTTGTTGCAAATCTGTGGGGAAATGCTAAATTTATGACTATGATTTTTTTCTTTTTTTCCAGTCAATTTCTCAATTCTCTTTCTGCGTCTTCTGGAGGGACTGAAAAACAAAACAAAAATCAAACTTGCATCAATGCAGGCCAAAAGCTGAAAAACATTCACAGGCTCTTTCTTATCTGGTGGGTATACAACAGGAAATTAATATGCATCACAGAAGTGCTATGCAGTCAAATCACAAAATGCTGTAAAAGAAATATATGAATCTTGCAAAATCATAGTGAGATGGAGGAGAAAGAGAAAAAAGCTTAGGAAGAAATAAGGAGTACAGAGTGGCGTGTTTATTCATGTTGGTGTTACATTGAAAGAAGTCCCATTATTGTGTGGTGCTCGCGTGTGTGTGTGTGTGTGTGTGTGTGTGTGTGTGTGTGTGTGTGTGTAGTCCAGATATACCTTACCTTACAAAGTGATGAAAGTGATGGATACAGTACCTATTTTTTACCTTACGGGAAACGGTCCCCATAAGGAATTATTCAATTTTCTAAAACTCCATGACTGCAGTCAAAAAAGTAAAAATGCCAAAACTCTTATATTTTGTTTGGTCACTTATGGTTATGGTTAGGGCTGGGTAAGCGTTAAGGTTGTCATAATTTGCATTAGCATTTTTCCCATAGAAACAAATGAGCAGTCCCCAAAAAGATACAGTATGATTCCATGTGTGTGTGTGTAGTGTGTGTAATGTTGAGCTCCTGCCAAGAAAATCTATAGTTGTAGAGATGGAAGATGTTATGCTATATCCTTGTCACATTGAGGGTTGCTGGTTTGAGGACAGTAGCGCAGAAGCATTCCATGCATTCTGGGAATTGGAACTCTTTAACATGGGAGACAGTGTTACGGTGGCATCCTTTTTAAAATGGGAATACGTGTGATCTAAAGCAAAGGAATCCGCTCCGTTGATTACAAGGAAGCTGAACCAACCAAATAGTCAGCTACCAGAGAAGTGGCCCGCAATTGTAATTATTTATTGTAGAGACAAAAATCTTTGGAACACAGCAAACAATAACAATGAGTAAAGGCTTTGATTACATATAATCTACACAATTAAACCACATGTATAAAATATGTGCACATGAAAAGTTGATTTGCTGGATATCCAAACCAATAGCCTCAAAGGATAACAGGTCATTCTCTGTCCGTGGCTCCTCTTCTGAATCAGATTTCTGAGAGGGAAACTCAGGCAGGAGGCTGGGCTTCTATTGGAAAGTTAAACTGAGCCGTCGCCTAGCAACCACAGAGTATAGCAATCAGAATGACATTTTGAAACTGATCAGGTCAGCAGACGGACAGCCATACGCAGTACTGATAATATTCTGTGTGTCAGGACATAGCTTTAACATCCTGTTAAGCATTCGACAAAGAAAGTGGTGAATATGAATAATAAAAATGGTATAATGAAGTAAAATAACAGGACCTACACACAACTTTACTTGTACCATTACAATGATTAATGCTTCAGAGGATAGAACACCTTGATGGCATGGTGGCGCAGTGATTAGCACTGTTGCCTCACATCTCTGGGACCTGGGTTCAAGTTAGTACCATGACTCTGTGCGTGTGTGTGGATAAGCTCCAGACTCCTGTGACCTAGAATAGGGCAAACACTTACGGAAAATGGATGGGTGGAAGAATACCAGCATGCATTCTGCTTCACAGGGAAGAAAATATCAAATATTTACTGAAATTATTTGCCAATGTAACTACAGTAGCTTCACCTCTGCTTTTATGTAATATTAATTATATTCATATCATTTCATGCTTTTTAATAAAAATACCACTGATGTTCTTTGCTGATAGATAGATAGATAGATAGATAGATAGATAGATCATAATGGCACTGCATTTCATGCAGGATCTATATTACTTCATGACTTCTTCATGAGTTGTAGCAGAGTACCTACGTTACTCATAACCCTTCAAGTAAAATGTTACTTTGTTATTTTGGTTGTTGTCTACCGTTCATGCAACTTGAACAGCAGACTTATCTGTAAGCTACCAAAAGCATGTTTACCATATCAATGGTCACCTCAAGAAACATGGCAAGTCAATAATGCTACGTTGTTTTCCTATTGTAGACATAGTGCCATGTGATTGGCAAGAATTGGGTAATGGCAAACACTCACATTCAGTTAATGTCAGAAGTGCTTGCATATTAGAGTAAAGAATTACAGTCATTTGCACATATTTCCACCTCTGTCAGTCATCACTCTTCTGGTTTCTGTCTTTGTAGCCATCTGTTCCTATTCCTGCCCCAGACACCATGTGTTCATGTGATAATGTACGTTAACGAGGATGCTGGAATAATATTCCGCGAGTCAGGAGCAGAGAGCAAAAGCAACACAGACATCTGTTTATATCGGGCTTCCTTGGAAGCTGTGTCCCTGTAAAAAACCGGAATGGTGGTCAAAATACTTGTCAAGTTTTTTAAATTAAAGCTACAGAAATGTCTATCAAATGGCCATGAAAGATAAGCAGGGATCTGGAGTAGGAGTCTCATGTAGTTGAGCGGCAAAGATGCTAGTCCATAGTTACCAGAGAAGCAGCTGATTGGTCATAAATGGAGTTTAAAGCGGCATGTGAGATGATGTCATCACATCTGCTCTAAGTTGCCATTGGATGTTTCTCCATAGGTGTACTTGACTGTATTTGTGTGCTCGCGCACTCGTTTTACGTCATCTTCCATTGCCAAAGACCAGTTCCAGTACTAAGAACAGAAGTACAGATGGCAGTAAAAATCCCCGGATGTTATTTTTGACCTGCCCCAATTATCAAGGTTGCATCCTCGCTAAATGAGAACGATCCCATGATTCATTGCATCTCAAGATCGCTCCTGAAAGACAAGTTGGTGAGACTGCTCTTGCTCACTAAACTAAGTACGATCTTTGCGTTCTTCTCTGCTTTTCCTTATTCAGGACACCACTGAAATGTTTTAAATGTGGTGTGTGATTTCCTTTTCGGAGGTATCTTTGATGATGTGTTTGTATAGTTATGGTGATTTTAAAAAATCCATATTGCATATTCATAATATTGCAGAATTGTACTGTACAACTTAAAATGAAGTGTTCGATTATAAGAGAAAAATTTGTACAATTTGTTGAAAGATCTATTACTTTCCTTCCTTCTGCTTTTCCAACTACAGTATAACCTGAACACTTTCCCTGATTTTCCTCATTCAGGACACCTTTAAAATGTTTTAAATGTGGTGTGTAATTTGCCTTTCACAGGAATCTTTGACGGTGAATTTCTCTTCATACATTTTTGCATGATTGCAGACACATTGTCCTGCCTTGATAGATTTCACTCTGGGTATGCATAGCCTAAAACGTTATCAACCTTTACAAAGAGTTTTGCTTCAGAATTCAACATGAAAAAGGTGAAAAACCTTCACCCACTGAAGTGATCACTGGTCATGCGTATGTGATATAAACCTGACATTCTGTGAAATGTTCTGTTTGCACCATCCAAGTGGCAGGGCAGAAGTGTGCTTAGATTAAAAGCTCACTTTGAATGGTCTACAATAGGTCATAATAATGGCTGGAATCTCACTTTTGCAGGAACTTGACATAAAGATGACGCTAATATCATTTGCAACTTGTCAGTTGGTTATATATAAAACATTCTAGCCTGAAATACTGGACCCTGCCACAATATCATTCCATCACCAGTTTTAAGACTGGAGCCGACTGGCAAACAAAATACCAAATTCTTCTTTTAGTTAGACATGTTCCATCATGCAAACTGCACATACATTCAGTGCTACTTTATTAGGCACACCTAGCTTTTGGCTCCAGAATCACTGTCTGTTCAGAGCAGCCTTGTTGTACACCATTATACAGCAAGCTTTTATAACCCAAACAAAACATCACAATGGAAACTAGGCTCAGCCCAATTACTAAGCAACCACTGAGTGTGGCAGAGGAACTTCTCGGTGTAAGGTGACTGTACCTGTTATTGTGAATTATATACACCATTAATCATTTCTGCAACCAGCTTATTTACATAAGACACACAGCAATTACACAGAGATCCACCATACAGAGGATAAATATCATTACTAGCCACAACCAAAAAGCAGAATAAACAAGTGATAACAAATGAGTCATCTGACTATAAGAACAGCTATAATAAAACCACCCAACATGAGAGTATGTTTTTGGCAATAATGTGATGATTTTTCTTTTTACATTTAATTTTCGATTATAATAAATGTAAACACACTTTACACAGGATAATATACAGCCCAATAGCTTGTGGAAGTAAATATTAAATGATTCCATGAATTACAGGTAATGACTGAACTCATAAAAAAGTTTTTAAAGTAAGCCGCAGTGAGATATGCTTGGACTGCAGTTATGTCACTGACAATGCAATAGATTTTTTCAGATTTTCTGATTCGATACTGAAACTATCATAACTGAAAAAAACTGAGTAATGCCTTAAATAATACAGAATGATTCAACAAATATGACATTAGGTCATAAGATATTTTTGAGAATGAAAGATGAATTAAGACAAGAATTTGGTTTTAAAATTTCTTAAATATAGAAATATTGATACAGAATGATGTATAAATAATGTGCAAATGCACAGAAAATAATTAAACGTACCTGCATTGGCACACGTCTTGGCTTTACATAAAAATATAATTGGTACTGGAATGAAGACTCATGGATTCAAAGACTAAAGTATATTCCACAGGAAGCTGTATGTGACTTACTGAATGTTGACATAACACAGTATCCTATGCTGGCCGTCAGGGGACCAGCTAGACATTTTAGGGTACGTGACAAGATTACACCTTGGGGGCCCCCACCCCCCTTACATTATATAATTTCACATTTTTAAGGTCCCCTCTGATGCCCCTTCTGACAGTTACATGATACATACATAATGATTTGATTTAAATCCACCCACTACACTCCTTCTTGAACATTCTTTCTGTAATCCGAGCTGCTGGGCCTGGAGATAACAATACATGGAAAACAAAGGGTGAGACTTACATATGAACTCATTAGTAATTATGGCGTCTTAATTTTTAATTACCTAGTGAACAGGTGGTGTAATGATAATCAGCGCCTCAGAGTGAAGGTCAACAGCAAATGGTTTTCGGAGAGATGGATGGCGACATGCCAGTTATGACATCCGCTGGAACAATGCTGGTGTCAAAGGCGTAACAAAGGTAGCCAACTGGGAGAGAGGGGCCAAGGAAATGGGAACACTTGGAAAGGTCAACAGGAATGATAAAAAATAGCTATACAAAAGTTAAATATACATTTAGAAGGCACACAACAGCAGCAACAGGAGTAATAATAGAAATTATACACTCACCCAAAGGATTATTAGGAACACCTGTTCAATTTCTCATTAATGCAATTATCTAATTAACCAATCACATGGCAGTTGCTTCAATGCATTTAGGGGTGTGGTCCTGGTTAAAACACTCTCCTTAACTCCAAACTGAATATCAGAATGGGAAAGAAAGGTGATTTAAGCAATTTTGAGTGTGGCATGGTTGTTGGTGCCAGATGGGCCGGTTGACTGAAATAACTACTCGTTACAACAAAGGTATGCAGCAAAGCATTTGTGAAGCCACAACACGCACAACCTTGAGGTGGATGGGCTACAACAGCAGAAGACCC
>JABFDZ020000138.1:15559074-15574315 GCA_019775955.2 Pollimyrus isidori | reverse complement strand
CTTTTTGCTAAGCCTGTCAGAGCAAGTGCTCATTTTTCACAGTTAAAACGTCTGGGCTAATTGATCAGAAGAACTACATGCTTATCCTACCATGCAGATGTGACAGGCGGTTTAAATTTTCCAGACCACTGCTTTTCTACCCTCAGATGGCCTATTGACAATTCCAGCACTCTTGTCCTCAATTAATCTATCAGTTACAATGAGGAAGCTTATGTCTATCTGATTATGGCATGAGATGACTATTAAGAAATATAGATTGTTCCCCATATACCACAGTATTTCATTTACTGCACACTTGTGTAACATTAGCCTTTGAGCCTTGGAAGTTGACAAAATGCATCCACAATGCAAACATAAGAGTAACATTGCTTTGGTGATTCAAAAGACATTGTGATTCTTGAATGATGTTTCAGATATTACTTCTAACTGATAGAAATGCAATAAACTGGATGGGGATTTTACGTCATGTACGTCACTGTCAATCTTTTAAAAATTTTTTGCTCATTTATAAATAGTCCGATATCTATCCTTGCTACGTCCCTCTTTTGTGTAAAAAATAAACTTCCCACTAAAGTCCTAGAAAGAGCCGTAATCTGGAATGTTCTGACATTCGTGTCATTGCATACTTATCCTCAATGAATGTCTCAGTCTATTAAAATTTTTACAGTGCGGTTCAAAATGTAGATGTGAGTAGACAGAGAGAAGATGAAGGAAACACACACACAGACAAGCTCTTTTGCATAACGTCTAGATGTCCTGGTAGCTTACTTCCTCATATGGTTAATAAAAGTAACACCAGCAAGCCTTCAGTGCATTTTGCCCACTGCTAATGATCTTTGAATACAAGCCCTTTCCTTGTTCCTAGATGGCGGAGCACATGACCCTTACAAATAGTGCACAGGAGAGGGCTGTCTGTAAGTGAAGGGACCTGAAAAACAACACGTGGGTACATGGCATGTCATATGAACACCGTGTCGTCTGTGATCACCCTGTTGGCCCGGCTTGAAGAAGCTGTAAAAACACAGACTATAGATTATCCATCGTGAAGTCAAATTTCAAGCACAATCTGTCCCACTAATAAACAAGAGCCTCACAAGAAAACCACTGTCCTGAAGAAAATTAATTATTACCCAAGAAACTTCTAGAAAAATAGATGACAGTTGCAAAAGCACATGATATATACCTCAATAACCTAAGGATGTATAACTGCAACAGTCATCATTCTCCTGCTGTACAGATGCTTAATTCATTAGTGCTAAATCGAGAATACCAGCACCCCAAACGCATCATTATTCCTTCAATATTTAAAGCATCTCACATTGAATCTCATTAAAATAATGATTTCCAAATCAGGTGCTTTTGTGGAATATGGTAATACTATATTTTTTTATTAATGTCTTTCAGAGATGTGCTGTCATTTAGTGCAGTGGCTGCACCGGAGCCTGTAGGTCTATGGGTTGAAACCCAGTTCCCAGTCTGTGTGCTTGACGCTTGTTTGTTCTGTATGCCCTGTCTGCATTTCCTCCAGCTGCTCTGTTTTTTTTTTACGTAGAGAAGAACATTTAGGCGACGAGTTGGGGTCCCATCCAGGGTCTACTTCAGCCTTGTTGCCGGCAATAAAATAAAATATTATATTATACACACACACACACACACATATGTATATATCTCATGATTTAACTACTGTATGCCCTCTGTTCAAGCTCCATGTTTAAATGTTTATCTAGAAATTTACATTTACAGACTCTGAAAGCACACAGTGGAAAATTTATTAGATCTGATTGAAACACGGTCAGATCAAGGTTTTCAATAACAAGCTGGTAACATAATTATTTGATCAATAGCAATCTGCTGCTGAAGAGTGATCTGAGAAAAGAAGAAATAATGACCCATTTACGTTCTGCATCCTACTGTGTGTTTCTGTGTTCCTGAGGGGCTTATGAGAGCGAATGGTGCACGGATTGTACATTTTACAAGCAATAATATGCATGAAATCACATCTTAGAAATTAGGACCCTGCTGATGAGATAAGACCACCTGAATCAGCTGTTTATATGGTTTCTGACTAGATGAATTAAGCCATTTACTATCACATGCCTCCTGCCTCTTGATGCACCAATCAGCTGCAGGCAACAAAACTATGAACAGTTTGTCAACAACTGTTGGGCTGTTGAACATCCTGGGAGCTTCTTCTTGTCACAGATGTCCAAGATTTGCTGTGTTAATCAACACTATAATCCAGTTAAAAGACTGATATGTTAGAAAAACATTGTTCACAAGCATGTCAAACCCATGCTATTAGTATATTTAGTTCTGTTTCTTTCTTAAAGAATCACGCCTGATCTGAATTAACTCAGGTGGTTTCTTCATTTTCTGATGTTCACATTACAGTCGTAGTAACTACTATGCCGTTGTGAAAATAAAATGTGGATTTATCAAGGCAAATTATGGTGAACATGTCATGCTTATGTAGAATCAGCATTAATGATGAAATAACCATCTAACATCTTGCACCTCTTGGGCAGGAAGATAATGCTGTGACATTATGCTGGATCTATAAACAGTAAACACCGGTATTCTGTCATCTTCAACAAATGTGACTTTTAATGCCACATATTCTGAAATTAACTTCCACGGAAAACCAGGAAGAGCAGGCGTTTCTTACATTATTGGATGACGTCAGGAGGTGTATTTTCCACTAGCATCATGTCTATGAGGAGATGTTCTGCATGCTCCTATCAACACTGGCTTTCAAGGTGATTTCCGCTGCATCTCTTGGGATCGTTTTTTCAGGATCATTAATTTTAAAGGCACCGCGCTCGTATTTGGACGTGACAAATCGGGGAGAGATTTCTTTTCAAGGCCGCCATTTTTCCCAACAAAGTGGAGGCCCTCCCCTGGCGTGGCAGGTGCCGACTGATGGGGGCAGCGTCAGAACCACTTGGCAGTCTTGTCAGTCCCGAAGGCTGCCCCCACGAGGGAGTGGTGACTGCCAGAAGAAAAGAGTGAAGTAAATCAATCAATACAACTCCCCAAACTGACAAAAAATAGCAGAGGCTCAATTTACTGGGAGCAAAATGGAATGTCATGACTTAGCTTCAGTGAAGAATAAGTGGAATTATTAAATGAAGACGTATCATGATTTATTTATCGAGTAATCAAAGCATATCGTGCATGTATTGTCATCTCTATATAGTTTGAACTCCTTATGGCCGAAAAACACACACACACACACACACACACACACACACACACATCTTTTATTGTATATAGATAATCTGTAATAGGAGATAGCATTATTAAAAAGAACTGGAATTGCTTTTCTCTAATAAAGATAATGACTGCTTTGACCATACCTCTCAAACAACAGAGGGTTAGGGATTATTTACTTGTAAGAACTGAATTTTTTTCAGTCAGCGCTCATAAGGCTGTCCCTTTTGATCAGAATACGCATTCAGTGTGTCAGTGGTGTTGACACTGACAGACAACAAAATGTATTTGTATTGTCTGAATGAAGTTATTTTATTTTATTTTATTTTATTTGGGTTCACATTTTCCTACTGAAAAGTCTCCAAGTATAAGATTTTCAGGAGGGCAAGTCGGGCGCTGATGTCAGCTACTTTATATTTTAGGATGTTTGGATACATTGCAATCCATCTGCATTGTTTTATAAAGTGTACAAAATCATTTTGACAGCAAGATGTAAAAGAAAATCTCTCACATCTTCCATCAGGTATTGTTGCTTTCATAAGGTATAATCTCTTGTCCTGTTTTTCTAAATGCATCCATGAATACACAGTGAAACAAATTCAAAGGACAATATTTCTTGATTGTTACCATGTTCTGTAGCATGGACATGTGACCTTTGTCACAAATACTCTCGTGACTGTGCTCATAAGTGTTAAATATAGAATTGTATGACTTTTGCCAGTGCCAACAGCTCCTCACACCCCCCTGTACATGTCAGGTGTATTTTGTCCAGTGTTCTTCTAACTTCTGTCATGTCCTTGCTGAGATAGATGGACGGTCACTCCATGAGCTGGCTGTGGACACTTTCTGCATCGGGAATAGCAGTATGTCCAGAGAATGAACCTATTCCTGTTATTTTCTCCTATAATTTTCATATCAGTACGGACTGATGACTTGCATGCTGTGCAGAATTTAACAAATAAAACATAAACTGCTATTTAGTTATTGTGTAACAAGGTGATAAATTAATCCGCTTGTATATTTAAGTATCCTTGACGTTTCCTCTAGCTGTAAGATGATGGATGTACTGTGTATGGAGCAGAGGCATACATTATATACCACCCCCCACTCCTCCCCCAATAATGAAAACCAGCCAATACAACCCCCTGGACCCATTTAAGTGGGCGGATACCCGCCCCCCAATGTTTAACTCAAAGTTATGCCCTTGGTAGGGAGTATAGTTAATGTTGGTAATCAATACTACCAGAGTTACTGAAAGTCAGTGGAGCCATGAAAATCAGCTGTTTTATTAAAGAATTATAAATCTTAGGCACTGTATTACACGATCACTATAGGCTGGGGATAACGGTTAACAACACACAATGGCATGTTTAAAGTTTTCTGTACACAGCACTATAGTTGGTAACGATCCCTGTTCCCCTGCTTCTCACAGACAGTCCGGCGATCATATTTCGTCCCTATATTAAATGAAGGAGGGGAGATGCAAATAGGTACATTTATGGATCATACATGTTATTTCAAACAGGGCCGGCCACTTCCCTTGGCTCTGTAATTGGTCGGGCCGGGTTGTTAATGCAAACGACGAGGGCGTGCCCCGGCTACCCCTGCCATTCGCCGACGTGCGCTTAGCTCGCAGCCCGACGAAAGCTACACCTTGGCCGTGTGCGGGTCAGCGCCGTGCCGAGGGGCGGTCTCTCTCTGGGGCTTCTGCGTTCTAGGGATTACAAACCTCTGCGGGACTGAAATTTATTGTCTTGCTTCGGTTCCCACTGTTGCGCTTGTGTGTCTGTGCCGAAACACAAGGATTGTCTCCCCGACTTACAAACCTGCATCGTTCTTTTAACAAAACCAAGCAAAACGAACAAGGTAATGGCCCGATCCTGTTAAGTGTGTTTTATGCTGTGATCATCGCTTTTTTCGTGCATGTTATTGCCTTGTTATTCTACACACTGTTATTCTAAACTGCTGCAGTTGCAAACTTCATGCGTACGATGCATGTCGCAGACCCCCGTAGTGTGTGAATTTAATCGCTTTAGTGTATACGGCTTACTTTTTGTGCGTTTGGTGCAAATGCATTTGTTTTTTAGGTTAAAGTTGTTACATCCATGTGCTTCTTCGTTGTGTAGCGTGTCTGCCAGCAGTTTCTTTGATTTCAGCGCACTGTGAATGTAGTGCGGACTGTCAATACATCGCCAAAGCCGTTTCGAGTACTCTTCAGTGTCAAACCAACAACATGCATTAAAAATGTGCAAAACCGAAAGTCAAATGTTCGATAACCTCGCGTTAAAGTCAATTAGCCTCGTCCAGTTTTTTTTTCTTTTAATTAATTTTTAACTGATTTCCAGTGGCAGACTGATTTAATAATGTTATAATGACAATGTCTTAAGGGAGAAAATATATAGTGGGGAAGTAAGTGAACTATAGTGAATATGACGACAATACAATTTAAGTACTATTTGTGATATTAAAGACATTGTATACAAATGTACTCGGGGGTATACAGCTATACAGCTACCCGCAGACATGAGTGGCACCAACGTTCATAGGAAAAAATAATGATAGGTGCGGGAATTCTGCAAAGAGTTAGGTTAATTTTACTTTATGCGTTAACCTTCACGGCGACTTTGTTTCTCACTGAACGACGTCGTTAGGACGCCTAGGGGTTTTATTGAGACCCATGTTGTGCTACTTCGCTGTTAAATTTACGAATAACCAGTTTGAATCACCTTAAAACGATACCGATATGAACGCTGTGAACTGCGCTCGACCACAAGCTACGTGAAACACTGCATGCAACTTCGGTCGCTAGAGTTTATTCTTATGGGAAGACCGAACATCTTGGAAAAGGAACGGCAGGGTGGACAGAGATTTGTCATTATTTGTCTTGTTTATAAGGGGAAAAATACGTCACATCTGTTTGTGCGTGTTCTTTGTAAAACCTATCACTGAATTCATCATTCGGGGAGTGATTACAGTCATTTATTCTGTAATCACCGTCAGAGGTCCTTTATTTTGAAATAATTAGAGGTCTTTTTGTTTTTTTATTGCATTTGTGATCAGTAATATAAACGCATCAGATTATTTTTATTCGAGTTAAACGGTCGAACAATACAGTTCAGTTGTTTACCTAATGTAATTTTATTTTGGTTAAGCAAGATTGCAAAAGCTCCATTCTTTAAGCTCAATATACGATCATTACAGTGATTTGCGTATATAGGCTATTGCCATCAACTTTTTTTGGGCTTTCGTTTTCATAGCATATATAACAATGGTTTTTCGGTACATCTGATGACGTTACCGTTGTTAAAAGGGGAGACTTGATATGTGAAAGCACTAATGAGCAACCACGCGTCGCCTTTTTGCGATGGGCGAATAAATTGAATGGAGATGACTTAATTGAAAACATTTGATGTTATCTTACCCAGTAAATTAGTTAACGAATGCCCTAGAATTAAAACCTAGGTCGTTAAGTGGGTTTTAAAATACAGCGATTAAGTTGGGTCTGCAAATGTAATACTTCTTAGAATGTGTCATATCATACTGTGCAACATCACGACTAAAACAGCAGTTTATATAGCCTAGTTGCAGAAACACCGATGCTTATCCTCGTCGATATATAGGCAAGTAACCTCACTGGGAACCAAACATACCTGTATCTAACCACAACGACCCATTTTATTTAGTCTTTTTTCATCGTCAGACGAATGAACCAATACAACAGTATCTGTGTTAGCAATATATATATTAAACAAAGATGCCAGAAGATATTTCATTATTCGGAAAAAAGGGAGAAAAGTATCTCCTCTGGTTTCTGTGTTGCGCAGGTAAAGCGGTAGGCAAACAAATGATATTGGTAATATACGTAAAGTTTAGCTGTTTCATTATAAGATTACCCCGGTAGTCAGCTAGACCCCGACCATAGAGGCTGTGCAGCATAAAGATTCCATATGTAAAGGAGTTCATGTGTGTCATTGTTTTCACATGAACGTTGTGATTTAAGTGTAATTTGACTTCAGTGTTTTTCAACAACTTTTATTGTGTACTTTTAAAACTTCATTTATACTGTATGGCAAAGCCACGAGGCAGTTTGATATTGACACGATTTCCATACAGTTAACTTTTTCATTAGGCGGTTCTGGCAAAAGTAAACTGCAGTCTGCTTATTGATGGTCATATTTATTCAGTGTTACAGAATAAAGGTGTCGTTTAATTTAAAACAGTTCATTCCTCACAAAAGCTCAACTGAATATATAGTTTAATATGATGTGTCAAAGCTTTAAAAAGTGTTCGGTGTTTTGGTGTCTGATTTTATGTACATCATTTTTAATTATGTACATCACACGTAGACACCGAATGTATGCTCACGTGAATGACCAAAACGAAAGGTCATTCTCTGAGTTTTAATCCATAGAAAAGCCTTTCACATAGCATTGATCTGGAACAGATAGGACACATAGCAATTTGGACAAAAAATGTTTTAAATCTTTTCAGTGTAACTTAAATGTCACCTGAAATGAAATGCAGATTCTCCAGGCTGCCATGCTGACAGTGACCCTGTTTAAATCTTTTAAAATTTGGTGGTTTTTCTCCCTTCCAAAAATCACCTTTGTTTTAACCTTGAATTTGATTTGATCTTATCTGCATATGTTTCTTTCCTCATGTATATTAAGATAAATTGGCAAACACAGCTGATTTATATGTGTGTCGGTTAGTGGTTGCAAATAGAGAACCATTTGAATTTATGCTGCAGTGTTTTGGAATAGTTCAAATCTGTATTTGTTAAACTCAGATTTTCCAAACAATTTCTCAAGTATGGTCACAGTTGAGGAGACGGTAATGTTCTGTTCAGAGTGATTCCGCCATATTTTCCAAGGGCTTCTGCTCTGATGCTTCTGCTGACCATCTTGCCACTTTGTTTCTTGATTATGAAAGAATATTGCAACATTTTATATGTGAAATATCATCTGTCTGAAATACTAAAGTAGTACCCAGTCAGTATTTGCATGAATCATTTTGGAATGTATTCTTGCTGGAAGTCATTATCTGACTTGAAAATGTGTGTGCTAGGTAGTTTTTCTTTTTTAAAAAATATCTAATCGGCAAGAAAAGGTGTAATTTGTGAGCTGATACTGTAGTAGGGATCTTTTCCTTTGCATCCTTCTATTTAGTGTTGAACTCCTTTAGCTTGTCAACCTAACATTTGCTTGGGCTCTTGTTTAGAGGTCAGAAAGATCTAATTGGCAACTGTGAATCTGAGGAATGTCGAATATGTTTTCGACATCAACGTCTTTGTTAACATTTTGTGGGTTATGGCCACAAAAATCCAGGTATCGTGAAGAGGCAGTCACCTCAGACCCCAAGCAATGAATGAAGTCATGGATGAAACCATATCCTGTTGTATCTGTTGCTGCTAGTCTTGACCTTGTGCACAGAGGATTTGCTGTGGAGTAACAGGTCTTGAAAGCCGAATGTCACTCTCTATCATGGCTGTTTATAAGATCTGTTTCAAGAGAGATGATCATCAGATGACATTCCCGCTACGATGCCACAGAGACTGAATTTAAACTTGGTGGCTTGTGTGGTTGCTTCTCGCTAAGGGGTTTGTGGATGATGCAGGCTGAGATGGTGCAGACCTCAGTGGGTGTCTTTGTTCTTTTTGAGGTTATAAAACTGGGGGATTTTCCCTGTGTTGATGTGATTTTCTCTGTATTATATTTGAATGTAAAAGCTCACTGTGGCAAAAAGTGTTCCGCCTTTATAACTACAAAGTTGCAGATTCAGGGTGGAAAAAAAAATGAAATTCTTGCCACATGGCCAGCAGAAAAGGTTAATGGCTTCTCTTGCATCTCTGAAGTACTTGGTCTTCACCAACAGAGAAGCAAAAGATGCAAAATTTTAAGTGAGCGTTGTACTGTACAGTGCTTTTGTCCATTTCGAGAAGCTTGGCTGGAGAAAGATGATCAAATAACCATTCCCATTACTTGTGAACAGCCTCTTCCTTTCAGATGCCTACCTGCATCTCAGCCACTGAAGGTGGTAACTTCATAGGTGTAACTGGAGGTGCTCCTCTCCCAGGATTGTTTTGTAGTCACATCTGCCCTGGAAAGGCACAACCGCTCATGGCTGTACCTTTAATTCCGCATTTAGCCGAGGGTGTAATTTCATTTCCATTTTGAAACTGTGCAGTTTAGTGTTAAATTAGGTGACGTCAGTGGGGAGCCATGGATGACTGTATCTTCCTAATGTTCCGGGGGTAATGAGCGCTGAAATCGCCTCGCCACCGGCACCAGATTGCCGTGTCCCTTCGGAAAAGATTGCTCCGCACTCCGACGGCAGTCCTCAGACTCCACCTCCGCCTCCCAATCTCTCCTCATTATCCGTTCAGACGGGCAGGTGGCTGCGGTGTGTCTCCTGCCCTCTGGTTTCGGCTCAAACCTCGTGGCTGTCCCCCCCCCTCCCCATGAGCTGTCCTCTCTGGACAGATCACCAACCTGCAACGGCAAGCAGATGGCAGTGCCACACCTACTGGACGGGTCCTTATTTGTCATCCCAAAACGAAGAAAAAACAAATCTCTCTGTCATTGCTAACCCAGTTTTTTTGCTCCTGTGTCCTTGCCCTTCAAGTCTAGTGACAGATGGAATGGGATTCAAAAATAAAAAAAATTTAACTTAATTCACTAGTACAGACTGGAGTGTGTGGTGTCGTATCCATGGATACTCTAAGGGATTCATTTCCCTGATCCTGAGGAGAGGACTGCTACCAGATGCCTGGTGTCTCTTCTTGTTCTGCACCTTGTAACTGAATGCACATGCTCAGGTACCTCGCTTTATTGCATTATAGGGTTAGCAAGGTTTTCCAAGTGCTGGAGTAAAGGAAGAAGTCTGACTGGTATTGCCTACTGACATTTTTTGTTCAAATGTACCCTCCTTGGCACAGATGGCTCTCCTTAGTCCTGTGGAATTTTTCTCGAAAGCTCTTCCGCGAACCGGCATGTTTTACTAGTTAAAACAGTGTTCGAAGGTCATTTTAGTCAACTGGGAAGAGAGACCAGATAAAACATATTTGGAGCATTAAAAAACTTATTTAACTGCATTTTATGTGTCCCAGATTTCTATCTCATAGACTCATAGAGGTTATTTAATTGTAATATTTTTTTGTTGTTGTTGTTAAAACTAGGTGTAGGAGATAAAGAAGCACTCAAGTGGGACTGGTGACAGGTATTCCAGCCTGATTTTCTTAGCAAGTCTCTTCAGGCTGGAAGGCTTCCAGCAGCCATTTCTCAAAAGGCGTCTCCTGTCAGGCCGAGTCTACAGGCTGACGGTACGACACTGCAGCTTCAGATGACTAACAGGGGGGTGGCGTGCCGCTAAGGGGCCCCCAGGAGCGACAGCATTTTCCCGAGGAGACAAGTTGTGTCATGGTTGCCATATTTACACTTCCGTCTCGCAACACCGTAGCTCCAGGAAAGATGGCCCTTGGTGGATGAGGCTACTGTGTCTTTGGTCAGAAGCTTGCTGGTTTAGGTCCTGGGGTTGCCAGAGTGATCTTCATCATTAGGCCCCCAAGTGAGGCCCTTAAATCTCAAGAGACTGTTCACACCGTCCCTGCATCCTCTAAAAATGGAAATGTATGCTGCTTTGGGTAAAAGCACATGCGAGAAATAAAATGCGTATGTTTGTTTCAGGACTTGGGTGGTTACACCTATTGGGCTTACCAGGTGGGTGCAGTCTTTGGCCTTTGGTTTAGTACAGGTTTGCCTCCACACCGGACCACTTTCACTGACAAGGTCGGCACTCTGTGTTTCCTCCCCATAGTCAAACGCTTGGGCATAAATCTTATTACTCTGGGGCATCTGGCACGTTCTAATACATGCATCAGGTCTCATGTCAGTGAAGTATAAGCGATGACTCGAGGGCACTTTGTTCAAATGCTGGATTCAATTTAGTCTTCAGGGGAATAAAAGGGCTTGCTTATTTATCAACAGATGTCAGTATTTTTGGATGAATCGCACGCCCTCTGTCTGGAGGATCTGATAGTGGTGTGCTATTGGCGTAGCACCTGTCTGAGCCATGCCTTTACAAACTGTAATGAATGGGGTTTGATAAACTACTTAATTAAGGCTGCTTATTCATTTAAAAACATCTGGTGGTGAGGTGGTGCTGAAGCTCCCCCCCTGGTAGAACCATTCTGAGGGTGCAGATGAAAGGGGATGTTATAGCTGCTATAGGGAATCACCCCAGGAAGTGGGGTCATCAAATGATGCGTCTGTCTGTCATGCTCACGTCTCCAAGGTGACGTCTGCTGGCGCGCCCCCTCCACACGGAACGCCACCTTACGGTTTAACAGTTGAAACGTGGCCCTCAAGTGTTTGGGCAGGAAAAGCAGTGTTTAGTTGAGGGAGACGGTCACGGCACTTTCTTAGCCTCCAGCTGCCCCTCCAGTATGTTGCTGTTTAGTCAGCCAATGAGAGACAGCCAATGGAGACCAAACTCAGAGGATCAAATAGCAATACCCTAACTGGAAGCAGGTACCGGCAGGTGAAACTGAAAATTGGCCCAGGGATTAAGTCAGAATGCTTTGTTTTGATTGCCAAACGAAGACAAAACAAATGTCTTTTTTTTGGGTATTGGGGTATCCCTTGACCTGAGTGGGGACCACATTTTCATTTTCACACTTGGCTTCCACCGTCGATTATGGGATTTTTAATTGTGTTGACCTTTTTAAGAATTTCCTTAACTTTATTTTGGTATTCCCAAAATTTGGTGTTTCCCCGAAAATAGGACATCCTCGGAAAGTAAGGCACCCCCCTCGGAAAATAAGGCACCCACCTAGGGCTGATCGATAAGTCTTGCCCAAACGATGGAAGCCATCTACCGCGCTGCCGACATGCCGTACTATCGGTACATCGCGGTAGGCCACTTGTTTCCGGTGTGCGCTGTGTGCACGGTCTCTCGTTGAGCGCTGACGTCGCGAGTGGGGATAGAAGGCAGGAGGAGAGGAGGAGCGGACCTTCAACAAGAGGTAAGAATGCGAATGTGACACAGGAGCATCAGAAGTAGGGGTGGGCGGTGTAAATGTACCATACCCTAGATTGTTTCCACGTACAACTATGTCAGCGTCGTAACAAGAAATTGGATCCACAGTTTGTCTGGTTATAAACTACTGGGGCATGTTATTTAACAGAACTTTAATATATTTTGATGTTCCTCTGTTCTGACAAGAAAAGAAACAAGTTTCTTTTTAAAATGCATTATCATATTATGTTAACTCATAATTAACTGCAGATAACTAATGTTAGGGAAATCTGTTAATGTTGTGTTGCGCGTTTCTGAAATTAATAAATAATAAATAAATGTGTGTGTGTGTATACTGTATAAATGTATATATGTGTATGTATATATATGTGTGTGTGTGTGTGTATATATGTGTATGTATGTACATGTATGTGTGTATGTATATATGTATGTGTGTGTGTGTGTGTGTGTGTGTATATATATATGTGTGTGTATATATATGTGTGTGTGTGTGTGTGTATATATATATATATATGCCCGATATATTGGATTTTAAAACCAACAAATATTTGTATCGTATCGGAATTCAAAATCCTTTATCGGTCGGGCTCTAGTTAAGAATGCTGAGAAATGCATTTAAATGGATAACTACAAGGCATACATGGCAAAAAAAGTGTAAAGTCTTCATTTTTGTGAACAAAAATGAATGACATTTCTGGATAGAAATAATTTGCAGGCCAGTTTTGACACTTTCCTTTGGTAAATGTCCATACTTGCCTCTACCTACTTTAAGTCCAAATCATATAGGCTTTTAGTTCTGGGTTTTACCATGATTTTCAATACGAATTTCAAGGTGAGGTGCAGCTAAGCCGTGCATAACGGGAAACGGTACACAGCCCAGGGTGCGGCGTGAGCCTCGGGATTCCCGGAGCACCAGCCGCTCCTTGATGACTTGACGTTATTGATTTCTTTGACCCCTGGGGTATGAGGACCGTTCCATTTTTCCAACGAACTCTTAATCACTCCGCTAATGAAGGAAAATCGCCCGCCTCATCGATTTAGCTGCTCGACACCCATGAACTTTCAAGGCCTTGGCTTTCTCTCTGCATCCTTCTAATTACATAAAGTGGCTTCTCTGAGACGTTCACGTTGTAACGTGCACGGGCACTAACTGTAGCATGCCCACGGTTGAATCTGTTGTTGCTTCAAGGTCCGAACATTACAACGCCTCGTCACCCTCCTATAGACAGAGCCAACTTCATTAAGTAAAGCTGTACTCCGTTACAATGATTTGTGGATGTATAAATGCTCAGTGCCGTAGGCCATGCTCTGTTACCATCACCGGTTGTCCGTTTTATGCCAGTTTCAGCATGGCAGCTCTGTGCCCGCCTCTCTTATTCTTTGGCCCTTTAAGATATGGCTGAAGTGCCTGTACTTGTAAACAAAGGCTGAGTCTGTATGAAGCGCGGCACGGAGAGCGTTCCAGGAATTTAAGTGAAGGAGAGCAGGGGCTAGTTGTTTTTTGAAGGTGACGTGGTGACCCTTGGAGGACGCCAAAAGAAACTGCTCAGTGTAGATGGGGGCCCGCGGTTGCTGGATAGGGTGACGGGAGCAAAGAGACAAAGAGAAGAGTCAGACGAAGAATGGAGGATGTGCCAGAAGGAAGATTGGAAGTGTGCTACCTCTTGAGTAGTCAGAGTGCCGATCTCCAGAACTGTTCTTGTATTCAGAAGTGAGAATAACACTGAGTGGCTGTACAAATAAAACACTTTAAATTGAAAAGAAGCAGTTAATTTAGCTGTAGTTTCCTTGGCTCACTTGAATCTGAATGTCCTGCGGTCTGATCTCCTGACACTTTCAGAGCTGGTTGTATAAAAATATTATCTATGTGCCCAAATTGATTAATACACATTCAGTTGGCAAATATATGATTATACAACCCCCCCCACCCCCACCCCAAGAAACTTCTCTTTAAAGCCACGCCTCATCATCTATTCAGATATTGTCTTAAATATTTGCATTGTATTATTCCTCAGTGAAGGATCTTGATGAATAATTGAGTCAGTGTATACACTGAGATTCACATCACGCAAATATGAGCCATATTAGATTTGTCCGTGACCCTACATTCAATTTCTAGCTGTCCAAAAAAGAAAAAAAAAAGTAGTTTCCTTCAGTCTTGCGGGAGAACTTACCGCGGGTCCTTCCAGAGTCACTGAGCACATACTATATATATGCTAATTCAGTCCATAAAGCAAGGAGGGGGGGCATGTGACAGCCCAGAAAATCGTACCAGAGTCAGTCTTCTCCTTACTTATGTTTGGATGAAACATCTGGCTCCCAGAAGCGGTACACGCCGCAGTGTGTGTGGGTATCAGTGGGGCTCTGTGGTTACGGGGTGGGGGTGGGCTTAGCAACCCTTTTCCTCAATTTCAGGTCCCCTCGCCCCTTCAAGCCCCCGCTCTGCTGAAATTGGGGCTATTTTTAAAATGGGCTCGTCAGGGGAGGGCTGCACTCTCCTGCCCGTGGTTTTCAGACAGAAGGACTGGAACAGAACCCCCGCCCCAATTTTTTCCCCTCAACATCGGCACACGGATATCAACGGTTACTGAACTGCGTGGCCCTTTAAATAGGAGTCCTGTCAGGAACTCCCCCCCCCCCCCCACACCGCCACCACCACTTCAAGTTGATCTACGTGGTCTGTTCCCCTCGTTCTGCTTCCCCTACATCATCACTGTGGTTACGCGGGCGGGGGGCAAACTGGCAATTGATGGTACATGAACAGCTCAAAGTAAATAAGTTCCACTCAGAAGACTGGTATTTCCTTCAAGTGCTCCATCTCAGTCAGACCCCTAGACGCATATCAGCGACTTAACCCAGGGAAACTCGGACGGCCGTCGCCGTGGAAATGAGTGAATAATTGGCTGGATTGTTTATTACTATCTGTGGAGCCTCTACATGCATCCAGTCTGAACTTATTTATTTAAATATTTATAATATGTTTCTGTGTATATAC
>JABFDZ020000138.1:15547478-15559039 GCA_019775955.2 Pollimyrus isidori | reverse complement strand
AGCAGGACTTCATAATACCGCATACTGCTGTGATGCCGGCGAAACCCAATCCATACATTTTTTTTCCCGCTCCCCTGTGTGATTTTATGAAGGACAGGGCATCCACTCACGAGTGATGTAGGCTAATTTTATAAGATAGAAAAACAAAGTCTGATTAAAATAAAAACAATGGGTGAATAACCGGAGGAAATGGAGATGCGGAGTAACGCTTTAAGGGAGAAAATTGATGATTGAGCAGCTAATTGAATGCACGTCAAGGGGAGAAAAGCTATTAAAGTACATGGCTTATCACAGCCGGTTACTGTTGCATATTGTCTGATTAATCATTAGTCGGGGCGGTTGCCTATGTGGTGCAGGAGAGCTTGTTTGTTATTAATTCGTATTGGGTGTTTCAGTCAACGAGCCCGTTTCGTACCGAGAACCGGAGGAGCTATTCATAAGGAAGACTTTAAAAAAAAAAAAAAAGAGAAAATTATGTTCCCCTTAATTGACTGTCGCCGCTAATGTCTGTGTCTATTTTACAACCATGCTTCACAAAGCATGTGGTATGTGTTGGATATATTGAGCTAATCGGGGACGTTTATTATTATTTTTATGTCCACTCACTCGAATTTGTTCTCTGCTTGCTTTATTTATTTTTTAATGTACTTTAGGCTGATAAATCCTTTTGCTAACCATGGTGTCATCTGAGTACTTGACGTATTGTAATTTTAAATCCCATCGCAGGTAAAACCTGCCACTTAGATAAACGCAGCCGTTGCGAATCTCACGCCGAAGTCTTGCGCTTTTTTTATGGTTGGCCAGCATGGGAGTGATTAAAGATGGGGTTTAATCCTGAGGGCTTCGCGTTATCCCAGCTTAGTTTTCCGCAGTAGCGTTCAACAAAGAGTGCCATACTGTGCAGATGAGTTGACGTGAGGGTTCAGGTAAGCAGCCGAATGTACGTATCGGTCCCTAACCCTGGCGCTGGACTTGTGTCGGTGTGGTGTTGCGAGACTGGCACACGCGGTCCCCTGCTCCTCGCTGACAAGCCGCGGTCTGTCGCGTCGCAGTAATGCTGGCTTGTGATACCGCACATGGCAGCTCGTTGCGGCTCTGCGATCTGCCTGGGCTGAGGAGACCTCATTTCACCACCCCTTATCAGGAGCGGTAGTCTGCTCCTCCGACTGGTCCAGACTTCATCCCCACCCCCCAAAAGATCAGCGTGCTGACCTTTTTAGTTTAGCTGGCAGCGGAGGAAGGGTACAGATCCAGTGAGAGGTGCCCGCCAGCTGGACCGCAAATCTGTTAGCGCTCAGGTGCTGGAGTGCTGCGAGTCAGCCTGTCATATTTGAATGAACATGTCTGGGGAATTTGCTCGTCTGCCCCCTGACATACACGAATGCTTATAAAAAATCATTGCTTTTGTCTACATTTGGGCATGACTAATGCTGCTTTTCAGGAGAGGGTGCTATCTCTGACCAGGTCAGTTTCAGATGGGGTCTTTAGAACTAAGGGGTAATTTTGAGTATGCTGAAGTAATAAGCAAAGATCTAGCGTACAGTATGATCCTTCTAGTGATGTCTCACCTCAGAATGTTCCGGTCTGCATTTTAGTGGCCGCAGCAGAAGGAAAGTCCGAAATCTAGCTAGTAACTTAGTCTGGCTACTTTTTATATGTCCTTAGAGAAACCGAAGTCAGCTAATGAAAGTGTGAAATACACACAACATTTGGCATTTGTCTGTGGTAAGGGAAGTTGAGACTTGTTACCTTTGAACCTTTTCCACCATGTCAAGACCCTCCTGTTGAATCTTGTTTGGATTGTCCTTGTCGCTGGAAGGACTATTGCAACTAATTACAACCACTTAGTTTGACTTTGAAGGCAAGTATTTTCAGGTTAAAAAAAAAAAAAAACTGATATGAACCGTACAGGCCTATTGTAGATTGATTTGATGTTGGTTAAGGGAGTGGCCTCATTCTCCTGCCAGGATTGAAGCTCAGGTGAGTGGGGCCATGGTGCATTGTGGGTAAAGAACAGACCGAGCATGCATAGAACTCCTGGAGTGAAAGCAGATGTCACTTCAAGAGGCCTGCTGATAATGTAGCAGACTGCTGTGCAGACACAGTAGTTTATACGCCCATTAGTCAGCACCCTTGTTAGTACATCTGGGTAGATCAGGAACAAAGAGTGGTGTACACAGTGAGTCTCCAGAGTGAGTATTCAGGAACCCTGATGTGGAGCTGTGTCCCACCAAGAGGGAGAGTGATGCCGTTTTTAAAATCACAACCCACTCCTAAAGGATTCCAGCACCTATTAAAAACATTCAAGTGTGTGTGCTTTTTAAATGCTTGTAATTTACATTAAAATTAAATACACTTGTTTAAAAAAAATCTGGTAATGCATGACTGTATATTGAAGCAGTTACTTAACGACATGCTCTACTTTCAGGATGAAGAAATGTTCAGGTATCCAAATGTAATTTCTGTTGGGTTTGGTACATTGGAAAGGCTCACTCATTGTTAGTCCCTGCACAGACTTGTTAGATTGAACTATTATCCTGGTCCCTTAGGGCTAATTCTCAGAGGCACTGTCAGTTTTCTGTTGAAAGATTTCTGTAAATGTCCTGTTAGTGCTGGTCATAAAATTATTTTTTTTAAGTGACAGTCATGTCGACAGTATAGTTTCCATATAACCCAAACGGCTTCCATTTTTATTCTTTTGATTTGTGTTTTTTTTTCTTTTCTCAGACATAATTTAGAAGCCGGAAGGATATTTGAGGAGAGAGTGACGGGGAACCCTCCCTGTGAATCTGCCTTAGCGTGGTGTCTGTTGCAGTGTTTGCTTTTAGGGTGTCGGCTTGGATGCACAGTAGGAAGTTTTGTACGTGCATTAGCTGAGCAGAGCAGCCAGGCTCGGGCGGCAGCGTAACGCAATCTTGCCGCTTGGCACTATCATCTCGCTCAATTCTGCTTGCTTTGCCTAATCAGGATAGATTAAGCTGGCAGTCTCTTCCTGGAGCCCTGCTGTGACTGTTCGCTTCCTAGTCTGTTTACAGCCCCCCCCCCCCTTTGCCCAAGAACAGATTTTTGTGGCCTTATAGAGAGTTTGCTGAAAATAGTTTGGGGATGAAGTGAGTTCCTGCCAAAGGCTTTGACAAAACAGACTTGATTACAGAGCCGGGTGCGTGAGACCTTGTCAGCTACGCGTCAGGGCTGTACAGATGCTCCAGGCTCCCCAAAGTAAACAAATAATCCACAAGTGGTTCTTGCCGCACCAGCTAAAGCGTAGTGTGTGCCAAAGGGGTGGCCTAAAGATCTGTCCCCTAGGTCCTACACCTTATCTACTAAACCTTTTAGAATAACATTTGGTGTCGTGCATTTCTCGAAAGAACCTCTGAGCCAACCTTTCGTCATTTTTTGAAAAGAAACATTGAATTTAACATTTTAATTAAATCATTTGGGCTACAGAGAGAAATGAATCATTCATTGATTTAAAGTGCATATGCACTGTAGTCTTATAGTTACAGCCTGTTTATTGCTTTTAATACATTGAGAACTGGTAATAGCAGACAGCAAAACAAGCTGACAGATATGTGCACACTCTTTCTGGGGGAAATGAGGCGATCTTGCATACGGACGGCCTAAACCAATCACCAGCCATCATGACCCTGCCAATGGGGGAAGCAGGACCAGACCATAGCCTATCCCTGCAGGTTTCCCGAGATCAACTTGATCTCCAGATTAAGGGTCAAGCTGCCTCCTGGTTGGTTGTGACCGATGTTCCTCACCTGGGGCAGCCTCAGGGTAAATCTCCTCAGGTCTATACTCTTCCCAAAGGTTGCTTGTGTTTCTGTTGCTCTGGAAATATTAATGCTCTGTGTGTTATCAGTTGTATGTGAAAGATTACCATCTGACTAGGTACATACTGGAAGGTTGGGGGCGAGTGTAAACATTTCTACATTGGGCAAGTAAGAACGTAAGGTATGGCAGTGATGCTGAAATGGCCGTTTTGGTTTTGTGACATCCATCGTCCCACTGGACCATATGCCTTTCTCCTGTCTCTCTAAACCTGAATTTTTTTAACACTAATGATGGTTCATTTCCATGTACAGTGAGAGTTAATGCATATTATATACCACTAACAGTACCACAAACGCATGCTTAAACCTTTGCTGGGTCTCCTTGACATTCTTATGCTCATTTTTAATCTAAGGAAAGCTTTTAGTGTTGGTTGTCCTCTGATTTTTTATTTTTTTTTCCCCCAACTTTGTGTTCTCCATCATATTACTGGCACCTATTAGAGAAACATTTTGCCAGATGCCTGCCTTCTACAAAAAAAGTGGAAATGCACTTGTAATTTTCTGTCTTGGAAATGGGTTTGATGCTTCCCAACACTGGCAAGAGCAATACCTGAAACCTAAATTGACCACTTTAAATGCACACTCTCCAGCATGCTGTTAATTCTAGCCAAATCAGGACACAGCAGTAATGGTGCAGACTGCTGCTTAGTGATCTCACTGTGGCTCACAGAAAATGATCAAATTTCCTACTTTTCTTTCTAGCGTGCAGCTGGCCTCTGCCTAGCTCATTTGCAATGAATTTACTGCTTATTTTTTATTCTAGCCAGCTAGCATCAAAATCACACTTCATTCAGTCATTCACGCTTTTGTCTAGCTACTACTGATCCGCTGAGGTTCACTGGCATGCTGAGTGTAAACCAAGAAATACCAGATGTACCGCAGTGTAGATTTTGGCCAGTCCATTGAGAGATAGTATACCTTGCGCTCGCATTGGTTTGCCTAGGCACATGCTATGGGTAATTTAGCTGCCTAAATTTACTTGGACGGTGTTCATGTTTTTGGACAAGGACTGAATACCTGGATGCAGTCCATGCAAAGAGAATATCGAAAAAGAAGCCGGGGGTTGGTACTGAGCACTCAAGCTCTGGGATGAGCAGCAATGCTAATCGCTAATCTACCTCGGCAGATACCTGCCAATGCAGATTTATACTACGATATTCTGCGTATGTGCACTATTTTTGTTGCTCTCAACTCTTCCAGTCTTCTTACTTTGTGACTAGCAGAGCAATAGCAATACTGGAATCTTTAAGTTGTTTGGGAGGGAGGGGGGGGTGTACTAGTGTCCTAGTGTCATTGGCAGATGGGGACCAAACAGGACGGCATGTTACAGATCCTCTGGTACATTCAAATAGGGTATTCTGCTCCTGAACAGCAGATGGAAATTAAGTGTATTTATCAAGAGTGAACCCGTTCCAAGGGAATTTATGTAAATAGTAGTTATCGAGCGACAATCCTTTTATAAGCAGATTTTGTTAGCATAGCCTTGGTCATGTAGTCATCATGGAGCGATTTGTGGTTTATGGTCTGAGATTTGCAATGTACCCAGGAAGTGTTGTGATGGACTCTACATATCACTTATGTGAATGGCTGTCTTAATTAAAAAAAAAAAAAAAAAATGATTTAAGGCAGCATATATCGCTGCAACTGAGTGCCAAATAGGAGGGGCAATGTTGAGTAGGAGGAGTTTATCATGAGGGGTAGGAGGAGTTTATCATGAAGGTTAGGGTATCACTACAGGCCCCTTGTTATAAACCCCTCCCACCTGACACTCTGCTCCTGGCTGCAGTGACATGCCTCTCATTTAATGAAGAGCTTGAAGTGTTCATACCATGAATGTTCATCTTTTTCTACTCTTTGGGGGATTTATTGTCTCCTGGGCCGCTTGTGGTCATTATTGCCAGCCACTAAGGATCCTGAATCTGTTTTTGGCTGCGGGTGCTTTTCCGTGCCCTTGAGCAGTTTTTAATATGATGGAATAACAGCTTGGAGGGAGTGAAGCCTTTATAGTTTACCCAATTATAAGAATGTTTTATTAAAGCAAATATTGGCGAGCTTTAAACAGCATCTCAATTCTCTGATGTACAATATGGAAGCGCATCAGTACTTGTCTACTGTCGATGGCAAATCTCCAGAGCTGCTGTAATGATATTCAAAACAAATAATGATGTGAATTATCACAGGGCTACTGTATTAAGCAACCACTCTAATAGATTTGCTGATGCAGCCATTTTTCGGAGAGCTTCATGATACTGTGGTAACGCTGAGCAGAGGTCATGCAGAAACAATACCGACCTTTAATTGTTGCTAAAAACTTCCTTGCACACCATGCTCATGCTTTTTTTTGCCCTAAATTCATCTGAAGAACCTGAACAGCATTTGGGGATCATCTCTTTCAGATGCTTCGGCGGATGTTGCCGTTCACAGTCGTGAGCCAATCGGGAAAGCAGCACAGGCCCCCTCTTTTCTAGATCAGCCGACCGGAACCCTTCGTCTTGATTGGTCAAGACCCAGGTAGGAATCATTGAAAAGCGTAATGATATATTGATGAATGGCTTGGCCAACTGACTTCAAACGTACTCTTCACCTTCATGAATTTGATAAGTATGAGCTGCTTCTCATTTAATTGCATTGGAATTTAATAATGGCCATTTGCATGTGATTAGATGTAGGGTCCACTCAAATAGCCATCATATGCCCTTCATCCCAGTATGCTGTGCTCTGAGTACTGTGCCTTTTCCCCCCATGTATTACTAAATGCCTGCTTATACATATCAAATGGGGATGTTTGCCGTTTTAGTAGTCTACTCATGCCTCTATAGTTTACACCTGGTTCTGTGTGTTCAATGTTTTGCTGCTGTATGCTTTAAAATAGGAACACCCTCCAGGCTTGAGGGTGAGAGCTGTTTAAATCGCTGTGAGTGAGTCTGTTGGATCCCCTCTCAGTGACTACAGTGGCGTCTGGATTAATGGGTACAGGCTTCGAAGTACTGTTTAAATATAACAAGAGTATGACAGCCATCACAGTATAGATTCAGATTTCTCTCTGTTTGCTACGTGCTGGTCCTGCAGTATGATAGTGATGCCAGGTAGCTAAGGAAGAGTTTCGGGTAAGAAGGAGTTCCAGGTCGAGAAGGCTCTGCCACAGGTCCTCACCTGTCTGAGCTTGGGACGCGCCTGCAGTGCCCCGAGGCTGAACAGAAGTTTCATAATGCGTTTAATAGCGAGTACCTGGGAGGAACATAACCGATGTGCAGCGCAGTCCAGAAGAGGCCTTTCCTGACCGTTACTGGCAGGTATCTGAGACTTCCAGTGACAAGGTAAAGGTTTGGTGATTCTGGCAGGCCGTCACCGGGGGTGGGGGTGGATGGGAAAGGACAGATGGTTGGCCAGATGCAGGGCAGTCTTGACCTTGGAATAATCAGACAAACTGATTATTATGTCGTCAAAGCCTCCTCATATCTATACATTGGGCGTGCGTCAACTGGAGACGGGTGCATTCCTAACCATTTATGCAGTAGACGGTCACATTGGGGGGTAATGGGAGCCTGTCGAGAGAGACAGAGGTCAGAAAACAGGGCACACACTTGGGGGATGCTGGATTTGTCATGTGGTGCACGTTCACTCAGTTGCATACCAAGTGCAATTTAGAGACACCAGTTAAATTAACAACATGCTTTTTTTTTTCTTCATTTGTTTTTAGTGGAATGTGCAAAGCCCACTGGACACCCATGTGAAGTATCATGTCTTATAAACCTTTCTCCTAAATTACTGCCTGGTATTGTGCAGTTTCTTAGTTTCCTCAGGATGATCCTTTATTTCCTACTGATCTCTATCAGATCTCTCTTGCTCAATCGGCTTGATCAAAAGCATCCAATTTGGTCTCATCCTCACCTCCCTTTTGCATGATAATAGCAGCCGGGTGATTGATTTCAAGCCTTTGCAGATCCGTCGGCTTCTTGAACATTGGTAGCTAACAAGAAGTTAGTCTATAATGTACATTCCTTCCTTCCACCACACATGCTGCTTCTTTTAAAGATGTGATGTGAGCTTATACATGCCACCGGAAGGATGCTGGAGGGATTATCCCCGCTCCTCAAAGCTCTAAGTTTGGTAACCTGTGACTGTGGGTCGTCCACGAAAATGCCATCTCTCTCTCATCTTCTCCGTAAGCTGCCCCCTTTGCCGCTGGGGGCGAAACTCTGAACTGATTCCTGATCTTCATTCTTGTGTGTGTGTGTGTGTGTGTGTGTGTGTGTGTGTGTGTGTGTGTGTGTGTGTGTGTGTGTGGCTACCAGAAGCTCCTTGTTCTGTATCCCTTCTGACTGGATTTATTCTGGTTCTGGGGAGTCATTTTGGGGTGTGAAGGTGTTGCATGCGTAATTGGAGTGAGGAGATCTGCAAGGTACAGTGTGAGAAGCTTTATTAGACTCGCTGCTCTAGTTTGACGCACTTGGTAACTGGACTTCAGCACATCCTCTATCTGATGACATCTCTTCCTGAGCCTTTTTTTGTGTTTATGCGCTGATATGTTTCCTGTAGTCCTGTTACTATTGAAGGAAAAAATAATTTTACAAATCCGTCCATCTATCTTGTAACCACTTCTGACGTCAAAGAGGACCTGGAACCTATCGCGGCCGGCACAAGACACAAAGCGGGGGCACACCCTGGAGGACATTTTTACGAATGCTGCATAAAAATCCAGTGTTTTTGATAGTGTCCTAGCAGTTCTCTTCTCCAGTTAACAGCTCAACTGTGAACATGCACATATGCATCCTAATTTTATAGGGCTGCACTAGCCGTTTGCTAAGCAACCCCCTTTGAACTAAGATCTCAGATTACACTTTGAGGCAGCAGTGAACCAGATTGGGTGAAAGACTGTCAAAGTGCTGAATTTTGAATGACCTGGAACTTAACATGTAACATCTGCTGTAATTTTCATATATTCCTGTTAATTCATATGGAAGGTTTCCAACTTGGAGTATTTCCAAAATCCTCAAACTTAACTTCTGGAAACTCCATGGGAAGTTTTCCAACCCTTTGCAACCTCTTGTGATAGATTTGGAAGCTTGATGCTTGTTAAAAGCAGTAGAGCAATATTATTGTCACACCACCATTGTAATTGTTTTTTTTTAATTATTTTATTTTATTTTATTTTTAATAGTAATTTGAGTCTGCTCCACAGGATGGAAAGAATCCTTGATGGGGACGGTTGGGAGGAAGGATGTTTTTTGGTGACTACAGAGATGTAATGGTGAAGGGCCGTCACGAGAACTTACCGACCAAGCATGAAATGGAATGTGACACACTGTGATGGGTGGCGAATACAATAATCCTCTGAACTGTAAAATCATGGAAAGACAATACTGACAACTGTGAGCGAATATCGAGCCCTCTGAGCTGAGCAATTTATTTTACAGTACAATTGTTGTCCTTATGCCATGTCATTCCTGCTAAATGGAATTTAAGTTTGACCCCCCACGCACACACCTGCTTTGTTTGTTCTTGTTATTTCATTATTTTGATTTAATCAGTGAAAATTTGTTGCCTATTCAGTGGAGTGGGCTTGTTTATTTGAAACCCTTGATTAGAATAAAAGAGTGATTATGGTACGTCAGCCATTATTCCCAATGTAAGCTGAACTTGATTGCTCATTTGTTTAGCAGAAATAAAGTGCTCGTACAGTGTGTTAACTGCCTAAAGTGGACTCCCCAGTTCGTTTCCTCTGTGTGCATCTGTATGCACCGGAATGGGCTTCAGCTGATGGTAGTTGCAGGATATTATGTGGACCCTCTGCATTGTCACTGGATGTGACGGCGGTGTGTCTGTTTCTCGGTGGGTTAGGCCTCTGTGCCCATTACCAGAAGCTTCCGGGCTCGATTCCTGTTCTCAGCGGAATAGTCACATGTCTGTGAGGCCCTTGAGAAAGACCCTTAACCCCCCTAAAATGCTCTTGGTAAATGGCTAACCTTGAAAAGAAACATTTTAAAAGGTTATTCATGTCTGTCTGTGATGCCTTCAGACCCCATCCATCTTGCATATTTAGCTGTACAGCTAGGGTTTGTGCTTATAAGCTCAGGGTATAAGGCGGGGGACACCAAGGGTGGGGCACCAATCCCTGTAATCACACTAATGCTTTACCTCCAGTCCACCTGTATCCCAGTGTATTGGCATCATATTTAGCGTCTGCTTTAAATACTCTTGTCTCTGAGCTCAAATTGGCTATTTTGTCCTGTTTGGCCAATATACTTAAGATGTCTTGATCAATGGAAAGGCAGGTCATTGCGTTGCATTTTGGCTTTTGAAGCGTCCTGTTTTTGTGCTGTGAGCGTTTCCAGCTTTCCAAGGCTCACAACATGCGGTTAGGCAGGGATCTGGGATGATGGAGGGGGGCCCTACGTCGATTAAGATGCAGAACCGGGAGGTATAAGCAGCTGTTCCCATGAGGCTCACCTAATTTCTAATTTGGAGAAACCGGTCTGTTGAGCACCTGTGACGGGATGGAGAGGCAAGGCACAGATAATAGTGTGTGTGCGCGAGCGTGGTTGTGGTGGGTGGTTACACACACACATACACACACACACATACATACACACACACACACACATTGTTGTGACCAAATGTCCCCACAATATGATAAGACCTGTTATGTTTTATGTTGTGGAGACTTTATTTGTTTAATTTTATTTATTTGATTTTACGTATTTTAATCAGTCAGTCAGTCCCCTCAAGAGGAAATTCAATTTTATAAAATATCTGACTGCAATCAAAAAAACTACAAATGCCAAACTACTTGTACTTTTGGTTACTTGTGGTTAAGGTCAGGACTGGGTGGGGGTTAAGGGTGTCATTGGTGTGATTAGGGTTTTTCCCATAGACATGAATTGACAGTCCCCACAAACATATGACTACAGGTGTGCTTGTGTGTGTGGTATGTCTGTGTGTGTAATATATATTATATTGTGCCCCACCCAGCTTCATTTATCATGGGATGGTCGTAACTTGTAAGGGCAAGTACATCTCTCTATACTGTTAAAACTTGTTTGCAGGTTTTTTTTTTTAACAGCTAGCGTCTGGGCTCAAGGTTGACATGTGCCACTTCCTGCAGTCTGCTTTCTCATCCATCACATCCACATCCCTGTAGCGCGAGTCACGTTACCATTTAAGGGCCTCTCAGGAGCTCATGCTGCGTATGATGTGCTCCTGGCCATGAGTTTAGTCAATTATTTTAAACCGTAACAGCTAAAGAGATGGGATTTTTTTCTGAATTCATTCCGTTTAACCGGCTGAGAATATGTAGGACTACTTGCGTCTCGGTGGTACTTTTTGTCATTTGCACAAGTACACAGGAGTTTTACCTTCTCTGTATCCTGTCTTATCCTCCTGAGTACAGGAGAGTACAGTGTGATATCTTATTTGTCTGGTGCCCTTGTAGCAGTTAAGGGGTTTGCCTAAGGGCTCAACAGCGACGTGATCACATTGCCGGAAGCGGGATTTCATCCGATGACCTTATGTTCACAAGGTACAGAGTCCTAACTCTGAGCCACACACCCCATAAGGTGTTTGAAAGGCCAGGATGTTCCCACCCCAAGCCTCAGCAGTATGTTTAGTTTGTCCCTTGTGTTTTTTTTTTTTTTTTTTTTTTTTTTTGATGGGGTGTTAAAAGAATTTAAGAACAATGGGAAAATAAAGAGCAACAAAATTTGAAAACGACCGAACAAGTAT
>JABFDZ020000138.1:15533519-15544714 GCA_019775955.2 Pollimyrus isidori | reverse complement strand
CAGTTCTGAAGGCGAAAGGGGGTCAAACACCGTATTAGTATGGTGTTCCTAATAATCCTTTAGGTGAGTGTATATTAAAAATGTGTAGGGAAAACTCAAGATTTCAGTGGTTCCACCAAAAATATTCGTCTTTCATCTGACACACATGTCCTTTCATACAAGTCTTGAAAAAAGCCCCTAAACCTTATACCAAAATCAAGCTTTTCTTTATTTTTTTAAAAAAGGAGATGTCATAAAAAAACCCTGGAATCTTCATGGTAAGAGATCCACCACTCATCAGGCAATGGGCACCCTGAATAATCGGTTTGAAAAATCGTTAAAGGTAATGACTTGATTTTAATAACATATTCTGGCTTCTGAAATCCTAACCTGGGCCTCTACCACCTGATTCCGTGTGCTGCCCCTGGGCAGAACCCGTGCCCAGGGCTGGGGGGTTATCACTGCAGACTGTGCTGGTCAGCCCGCTTGGGCGCAGTGGCAGAAGGATGGTGCAGCTGACAGCCAGTGGGCGGCATTTGTCAGTTTCCCGCTAAACGGCTCCGTTTTCAGTTATGGAGGAACCGGTGAATTTGCAGTTAAATAAGATTTGTCATGTTCGGTGGATGCACACCCTGGAGGTTTGCTGACAGGTCACTGTGCTGTGCCCTTACATTTTTATGCTGTTCAAGGGGCCAAACGCCCCCGCAGTTGACGGCCCCATAAAGATAATAACAGTGTGCAGGGCACAGAGTGCCAGCATAGTGCCAAGCCCACCGTGTCGTTGCCAGTGACCCAGTATTGCCCTTCGCTACCCCAGCGTATTTAGGCATGCGAGTCGGCTCTCGCTGCCAAGCTCTCTCCACCTCAAGCATCGACATGCTGGGCCTTCCCTGGAATCTCGGCACAATTACTGGGAAGTTCAGCGCTGTTGGATCACGTGCGCGTCGGCCCGGTGCGGCACTCCTCACAGCGAGCACCCATGGATGGTGCGGCTGAATGCCGGTATGTGCCTTCATGTGCCAACAGAGGAGAAGCTGAATTGGGGCAAACCGATTATGGCTGCCGACTGAACACTCCAAAAACACATGCACAAATAGGCGTGAGAGGGCCTTCAGATGGATTGGATTTGGAGTAAATAACATGATTTTCTGTGCTTCTCTTGAACTGAAAGCATCAAACATAGATGTTAGCTTCTCTCTTACCTCAACAGCTGGCTGATGCTGAAATTCTGGTTTATCTGTATCAACACCTCTGCCTAGAGTCTGTGTTTGGCTTCAAAACCAGCGGCTCAATTAGATTCAAACAGTAAATCATCAATAAGTGGCATTTTTATCTTTAAAGTTCAGTTCCCTGCGGGCAGCCCCACTCTGTCCGGCTGTGACGCGGCTAAACAGAGGCACGCATCTGGGCCTTTGGGACCCGCTGGACCGGGGCTGCCCACGACCCCCATTAATCTTCCATTACACCGCTGAGAGTCGCAGCCCCGTCGCGTCCTTCACATCCTGGGAAAAATGCGACAAAATAAACATCCTGCCCGGCTCTTGGCGACTGCAGCCTGATCGTAAGCGTGTGTTTGTTTCTGTGGTCATGGGAGCTGCAAAAAAAAAATAATGTATGGATAGGAGTCATTTCAATAATCTGGACTTTGTTTTTATTTTTTTATTTGTGTTTTAAAGTCAGTGAGAGGGCATGTGGATACAGGGATTCACTGCGTGAGCTGTTTAATTTTTACAGGATTTATAGGCTGATATTATAAATAAAAATAGACCCCTGACTTTGTATATGGTGTCTAAATGGTGCGTTATGAGCACTTCTGACAGGTCTGTAGTATGTTTCCCCATCAGCCGTGTCTCCTTAACAAATGCCAGTGGTTAATTGGTGTCCCTTTAAATGTCAAAGGCGTCACTGTTTTCGTCGTCCCATTCTTGCTGTGCTGAGGCTGTGCTGAGGCTGTGCTGAGGCTGTGTTGAGGCTGTGTTGAGGCTGTGCTGAGGCTGTGCTGAGGCTGTGAGTGCTGGAGTTCCACAGCATCAGCGTCTGCCTGCTATTTCTGATTCACCACCCGCGAGCAACCCCTAACCCTGGCCCATTGATTAAAACCCACAACCCCACCCCCCGGACACTTTGAGGTGTCATGAGACTATATAATGGGGGTGCGTGAATGTAGCATTTCACTTTTGCCAGTTAATCGGCCATGAGTGAGTGCAGTAATGGTTGGTTGGCTTGTTGGTCGGTCATTAGTTCTTTCTTTTGCATGGAGCAGGACTCCATGATTAACGCCAATGATTCTTAATCAGTTAGCAGAACATTGTTGGTTGCCTGTCTCTACCATGTTGTGGTTTTAAAATCTTTATTTTAAGACAGAACCCAAAAACAGATCCCTGGGAAATGAAGTTTTTGTGTGACACGGACAGCATGTAGCTTGTAACCTCACTGCGGTGCTCTCCGCTCATTTTCCACTCTCCCACCTCCACGCAGGCGATATTGGACCGGTGTCGGCTTTTCTCAGTCGTCCCTGGCCTCCACTGAATTTGTCTTCAACTTTCCTCGAATCATTGGCTTAAGCATCTCTTCCTTCGTCTTCCTAGATTGTTGTAGTTTTAGCTTCTAGTTCTGGGGTGGCCAACCTTATCCGCAAAGAGCCGCAGTGTATGCAGGTTTTTTGGGTAACCTTTAGGTCAGCTGTTCAAACCCAGGTGTGAGGACTCTTCAGCCAATCAGTCCTCTGATTAGTAATCCAATTAGGGAGTTGCAGCGAAAACCCGGATACACTGCGGCTCTTTGCGGATAAGGTTGGCCAACCCTGATCTAGTTGCTTTCCTCCATCTGCACATGTGCTCTGAGAAATGACTGCCAGCTTTTACAGGCAGCCTGCGAGTGAAACCTGGTTGGACACTGATGTGAGCCAGTTGTTTTGTTGGCCAGTGGTGGCTTGACGGCCAACGGCAGCAGCTCATGTGACTGAATTCATGTATTTCTTGACACCAACACTGAGGGTGTTTTTTTTTCTCCCTCAGATCAGTTGATGTGGCTGGGAGAACATGTCAGATCTCTCACCAGATAAAATGGTTTTTTTTTTTCCCCCCTGAGTCTAAGATTCCATAAATGTTCTTTTAGTGAGTTGTATGCAGTGGCAGAGCCTGGGGAGGGGGCGTGGGGCAGAAGCTTTGCCCAATGAATCTCGTCAATTTTGCGGGGGGGGGGGGCGGAGACAGGATGAAAGCACATGTCTAAGATTGTCGGTCTTAGGTACAGAGTTCATTAGGTCACTTAGTAGCTGACACCAAAAACTGCAGGATATGGTTGTTTTGAGGTCTATTCTTGACTGTGTGCATGTCAACAAAAGTTGGCTGTTTGCTTTGATAGCCAGCAAGCAGCACAAGGGGGCAACTCCTCTTTCCAAATTGCGTGATTATAAATTCCTGTGACCCCAGGCTCCATTTCACACCTCCCTCAGCACGAAAGCAGCCGTTGTCTCGCATGGGGGGGGGGGGGATTAGCGAGCTGTCAGCTGTCCTGACATCAGTCTGTGCCCAGCCTTCTCCTGATGCTTAGCCCATCTGCGCTGCTCTTTTTGTTTTGTTTTGTTGTGAAGACCAGTGTATGTTTTTTTTCTCCAGGCATGCAGTACCATTTTTAAAATGAGGGACTCTTAAACGTCCTTTTAGTTTTTATCCACAAGCCACAGAAAAGTGAGAGTACCTGGAGGTCCCATAAATATTTTTGACAAGAGCCAGAATGAATGTTTTATTTTTTTGTTTTTGGAGAAGATATTTGGAGAAAAGCTTCTATGGGACTTTGAGAAGCCCCAAGACCAAACACAGCAAGGCAGCTTGAAGGTGCCGTGGCATTTGAGTGTGGCCATTTAGGAAAAATGCCTTTTCTTTTCTTGCCTAGTGTGAGAAATCCTATTCAAGGTTATGCACTGGTCCCAGATCACCCTCACCCCTCCCAGTATGATGATGCTGCTGGTGGGAGAAAACAACACATCCCCCCCATCATGGGGGCCTAAATGTGCTTCTCTTGATTTTTGTTTGTATGTAAATTGCATCATTGTTTGTGGTTCTGGGCCCAACTGCAGGTGCATTTTCTGAGTATAATACGCCCCAAAAAAAGCAATGCATTAAAGTGCAATAATATGCTGATATTCCTCCCCGTCCACTTTTGAAAGGGTTATATGAACAGCCCCATGCCTGAAAGATAATGCTCGAAGACTCATCTGTGATAGGGTTCATGCGCTCTGGCCCCTGGCCTTCTGTAGATTCATTATCCTTCATGATGCTGCTGTCGTCCCCCCAACCCCCGGAAAAGTTACAGCTGCAGGAGAAGAACGAGGACCGTTAGCACCGTGCGTGGCCCACGGTCTGGCTGGGAGTCATTTCGCCTGCCCCCCCCCCCCCCTCCAGATCCCCTGTCCGCCAGGTCACCTCATTCCCCAGTGCTACATTCTTATCGGAGTCCTCGGGCAGGAAAACAACCCCATCTGTGCAAACTGGGAATAAACAAAGATTATTTGTGTGGGAGAAGAATAACAGACGGCTCTTGGCAAGCATTTTTCTCAGGCATCCTAATGAACGGTGGGCTGGTTGGGGGTGCGGGGTGTTTTCAGCAAGGGCAGCAGTGTTAGGCTCTCATGTGCTCCTCCCTTAACGATTCTGCTGCCTTGTCCATTCTTCTGCCCATCATGGCAAACTGGGAGTGATTATTCTGGGGGGTGGCATGTGGTGGTAGGATGTTCTGGGTGTCATTTGAAGGTCGCTGGTTCAAATCCCCTGCTCAGCAGTGACCAGGGCTTAAGAGAGAGTACGAAATTGGGGGAGATGCAATTGAACAACTTATTTGGCAGTGAGATTTTACCATTGACGCTCTAGAGTGGGACCTTTAAGCACCAAATCACAGGGATTGTCTGACCCTCCATTCTCCAAAAAAAAAATAAAATAAAACTTATTTATTTGATAAAGGCATCTGCTAAATAAATAAATGGGAAAACTCCAGCACACATGCATCTTCCACAGGCCCGTTCCCACCAATACACTGGTTCTGTGATGGTATTTGGTACCGTGGCTCTCCAGGCCTCGCCGGGAAGGCCACACCCAGTCTCCCTCTCTTTCCTCCACCGTGGCTCTGGATCAGCACAATCCCGCAGGTAGTAATCACTTTCTGGCTGAAAGGCAGCCTGAAATGAAGCCATACATCATGGGATAAACGGCAGAAGAGGAGTGGGCTGCGGCGCAGCATTGCGGCAGGGCTGGGAGATGCGTGTTGGCATTAGTCATTAGTCTCCCGATCTCACTTTCCACCCTCATTCCTCTGCAATGTCACCTTTTTTTTTTTCTCCTTCTTTATCATCTTAAATTCCCCAGTTCCTTTCCTCAGAATAAACTTTTTTTCTTTTTGCCCACTATATCAGTGATTCCCCACCCCCCAGTACTCTGGGACCCCCAGACAGTCCCCACTTTTGTTCCCTTCCAGCACACCAACACCAAACATTCAGGAAGACTGAATACCTGGCAGCCGGGTGAGATGAACATGTACTGTCTTAAGAAGCATCGCAATAAAAGGTATGAGGTATTAAGGTATGATTGATACACAAATAGCTTGGCACAAGAGCTGGTTATGGAAGCCACATTCACCTGTCTGGGTGTGACATCAGAAAGCCTGACCCCCGCCACCTCCCCCATAAGTAGTACAGTCGCACAGATTGACCTACAGCACCTTCATTTATGATTTTTCTCAACCAACTTAGAAATTTGTTTTATGGAACGTTTTTTTTTTTTTTCGGTTGTATATTAATCATACTTTTCAGAGTCGACACACGTTCATATTAGCCTTAAACGGTAATGCATCCAACTTTAGAGTCTTAAGGTTAACCTGCGCGTGAAGAAAATTATTTTATTGAGCTATGGTTTAGTCTTATCGGAGCACATTGAGCGTACATTCCGCTCTGCCCCAGCCAGCCTGCTGGGGGAGCCGGCGGGCCCCGTCTGTAGATGGCAGGTCTCTGCTAGGTCCTCCATCAGAACAATGGGCTGCGGAAATGAGCCTGGGAGGTGACATCAGTCTGTGTTAAATGGATGTCACAGCATCTCTGTGCAGAAAGTAGGGCAACTCTCTGAAGGACATCCGGGTGGTACTGGGGCAGTGACGGAAATGGAAACGCACACCCCCTGCCGCCACAGCCACCTTCATTTACAGCGTCAATGCAAGAAGGTGCGGACCACTGCGAAGGGCACCCGGGGGCTATTAAAAAAGGGGGCAGGGGGAGTTATGGAAGACCTCCATCATGGATTCTGCTTAAATAGATATGTTTTAGTCTTTACAGCCAAATGAAGGCCACTGTTTAATACGATTTGCTGCAATCTGCTACGTTTAGTGTGCCCTTTGACTTCACCCCTTGTTTAGCCGCCTGGGTCCTTTCTGGAAGGAAAGCTTCAGCTTCAGGTTTGCAGCTTCTATGCTCCTGTTTTTTGGTTTGTTGTTCCTCACTTTTTTTTCCATGTTGAAATGTAGCACAGCATCTGCAGTTATGCACCCCCCACAGGCAGGTCTAGACCCTATTTACGAGGAGTTCGGCACTGCTTATTTTTGTGTTAGCCCCCCTGAAAAGTAATGTACTGATTTTTGTCTTTTATCCTATGTATTTCGGACCCCCCCACTCAATTTTATTATGGGGGACATAGGGAGTGGTGTCCTATAATTGACAAGTGCCCCCCCCCCCAGGTATCAAATCCTGTCGACACTGCTGGCAACAGGATGTCACATGTCAAACTCTTTGTCACAGTGAGTTTGTAAGGCTTTCTGAGATGCCACTAAACATTTTCCTGCTGGCATTGCCCTGAAATTTGTAGGTAGACGGGGATGAATTTCTCAGTCAGGAGGTGGCTTGTTTACCGTGGCGACCGTCTGCCTGTCGTCACGAAGGCCATCCTGAGAGAGGTGCTGGTGAGTATGGGCAAGCATCACACCCTTTGTGGACCCGCCGACACGCAGAGCATCTGGCAGGGTGTCGCACAAGACTGCAAATTGCAGATGATGCAGAACGGCCATGGCGTGCTCCTCACCCGCCCCGCCTACCCCCGTTTTTCCTTCCCTGACTTGGTCATCGAGCGGCACTCCCCGCCGCTGGCCGGGCCAGTGTCTGGACGCCCTGTGGGTTTTCCTACTTGACCTCCCAGTGATTGGCCGGCCCCGGAAGGGGTGTGTGGGGACATCGCTCTCTTTCACTGCACTGCAAAGGCCCTCTGCTGAGTCAAGGTGGAACGTGGGCCACGGCGCTCTAAGAGGGGTGAGGCCGGATTAAATTATGCTGAGGCCTCGCATCCCGCTTGTAAATAGCCCTGAGCTTAACATTCTACGTTTTGGCTGGTGAAGGAGCCACTGTTGTTAGGAATGTGTTTGTGGGGAGATGCATGGGGTCCAAGTGTGAGTGTTTCATTGCAAGCTTGTAATCTCTGCTGCCTCTGATACTATAGTAAAACCACAGTAAATCAGATTTTGTTGTTTATTTTGAACAAGAATGATTTTTTTTTTTATGGTGAGGGGCATAAGAGGGGCCGTAATTCATACAACAGGAGCAGCCTTATCATTAGCTAGTGTTTTGAATTGATTGATAGGAGAGGGATCTCTACAGGGATCAATCGGCTTTCAGTTTAGCCCAGTGCCCACATAGCCCCGCCACTGTATATTATGCCACTGATTTTGAAAAGATACAAAATCAATAGATGGATCAGTTTATAAGTGGATGCTTTCCAAAGTGATGCATGTTGGTACTATTTATTTGTTGACCTGCTTGCCCTACACTGGTTCCCTGTTTGAGGTCCCTGCTCTGCACAGTCCAGGTAGGAATTATCTTTGACACCATCCCCACACACACACACTCACACACACACACACACACACACACACGGTGTCTGCCCCAAATCGCCACCTGTTTACTTGGTGGGAGGCTGTTATGGCCACATACTCGAGCCTCGCCCGTGAGTTCAAGGGCTCCAAGATGGGCCAGCCGCCGGGTTGTGGGGACCGGGCCCAGCTCAGATGAAGATGGATGAAGCCATCAGGCCCTCAGATGATAAATTACAGGATTCAGCGGCGCTTCTCCTTTATGTAAAGGAGCTGCTCTGAGATGTGGCACGTTCATCAATCAGACAGCTCCGGCTGTAATTTTACTACAATCACAGACAGAGAAACAGTGAGAGGCAGACAGAGGCGGCATGGGGCTGCTTTTACTCACTCGCACGGGACTCAGCCCTCTGAGGGGGCTCGCACATCCCCCCCCAGCAATTAGGCCTTTGTGTCCCTGAAAGCCCGAGGTGGTGAACTGGTCTCCCACCCCTTTTGTAAAATTGTTTTTTGGTTGTTGTGGGACTCGTTTCAGAGGAAACGTATGCTGCCCTACAAAGTCAGAACACCGTAACTGCATGTTTTATTGAAATTATTAGGAGTTATGACTGAATTCGGGTTAACAGCTTTTCTGGAAATGTAATGCCATATACCGTCTAAATGTTGATGTATATTGCAGGCTCGTTTGATAATTCGTACAAGCAATAATAACGCCGGGGGCGCTGTGCTGCCGCTCTGACAGATTACCGGTAGCCACCAAGATACCACGCTAGCATTTGTGCAGCAGATTCCTGCCGAATCGCCAGCTTATGTGGCCGAAATTCCACTTCTGTCGCAGAGAAGGTGGCTAAGCCAGACCCCCTGTTTGTCCTCAGACAGAACATACCCAAGATGGAGCTTCCAGTCACCAACAGTAATGTTTATATTCATGATAAACGCAAGAAGAAATGCTTCACGAAATCCAGACCTGGTCTGCAATTCAGATTAACCAAATGGTCAGATCCGTGTCATTTTCCTTCACATTTGAATGCATTGCGAATGTTTAATAATTTCAATGACTGAAAATATTTAAAGTACGGTAGATGTGGTTGTTCGGTGTTAAATAGGGCTGGAGCCCTGAATGTGTGGTTGACAGCCAGGCCTGATATTATATTACTCCAGCAGGAGTGGAAAGCTGATGACTTGATGTGTGTGCCTGCAGAGGTCAGTGAATGGCAGCCAGCGCACGGTGCGGCAGATTGGAACGGAAATCGTTTTGCCGTTGTGGAAGTCGTCGTGCGCACGTCGCCCCCTACTGGGGTTTGTTTTGGCAGTGGCACTGCCAGCTACGCTGTCAGCCGTGGCCCAGTCTTAAGACCGTGGGAAGCCTTCTAGCTCTCAGCCTCTGTGTCTGTCCTCCGGGTGACATTTCAGGAACCAATGAGGTGCTCGCCTTCCCTGCCTAGTTTTGGTCCCTCTTTTTGCCAATAAAGCTTGTGGTGTTAGAAATATAGTTCTGTGCTTCTCTGAGCCGTCTGTAACCCTGAGAGATGGGGGTGTGGGGGAGAGGCCAGTGACACACTGGAGCAAACCGATTGAGAGCTTTGTCGACCAGCCCGGCAGGATGGAGCAGCACGGGCGCCGTGTCCATAGGCTGCAGACATCAGTCCCGCAGCTTTGCCTGGCTCTGGGTGGCCTGTGGCTCTGGGTGGCCTGTGGCTCTGGGTGGCCTGTGGCTGTCGTGCACCCACCTGCTGGCATGTCACCTGTTCTCCCTCCCCCTGGGTGGGAGGGTTCTTCCCCCACACCCACTCCAGTTCCTTTCTGGTCCCACCCCTCGCCATGACTGAATGTCCGACGCCGGTTAGCATAAATAGATGTTTTCCATGATAGAAAACAACGGAGCTCCACATTTCGGACAGAAACGGGTAATCAAAATTCATGCAGTGCTGGAATGTTCTTGCCTTTTGCTGTTGGGCTATTTCCCTGGGATAGGAAGGTTTGTAGATAACTTGATCTTTCTCTGTTTGCCCGTGGATCCATTCTAACGGGCAGTGGTGAGATGTGATGAAGCATGCCCTGGCTTGGCCTTGCCCAGGACAGGCCTCCTGAGGGTATCGCCTGGCACTGACTGGCTCACAGCATCACTCCAGTTGGCCTTTTGGGAGTTTAGTGACATCTCATTCCCATGAAGAATTCACTGTTCAGATTCATAGTCAAACTCATATTCTCTTCATTAGGTTCTGTCATGTATTTTTAATGTTAATATTTTCACTATGATTTCTCTTGCCGTTGGTCTTATAATAAAAGCTTACTAATAAAAGCTTAGTATCTTACAATAATCCTAAGTGATAGATCGTATTCCTAATAATTCACAAAGGGCAGCAAGACTAAATACTAAAAAAAGTGTTTTGTTTTTGCTATTTCATGGCAATTTCACAATGCATAGGTTTGAAAGTTGGGTTTTATTTTTCCTGACTGTACCTTTGACCTCTAATTGCCAGTTGCTTTGGGGGGTTTACAAACTTCTAAATTCCTATCCACCAAGACGGTTACCTTGATGCACTAATTGGCTACAAGAAATCACATTCTCTTCAGCTGCAGTCCCAGGGCTGTAGATTGAGTGGTAATTGACACAGGAACAGGAGAAAATACTGCTGAATGTTTCTTATGCCACATTTGATCTGTAGAGATCATCCTTCCCTCTGCCATCTTCAGGTCGTACATGCTATGGCTTTGAACTTTGATAGCTTGGATGTCTGTGATCCTTTTTAAGGACACTCCTTAACAGAAATGTGTATTAATTAGATAAAAGGCTACTTATTTGAATGACTGTGACTGTGATCATTTTTGGGAAATGGGGACTAGCTTGTAAATCGACGGTTGAGGTAAATCTTTCCTGGATGGACTAATGTGCCAAGTACATTCAGTCTCAAACATAGTCGAATACAGACAATGCTGTATATAAGGTTTAATTAGGAAAATTCTAGCTGTAAACATGTCACCGATTAGCGCTCTGGGCGATTTATCTACACAGTACCGTCTGAATCGATACTGTCTCGGCTTCTGACTGCCTGTTTGGTTTAATCAAAAGGAGTCTGAGGATTTCTCACATTTTTTAAGGTGCTTCTCACCCACCCCCCCTCCCTCATTTTCTAAGTGGTCGCCACCTCCCAGTGTGCTTTGCAGCATCGCGATGATGAACGTAACTCTTGCTCTGCCTGCTCCTCTGCGTCCATTTTGGCAGCACGGTGCCTTCGCCGTTTTGTGCCTGCAACTCTTACCAGGGTGGCCCCATGGTGGTCGGGTGGCCCCATGGTGGTCGGGCGGCCCCGCGGCGGTGGTCGGGCGGCCCCGCGGCGGTGGTCGGGCGGCCCCGCGGCGGTGGTCGGGCG
>JABFDZ020000138.1:15515962-15527254 GCA_019775955.2 Pollimyrus isidori | reverse complement strand
CCCCCCCCCCCCCCCCCCCCCCCCCCCCCCCCCCCCCCCCCCCCCGGCCCCCGCCCCCGCCCCGCGCCCCCCAGACACGCTGGCCAGACAGGATGTGGAACTCGGTTAGTGTTAGGTCCAGAAAGCCGCTCGCCGAGGAGTGAGGGGTGTTTCCTCCCAGCATGCAGTAATGAGTGTGAAGGCACCCGGAACACACTGCTTCCATTGGCCAGTCAGGCTGCTGGCCACTGACTCGCACCTCAAAGCGCAACCGGGGGCGACTGGCAAACTGCGGCCAGTGGGGTCCATACATAAACACACGTGCCCCCTCTCACTCGTACACACACCGTGCCTATAGACAGATGAATACCATCTCAAACTTTAGAGGTAAAAGGTTTAATTTGCCTTATTTGTAAAGGTTTTATAATTCTCAGTTTCTTTCTTTGGGAGTTATCCAGGGTGACAGGTTTTATTGCAGAGTCCTTAATTCGGCTTAATAAAAGCAATAATACAATACACTTTAGATCCCCTCCCCGTCTTATCACATTCTGTTGCCAGAAGGTGATTGCTAACAAGATACTTAAAAAGTAATTGTTTGAGCTGAGGGGTGTAATATTACCGGAATGGGTAATTCTGCCCTCTGTTTTCTTTTGGGATTTTTAAGTTGGTGATCTAAGTAATAAGGATGAAAGCATGATGCCATCTACTTAAGCAGTTTGTTTTCCCAAAATGCACACCCCTGAATCTCAAGAGTTGCTCGATCGCTGTCTGTATCTTGCTCATCTTACTCACAGCTGGGGCTTAATGGTTAGAGCAGTGGAAGTCACTGGCACGTCCTGCTCTGTCTGGGGGCCTGTGAGCGGCTGATGCTGCGATACTGAGACTTTGAGGTGCACAGTGCAGCATCCCAGCCGGCTGCCGGAATCCCCTGCAGTCTCTCTACACCGAGGATTTCGGCTCGTTAGAATTTCCCACCCCAGCGAAGTGCAATTAATCCAATTAGTAATCCATCAGGACCCGAGGCCAGGCTCTCTGCGCTAATAGGGAATATGACAGCAGGCCTGCATTATTAATACTTCCATTTGAGAGGTCCCAGAGCGGCAGGGCAGTGGCTCCAAAGAGCCATCCATCACTGCAGCTCATGCGCAGCCTGGCGGGGCTTTTAAATAAATTGCCAGCCAGGTTTGGGGGGGCATGGAGCAGGAGCCGTGGGTTTTGGCATTGAGCAGAATGGATACAGAGAAGCGAGAGAGGAGGTGGGTCGCTGTGGAAAGCGCTGTGGTCAATGAGGCACGGCTAAAATGCTGCTTAGCATCACGTTGAGCCGCGATTCTGTGCCGGGCTGCAGCTTGCGCTACCATGGAGTCAGTCGCCCCAGCGGCGATAAATCTGGCATGAAGAGAGCAGATTCTCTAGCTGGCTTTGCTCATACCTATAATAAAACTTGATCTGAATCAACTTAAATCTGTGAGCAGCCAGCAGATCCACACCGTTGCATCAGTAATCTCTCTGGCTGTGTCGTGACCTTCCATTTTACATTCTGATGGAATTTTCCAAATAGATTGCATTGCTAAATGTGTTAAAGGTTCAACATGTTTTTCTCTCATTCCAATTAACAAATTTAAGTGCTTTTAATGCATTCACTCCTAAAAGTACTCAGTCAGAAGTTATGGTCATTGTCAGTGTCTTCATAATAAGTGTTTTAAACTGTTAGGAAAAATTTCAATTTGTGTTGCTGTTGTCTTTCCGTAGGGGGATATTGACCCTGTTGTTTGCCATAAACTTTATCAGCTGATCCCACTTCCAAGAAGCCTTTCGGTCACAGGTTTAGCCTGTTGCCGCAGCCTCCGTTTAACAATGACTACTTTTTGTGCTGGATTCACTTAGCCGGAAGTGTGCATGTTGCTTCGATCGGCTGCACATACAATAACGTTGCTCCCTTGGGAGTCGTTTTCAGAAAGCCTCCATGCGGGACTCCTGTTTGGCCCTCGCCTGCACGTCATCTCGCTTCATTGGGTCATTACTTAACATCGTGACACTGCAACCGAAATGCTGCTTGCAGTGACTGGATAGTGTGTTGGCGTGAGGTCGGCTCGTTGAGACGGTCTCTCCAGTCATCGGGGCCACCTGTGCCTACGCTCGGATCGCCCTTTGCCGAGTCCTTGGGGGATTTGGGCCAGACCCGAGATGGATACCTGTGGTGCTGGATTGATCAAACAGATGGCATTAGTCATTTCAGCTAACTAATGGGCTGAAATGAAGACGGCCTTGTAAAAATAGCCAGAGGTCAATCATTTCCCTTCTGTACTGATGCTTGTTTTTAAATAGGACTCTGTTTTGAGAAGAGAGTCACATAGAACTACTGTTACATCCTTAAACTTAATCAGATGGTCTCAATCAAAATAACTCCAGCGGAGGCCTGGTCAACAATGAGAAACATGGTTTATGAAGCTTTGACAGAAACCCTCATTTCTCTCCACAGCACCCCGACCTGCTGAGACTCCTGGGTAAAATAGAAAGGCCACTGATTGGACACCACCGCCTCCCATTCCAGCCACGTGGGACAGTGAGTGCAGTCTGAACTCTCTTCCTGCTAAAGTGTTTTTTGAAATAAACAGGTCCATAAATGGGCAGAAGTTACACCGCTGACTGCATGTCGGCCTTAATGTTGCTGTGTCTCTAATGTTTCTGTGGAACAATGGTCTTCCGTTGCATTTATTCTAAAGGCCCGAAAATGAGAATAAGAACATTATGCTAGATGTCTCCGATGAAGGCTTTCTGCTTCATGTGTCAGGAAAACTGCTGGCCAGCTGCAAAACACAAAACAAATGTCTGTTTTTACCTATAATGTGCACATTTCAGAAACCTAATGGTCAACTAAAACCCCCGTATTTCCAGTAAAGGGAGCCCAGCAACAGATTTATAGTTCGAATTTCGTCTCCCTTCGATTTGGGATGTGATCTAACATCTTCTCTAAACCTTGAGCTGCAGTGGTCAGTTGTGTTTAGTGCTGGAAACTGTTTCAGTGAGAGGACATGTGTTTTTAGGGGCAGACTGATAGAGAAAGCCCAGAATAATTGGGGTACCTCCATGAGATATGTGACTTTTATTTGGGGGCCTTGTCTTCTGCCATAACCCCTGCTCACCCCTGCGGTGGGTGCAAAGTAGTACTGGACGGTATAAACTGTATGTGATATACAATATAAATTTGGCCAACGGGAGAGATTTTGATTATACAGTCCAACTGCAGAAATTTCCCCTCCTCCCCCACAAAAATGACGTAATGAAGTCGTGTCAAATAATTAATTTGTATGATTTACAGTATATGGAAATTGTTTATATGATTATTGCAGCACTTAAATCCGTATCCGAACTGTTATCCGGCAGAAATAAAATTTCACACCCGATCCACTATAAATACCGACACCCGACCTGCACCCAAATGAAAATCATATTAGAAATTAAAGACAAAAGTTTATTGGCACAACAAACGACCTGTGGCATCAGTTGAAAAGGCATAGCCAAATGTAAATGTTGCTTAACAGCCTAATAATAAGCAAAACAAATGGTAGTAGCCTACCTCCAAACTCAAATAATGTTTGGTATTGCCATGCCCACACTTAGACTTACCAGCTTACAATTAAATGTTTTAATAAAAACTAATATTCTATAAAATGTACCTTAGGCTACCCTGCACAGTATTGGGTTTTATAGGCTACCTACATGCACTGTCCATCTTCCTTTGCCTTCACGTAGTAATTCCAATCGGATAATCAAAGACTAGCGCTTGGTGCGGTGCTTTATATTACTGTGTAAGACTATCGTCCACAGTTAATGGCCTCAGCTGACTACTACAGCATTCGTTTCGAACAACTGGAGGAGATCGCACGCGTTTTTTGAAAATGAAAGTGGGATAAATTTCCGGGAATGCACGTGCAGGCATGAACTGATGATTTTATGTTTTTTCATCTTGAATGCAGGGATTTTGTCACTAAAATATAGCCCGGGGGTATTTTTTTGTTGGCACATGATGTTTTAAAAACCGCAATTTAGCTCTCCTGCGTCCGACCTGAACCCGTATCCAACACAGTGGAATATTTTTTTTACCTGTTTCAACAAAATTTGCGGGTCACCCGTTGGGTAGCCGAACCTGTGCAGGACTCTGCTTGGCAGGACCTTTATGGGAGAGATGGTCATACTGATATAGATGAAGTTATGACACTAGTCTGTTTCGGTGTCTTGTGTACTTACCTATACAGTTTACAAAACCAACCTGTGTTTTTTATATAAGATGAAACCAGTGAAGTTACATGAAATGTTTTCATATTTTTTCTATAATTGCAGATTTGCACAATATAAATATTCTACGTTCATGACTACTTCGAAATGCGTTAAGTTTATTATACAAGTTCCTGCTACAATGCCTTTGCTATATGGACATATGTTACCCTTTCAAAAACAGTTATATTGAAATTTACAGATCAAATCATATACCGCAATATATACCATCTACCGTCTATGGTTCAAATTATACCACAATATAAATTTTATGCCATATCGCCCAGCCCTAGTGCAAAGTAGAGAAGGATGTCCCTGCGAATGGACAATCGTCATACCAGCAACGTGTGAAGTCAAGGAAAGAGATTTATCAGTCTGGTTTAGAACTGCTGGCTCCCTCCCTCCAAAGGGCTGCGTCATCACCCACACACCAGACCCAAAACATGGAGCTTGTTTCGAAACTCCCTTTTACATTACCGTGGTGTTGCCATTTGTGTAGTTTCTGCCCCTGAGCCGTGATTTTAAACAAGAGCAAACAAATGAGCTCCAGTTCCTCGGCATTCCCAGAGCCACGTGTGATTCCTTCGAGTCTGCAAAATTGCGATTGGCCATCTCGCTGATGGCCGCTAGCCAATAACAAGGCTTCCTCCCTGGACTGAATTTCACCCCGACAAACGCGAGTTCCCTAACCCCATCTCCAAGCCAACAAATGCAAATGGACTCACTTTTGTCCTAAAGAATTCTTCCACAATGTAACGGGGGGGGGTTCTCCGTGCTTAAATGTGCCGTGACAAATTGGCACAAGGAAGGAGCAGATGGTGGCTGGGAGGGACAAGTTGTCACCGCATTGCAGAAGTGACACAAATTGATCTTCCATCGCCGCACACGCTACGCTGGTGTAATCCCAAAATTCTCCCCTCCCTCCTGCCCCATTACAATCAATGATTTGAGCTTCTAGATTGTGACAGTTTGTACAATCTCTCTGCGTCAACTTCTTTGGTGGTGGTGAGAGGGGGATATTGCAGGGAAGGTGGCCACTTTTAGCCCTGACATGATTCAGTGGCGCCTCTGTCTTGGTAACAGAGCGAAAGTAACCATTCACGTTGACAGCCTGCATTATAGCTGCCTTGACGTGACGTCTGCGGTCTCCTGTACTGCTCCTGGGGCATCTGCTCCACAGGTAGCCATGGCAGCACACTGCTGACCACCGGACTCTTGGTTATTTATGGATAATAAGTGAGAAATTGCAATACCTAGAAGTGGAGTCTCATGTCATGGGTACAGAGGAAGAAATAATATGTGTATGATTAGTTAAAACAAAACCTTGGTCTGGATTTTAACTTTCTGGACCTGAAATTTACACCTCTGGATATGTGTTTTTTTGTTATTTTTTTATTTTCTCAAAGTATTCAAAGTGCAGGGTAGGCTTGCCCATATAAAATATGTCATTAATAATTAGTTTTATCTAGCTTTACTGCCACATACTGAAAAAATAGGCTTTATTACCTCACATTTTGGACACCTGTTAAATTCAGAAATGCTTCCGTGTGTATGAAGTGAATGGCAACTATCTGATATTTTTCGAAGATATTATGGTTTATCTGTTATGGATTCAAAAGGAATAATTAAATCACATTGCATCAACAGAATAAAATGTGAAGTTTGGGTGTGGTGTCTGTACTGGAGACGTTTTTGTGTGTGTTGTGGGTTTTTTAACATAACATATAACATTTGTCCTTAGTAGTCTTTATATTCCTAATACTGGCACTGGTCTGGCCAGTGTTAAAACGTACAAGTGCTTCCAATTGCATTTAGGTTTCAGGGTAAGGAGTTCTCTCTGGCTAATTATATCGAGTAAAGGGGGGAGGCGACGGCACCCCTCTCCGTAATTGAGTTACAGCTGCAGTGGAGCGAGATCAAGCGCAGGTTTTGTCGTAGGTGTTGCTGATAATGGCTGTCTTTGGCTGCTGTCACCTCGAGATTGGAGGGGGCGCCTCTCTTCTCAGTGTCAGCCCGAGATTAATCTGTCGCTCTATATATCGACTGCGGCGCGCGGCGCACCGTCTGTGGGCGGACCTCGATGCTGCTCTGCTGCTTCACGGCCCAGGATGTGCAGCAGAGGGTCTGAGGGTGTGTTCGTGCCTCTCAGTGGGTAGCAGTGTCACACCTCCAGGATGCATGGCTTGAATCCTGCCTCCTGTGTCTTTTTTATTCTTTCTTTTTCTCTCCTTTCACTCTTTTTCTTTCATTCATTCTTTTGTTCTTTCTTTCACTCTCTCCCTTTGTTCCTCCCTCCCTCCCTCCATCCCTAACGTTGTGTGCGTTTCCTTCATTCAGTCCCGGTTGCTCCTGCAGACCTCCTGTTCCCCGTGACCCTCCCTTCATGCACAATCACTATGGAATAGCTGGACTAATCGCTTTATAGTCTTAAGGCCATTGGCTCCGGTTATGAAGGGGTTGAGTAGACCCAGAGAATCTACAGACATCTGCACAAGTGCATTTCTGTTCTCCCTGAATGTTTCTTGGCCTAAATCTTCTGCCCTTGCGGTTCCGTGAAGAATTTATGGTTCCTGTGCAGCCCCTGGCAAGACGTCCGTCACACAAAGAGCATCTCTGAGGACGGCTGCTGGGCCCTTAACATTCACGCCTTATAACTCTGTAAATGCCGAGGTCTCCATACACATCCTTCATCGTTTTCCGGATGATGGTGGCTAGTCTAGTGCGTCAACAGGTTCCTCCACTACTAATTATTTAGAATGAGGTTCAGGAGCCTCAATCCCATATGAGGAGTCGCTGGGCACATGGCTGGGATCAGTGTGTCCATTCTGGGGGACACACACACTAAGGGCGACTCAGAAATCGCATGTTTGGAAGCCTGAAGAAAAACCAGGTAGAAACCTTCAGAGATTCAGGGGAAACATGTGGGGTCTCCAGATGTAGAGCTGGGGTCTGAAAACAAGCCCATGGCCTTGGAAGGGTGTGAGACTTGCTGGTTAGCATTTCACTTGGTGTTCAACTTTATTTTAATACTGTGTGAAATCACCACATCCAAGGCAAAACAGTATTCATAGACGCAGACAATAAGCCACACGTCAAAACGGAGAACGTCTTTGAATTTGCTAAATTAACTAAATTAATATAGTCAAATGTGCAAAAATAGATGTATTTGTCTCCACTGGGCTTATTTTAACAGACATTTAATTCGCTGGAATATTTATTTTGCTTTAATTGATTGATTTTTGTATTTATCATTTTGCATAACTGTAGCATGCATTATTTGTATGATTAAAAGCAAATAAAAACAATGTGTGAATAATTTTGGGTGATTTGGTGAAATGAACAGCCGAACCTGCTGAAAATTAGCATTGCATGTGTTTTTTTTTTCTTCTTCTTAGTTTCTAGCTATTCCTTCTAGCACAGATTGGGGACATTTTCTCTCTGCCCTTCCCTTTCCTACATTTTCACATTGAAATTAAAGTCTGGGTCAAGTCTCAATCCCAGGCCTGAATTTTCTTCATTTCCCAGTCCTCCCTTTTAGAGCTGATCAGAAGCGAAACTGAGCATTTGGTTATATGAAGCGCGTCAAGTTGACACATTCAGCTTCATATCAGAACTTATCACTGCTCTGTGCTGACAGGTTGCCAGTCTCGTTTTCATTAGTTTTAAACAACGTGACCTGACTTTTATTGTCTCAAGTCTGAAGTACTTTGTCACTGAAGGCATTTTTTTTTAGCTCCATACCTCTGCTGTGAGGTACCCTGGCAACATCACCGGCCTCACAATCTCCAGATGAAGACAAAGAACACCGGGACAGCCGATCCTAAGCGCCGCCTTACGGTTGACACGTCGGCGCCATTTGGCCGTGTGACGCTTGCATGATTCATCGTTGCGGCACCCCTGAACAGATAATGGTGTAGCAGTCAGACTCTGGATGCCCATACAGTGTCTGTCCTAATTTTAGACAGTGAAAGTTAATTTGTATCTTTCTGCCTCCAGGATTTTACAGAAACCAAACCCTCACTACTTTCCGTAAGAGGCATTTAGCCTTACTTCAGCCATTGATGTTGTTTGGTACTGCTAAGAGGTCAAATACACCAGGTGTTCTGCGTAGTATGTCTTATTGGTGCTATATAATTTTTCTCTGTTTTTGTTTTTTTATTGTAGCTGGACCCCGGCCTTTTTAATCTGGCCCTCTTTGACTGACACAGGTAATGAAAAAATGATATTTGTCTATGGATTTTGCTTTTAGGGTTCTCACCCACTAAGCACTGCCAATAAGGCATCAGCGACCAGCTGAGATCGCAAGACTGGGCTCGGATCAGCTTTCCTACATTAATGATCCCCATCCCCTGTTGTCAGAGACATTCTGCGTCTCTTGAGTGACAGAGTCTGCCTATTTTGGAGAGATCTGATACTGTGAAAACAGACATGAATGGAAGGATTGAATAAGGAGCATCAAAGATGTGTACAGTGCTCTAGTGGTGTGTGTTTGTCTGGACTGCACCACTAACACCTTTATGCTGTTAAGGGCGCTTAACCTTTTCGTTTTTCCTAGATGTTCTCTGGGTTTAATTAAGCATTTTATTCCAAGAGAAATACAGTGGTACAGTACCTCGGTTCTCGAACACACTAGAACTCGAATTTCTTGAAAGTTGACCATCCCAGTTTGACCGGAACTGCCAGGGATACATGATACTTTTCAGCCATTAAGGGCAAAGTTCCAGTTTGTGCAGCCGAGTGACAGGTTGCAATGCATCTAACTGTAATTCTGATCCTGCCTCAGGATCAGAATGCATTGCTTTAAGCCAGCGCTGCAAGCAAGTCGAACGCAACCAGTGACCGGACTGGGGAAGAAAACTGAAACGCAGAATTAATACAGAGGACTAATGATGACAACCAGAAACAGCTGATCATATAGGGATCCTTCTACGAGGTTAATGAGGGGTCGTGGCACACGGAAGGAGCGGACAATCAGGGCAGGACAGGGGTAATGTTGGGATAAGATCTTCATCGTTTTGGAAGCCATTCAGAAAAAAGTGCTCTTCTCGTTATTTCGTGTTCATTTTGTGTTTTTTTTGTTTTTTTATACAAACATATTTATGTGTACTTTTGGGGGGCCGGGAACCAATTAATTGGTTTTTGATTATTTCTTGTGGGGAAGAATTTGATCAGAACTCGAACTTTTTAGGATTCGATCCGGAGTCCACAACTGATTTATGTTCGAGCACTGAGGTACCACTGTACCTGGCAATTCATAGGTTTTGCTGAGGACAGTAAAACAATGATTTGATTTGATTCTCACGGTCTATTTTTTTTTTTCCTGCTATAGTAATTTTATGATTCCCAGCAACCTAAACAATAGTCTTGGACAAGTGAAATTGTGCCAAAACACGGTGTTTCACGCGCTGATGAGTTTGGGAAATTCCAAAAGGGCATAAGGTACAATGGCTTTCTGAAGGATTACCAGATGCCTGCCTGTACTGGTTAGGGCCTCCATTCACCAAGAGAACAGCTTGAGGCAATTCTGAGGGATTCCGTACAGAAACTTTACTTGAGTTTGGATTCTGACATTGTGGCACTTGTAGCCTTCCTGATGGTTTTAAAATTTTAAATTTGTAACTGTCCATAGGCATATGAGCGCTGTCACTAATGAGGTTCTGTCTGCCGTAGGATTTCCACTTAATGGATCTTTTTTTGTTTATCGCGCCATTTTAAACTATGAACACTGGACTGTGGGGAAAATCCCAGGATGATGAGCACGAGTGATCACACACTCCAAAATCACTTGGATCACACACAGTGCCTAAAGCTGTCAAACAGCAGCTGGACCTCATGACCCTGTCTGTGTACTTTTTGTACCAAGTCACTGGTTGTCGAGTCTCTATTTGTACGAGCTGGTTGTTGGCATTAACCAGGAGTTGCATGTGATGAAGAGGACACTGAGTGTAAGTGTAGGGATCTTGTATCGTAGCTCTCACATTTCTTGCGGTAAACTTTGCAGATGTGAAAATCCGCATGTGCGGGTTATATATCAAGAAAACTGTCAGCACAGCAATGTTAAGTCACACCAGAGAACCCCCCCCCCCCACCCAGAATGACGGTATATAGCCCGACCCTGTCACCTTTCCAGAACTCTACCGTATAGAATCGAGTCAGAATTCCCCATACGTACAACATGCTGTGTTCCCAGCATTGGCTTGAGTTGAATTATGGGTCCCAGGTTCCTCTCACAGGCAGACTAATGAGGATTTCAAACCCAGGAAACAAAGCGCATTCGTCACACTCTTGCGTATAGTGGTGTTTCGTCCAGCCACATGTGGATGCTGCTGTCCCTCCCATTACAGGAGGAGTCGTTTATCTGTGGTTTGTGTATCTTGCCGACCATTTATATAACCTCGGGTTGTTTGACGTGCAGAGTCGGAGCTGATCTATAACAAATCCTCCTCACCGCAATATCCTCTCAAATAGTTTTTGATTCTGGTCAATCACTCATATATATGTTTCTTTGTTTATGTATTAAGTCAACTGATGGTTCATTTGTATTGTCACCCTGAGTAGGAACGTTCTACTTAAAAATTACTTTCTCTTTTTTCCGCTAAAAAATGAGACTTGCATTAGCCTGTTGCTTCGGTGATAATTTATGATCTGGTAATCTGCAAGTAAGATGAAAGAAGAATGGAGAGGAAGGTGAAGGGCAAGTGAGCAGAACCCCAATTAGCACTGTACTTTGAAGGGAAAAGTGTTTTGGAATTTGACGAAATGTGATTGTGTTCAGTGTTTCAGGAACCCTAATATCTACAATGGGGGCTGGGCTTGGGGGGGATGGGGGTTAGGCCTCATTTAGCTTGAATCCATTTTCCACCCTGTGGAGGAAGAATGGTCCAAGAGTCTGATGAGGGATGATAATGCTCCACCTAGTGGAGGAGAAATGTAATCATCTAACGGCTTGAAGTAGCTTTTGTTTGACGCTGGCATCAGGTCATTTAGGTTGATGGTCACAGACAAACATATCATAATATTTTGGAAAATGTCGGT
>JABFDZ020000138.1:15476746-15513633 GCA_019775955.2 Pollimyrus isidori | reverse complement strand
CAGTGAAGCCCCATTACCCCCCCCCCAAATCTGGAAGAGCACTACATGGTTTGCTTCCAGGATTGTCAGCCTAGTAAAACACTCCAAACACCATTGTTTGGCGGGAGATGATGCCTCACAGAGTTCTGCACAGCCCTGTACCGAGGGGTTTGGGCTCATATGTGCGCTCAGCGGGGTTCTTGATCTCGCCAGATGTGCGCAGAGCTGCCCGCCCAGACTTTTAATGGGACTGAAGTGCAGCCAGAGGACATGATGTTTGATGGCAGTAGATGTGGGCACCATGCAGAGACCTCTAGGCACTTTATTCACTGAGGGCTGCAGTCTCCTCAGTTCTCCTAAGTTTTCCACCCAAGGCCAGCGAGCGCTAATGACCGCTCCATGGGACACGTCCTACCTGTGCTTCAAAGCGGCATTTCCCAGCCCGGGCCCCGGGGACCCTCCGGCAGTCCGCTTGTGGGACCTGGGGGAGAGCAGAAATATGGATTCTTTGGCAGGCAGCTGGGAGGGAGTGAGAACGTGGAGCATCTGGGGGTCCCCAAGGCCCCGGTTGGGAAACACTGCTTAAAGAAGATTCCTTTCATTAGTGCCTTTTTCAGTTCAGAAAAACTGAAAAAGACTGGGAACACGCCGCGTACATCTTAAAGAGCTTTACGTAAGGGACAATCTCTTCCCCTGTGTTTTTGCAGGAAAGTGAATTTGGATGGTGGTTCTTTTTTTCTTTATCAGCATTTCTTTATACAGGGGTTTGAGAAAAAGCAAACTCACTTAACAGTATCTGACGCTTTCGTTCTTCATCTCCCTGACACACGCTTAGGTCTTGCCTCTCATCCACTACCGTCGTTCTGCTTGCGCTGTCGTGCACCTGCCCTCCTCACAGCTCATGGGTAATCACGGACCACCGCTCAGCCCTGCTGTGGGGTTACCCTAGGTGCACCCGCCCCCATCCGGCCATCACAAGCGAGCGGGATTTCCAGATTATCGAACTGCCCTTCGTGCACCAGAGGACGTCGCAGCTGCTGTCTGCTCCACAAACCTGAACTCTGATATTAACATGTATAATCTCCCAGAATACCTGCAATGTGTTCATTTCTGCTCAAGGCCTCTATGTCCTTGTCTATACTATGCATGGCAAAGTTTCCCGTTGGCAGTGAATTAATAATTTGATAGTGAAGACGAGATAGTTGACATGTGATGAGCCATGTTTTTGTTGTGTTTCTTGAGTCTATGCCAGTCTTGCATGGACTGAAAGAGAGATTGTGTGGCCAAGCTACATTCTTTCCAATGGATCCTTAAAAGCATACATGGTGTTATCTTACTGCGTCGGGAGTCTGTCACCCACATACTAATGGCTTTGTTCATCTTTGGCTCCTGAAACGAAGAGGATGAATAATACGTCAAGGAAAATTCCCCCAATTTGATCCTGCAACTGCCTGCCGTCTAGATAAAACATCCTGAAACTGTCAGATCTCCCTGCCAAATGACACATGCGGTTGCCATTACAGTTTTAATCACATGTTGAAATAGACTTTTAATTTACATGTTTGAGCAGTTTAGGGTCTCCCGCCGCAGGTTAGGAGCATCGATTTCAAAACTCTGACGTGTCACTCCTCAGAATCGCTTTTGTGGTTTTGCGAACTCCAGCCGGCCAAAAGAATCTGTCTCAGGGTGCAGCGATTTCAATCTGAAGCGAGTGTCCCATTAGAGGGCGGATAGCAATCGGTACACAAAAGCTGAAGTGGAGCTAAGGAGGCGGATCACATCCCTGCTGTGTCCGTACTGAGCTCCGTACTGGCATTTCCTGCCTTTGAGAGCACGGAGGGGGAGGTTCTCTCTCCTCGGAGGTTCCAGCTCATTGATTCAGTGTTAAATCCCAGGCCAGGCTGTAAGAGGAGCAGAGGGCACGCCTGCAGACTGACCCGCCTGCTGCTGGCTGGATGGTGGTAGGAGAGGCGATAAGTGGTATCAGCCATTACAGGATTCCCTGTGTGTCGGGAAAGCCCTACCTGCCAGATGTCCATGTGATCCACTCATCCTTTATATTCCTGCTTCTAGCGGAAAACAGTAAGTAGTAATAGCTACCGGAGATGTTTACACCAGATGTTTTATCTGATATGATGTGTCAGGTAGAACCTGAGGCTTTCCAACCCCATTCACACCTCAATGGGAATCTCAAAGTCTGGAAGACATCCAGCTATCTCGCCGGGTAAAGCTCTCTTCATTGACCAGGAATGGCCTCTCGTGGCATTTCCACATTTAACAGAAGCTAAAATCTGCCCATGGCACAATAAAATAGGAGACAAGTGCTCTGATCAGTCTGAGGGGTTTTTTGGCAATAGCCTGCTCTCTGTGGACAACAGTGGAATCCCTACTCCACAATTAATTAGCCGTTAAGAATCACTTACAAAAGCTATCTCAGAATCCAGCAGGACTTCTGATTTGTCCTTTGCCTTATATATACTTGATTCAGTTTTGATCAGCAGCGCCAATGGAGCTAAGTATTAGCATTCTAATTAGATTCATTCTTGTCTTGGGGCAGTTCCCTGCACAGAATTGATTTGGCAGATGAGCAGAGCAGCGCCTGATACAATGAGACAAGCAACTCAAGGACACTGGTGTGTAACACCACTAATCTACAGCCACGTGACCCTCATTGTGACGTCGTGGTCCGATAACGTTGGGGCTTGTCACAGCTGCTGTAATCTGGAATATGGCGTGGCCCAGTTAGACATATTTTAGATGCATTATGTTATATTATATTATACAACTTCTGTATTATATAACTTCTTTTGTTATTGTACCCGATTTTCATACACTGCGTAATTTTCATGTGGTTTCATAAACCAATTTCAATCACTATGAATCAATTTTTTTTCTTGAATTCACATTTGACTCATGGATTGATGCTGTGTGTGATATTTAAATTGAGGTTTCCACAGAAAAGTGAGTTAGAATGCAATTGACAGTGGACTTTAACAAGTCACTTGTAGGGCTTGAACTCTGAGACTTTTTTTAACGACAGCATTGGCCTAAAAAACAGATATTAACTTTGACAGAAATAATTTAGTTAGAAACCATTCAGTAAGTCTGACATTGATAAGTAAAGTAATTTCTCCCTGCAAATGAAATTGCAGTACTTACTATCTTTAATAGTTATATCATTATTGAGGTAATTTTTTTTTCTTTATATTTAAGTTTCTTCTAGTCGTCATGCTGTCTTGTTTTTAGTTTACTTTCCCCCCTGGTTTGCTGTTGCTTTATTTCCAGAAGACAAAAATAAAGAATTAGCTTAAGGAAAAAAATCCATATTTACTGTTCTAACAAGCGTGGGTTTAAAGAAATATCAATATGGCCAACTGCAAAGAGCATGGCCTTGTTTATTTCTGAAACAAACATTTTGAAGTATTTTTCCAGTGTGTTTTTTATGCATTTTTTACACTTTCATAATTATTGATTTGATCTCAGAATTGTGATCAGTTCTGACTGTTTTACACTCCGTGTTTTAAGCTTTTATCGAATTGTTGATTTTAAATTCTGCCAGTATGGAAAATCAGAAGTGCCATAAACTGCCGTTCAACCATTTGAGATGCATTGACCAATAATTATAGATTTATTTTTAGTGCTTCTACCTATTAGTTCTAAGTGTATTTTGCTTTTGACTGTTACTATATAAGGTTTTGGGGCCCCCTGCATGGGTATCTATACAATTCCCTTGATGAATGTGACTGTCATAGAGGCCGTTTTAAAGCATGTGTGCTTTACACATGCGAGAGTATTTCCTAACAAAATTAGAATCAATCACAAAATTAGCGCAGGCATTCCATCTACGATTAGCCGCAAGCTGATCGAGCTTCACGGTGCCACTGTGTCTGAGTCACCCGGGTCATGTGATCCGCCGTCGGTCCCCAGTCTATCTCACAGACAGGCACAGAAGCCTCAGAGAGAGCCGCAGTAAAGGTATTGGTCCATAGGGGGCAGACACTAATGTGCTTAATCATGTTTGAAATGACAGAGGAAAGCCAGGAAACGCTACCCTGCTCTCAGGAGTGGTAGACGTGGGGGGTGGTGGCAGGAGTGGGGGGGGCTTACAGGGTTCATATTGCCATGAAACCCAGCACGCATGCCTGTTACCCTGGGAACTCTGGGAAATATCAGGCGGTGTTGGTGATCACCCACGAAGATAGTAAATTTGGTGTTAGCTGCTCTTCAGCAGACACGGTGGGTTTGTGGGAGACTAGTTTGGGAGAGCTGCAGTAAAAAGGTTAAAATGGAAAATTGCATTCAGAAAATACAAAATGGCACCATGGCCCATACCAGGAGAAGAGGCTGGAAAATAAAATGAATTTGTGTGAGCATGAAATTGTGGGCGCAGTTTCGACGTAACTCTGAGTCCTGGTTGTACTTTGTACTCTGCAATGCCTTCTAGGTATTTCTCTATAGAAGAAGCCAGTGTTGAATCTAAACCATCGTAAGATGGTTCGTGGCCTCAAAGGCCCACAATCCTCTGTTCTACAGAGAGAAACTGTCTCTCAGAAAGCTTAACAAGTCAACATTAAAGAGTGGACCAGCACCCCAAAGAGCACGAGTACAAAGAAACGGGATTAGCAGAGGTTTATCTATCGACAGCTTCTAGCTCGGCGCCATCTGTGTCCCGTCGCCTGCTAAACGATAGCTATTGATTAAGGGAAAAGTAGAAACTTTAAAACACTGAAGTGACGAGTGCGTATTGGCCTGGATTGCACCTGCCGAGGAAGCGGATGTGCCGTAGCGCGGTGCTGCTGCAGCGTCTGTCGTGATGGGCATTCCTCCCACTTGTGCTGCCAAGCTTGAGCAGCAAATGCTTTGATGCTGGGGTGTGCATGCAGAGCAGAGCTGTTCTTCAGTCACATTTATAAAATGTAGTATGACAACAATACATTTTACTATGGAAAAAGTCAATTTTGCTAACTGTGCAATATGTACTGTAGAGACAGACGGGTACAGGGTGTCGCAGTTACTCCCATCTGGGAGTCTTTATAATCCCAAGGACCAAAGTCATGCCATGTGGGCTGGTGTGTCAGATTACATTCTACTATTAATTCAACTACGAACTAAGGGAGGGGAGATGAGTTGATTAGAGATGTGGTGATTAGTGGCCTCTGACCGCTAGTGCCAGTCTTCTAATCGGTCCTTAATTTAACGCATTATTGCGGCTCGTCATGGGCGTTGGAGCTCTGAACTGCTGCATCGTGGTCATGAAATCGAGCAGGCAGTGGTTTTTGAGGACGGGAAGCAGCAGCATCCAGAGACTGCCCCTCTGGGCTCCGTTGGGTGTATTTATAGCAGTGGCGGAGTTATCTGCTGCGGGGCAGGCCGGCCGCTTGGTCTGTCGCAGAATCTCCGCACTGTTCCGTCGCTACAGCGCAGGGGAGCGAGACCTGTCCACGGGCACCCCGAACTTATCTTCTTTCAGCTTTTCGGCGCTCTGAGAAAGACTGGGAAAAGTTTCTTTCCCAGACTTCTAAGGCTTAGCAAATTTAGACCACAACAGAGCCAGAGGGGTTTGCATAAGCTCCCCTACAAAGCACTCGTTCCCTGCCATAAGTGATGAAGATCAGTCTTATGTGTTAAGCGATGCTTCGTGATGACTTTCAAAATCCAGGGATGTCCTCGTCAACACACTCATAAGGAATGGACATCTCTCTCCCGGTTTCCACTTTTAAATGGACTTAACTCGTCTCAATTGTATTAGCTTTCAGTCAAGAAGGACTGAAATCAATACCAGGGTAAGCCATTCTGGAACTTTCCCTTATTTTTGCCTCAAGTAGAGACCCCAGCAAACCCAGGCGAGAGGGTGGGGTGACGCCCTTAAACATACAGCACGTTAGCTGGCCAGATAGCAGGTTCCCAGCTGTGAACCATGACTTGGCCAAACCGCCAGTCTGGGTTTTGATTGGAAAGTCGCCGTGTGTCCGTCTCACTGCTCTGTCATCAGAAGCCCCCCCTCCCCCCCCAGTCCATTTACAGTGACAGTGTCATCCGTATCGCCAGCTTGATGTACTGTTTGCTGTCAGGGATGGGGGCTGTAGGTTGGTGCAATTTATGAAGTAAACCAGATCAGACGCTCGCTCTAGAAATTTATGGCTTTTTGATTATCACATGAGCTCATCACCAGGCGCCGCCATCTCCGCTGGATCTGAATGGGGTCTGTCATGTCGTAATTGATGGTGCTCCATGTCCCTGTCGAGTTTGCCTCTGATTCCTTCAGGACCGTGTGTGCTAATGTCCCTCTTCGCCATTCAGAACCGCTCATACACTTCAAGCCATATCTGATTAGAGCACAGGACGCGGTGCCCCCTGTTAACCCCCTGGCCCCCCGCAGAAAGGCTGTTAGCGTGGTGCCATCCATCTGTGTTGGGCCTTTACCTCAAAAAAGAACAGATGTCAGAATTAGCATTGCAAGACGATCTGGACCCGATTCACCGCCGCATATGTAATTAATAATTCTGTCAAAGTAAACATTTGTCGGCGTCCATTTTTGCTGCTTCTTTTGTCGTCTTCCTAGTCCCCCCCCCCCTCCCCGTTTACGCTGTCCTCCTCCTTCAGTCAGGATCTAGTGTCTCGACATCTTCCCGGTGTCGCCGTCGGCACGTCTTGGCCCCTCCCTCAGGGGGCACCTCGCGCTAATTGTGTTCGCTCACCTGTGAACGGCCGCTGCCTGTGAGTAAACGAGCCAGGTGTCCCTGTGGGCGAGGCGCCCCCGCTCTGGTCCCCTTCTTGCCCCTCCCGCGGGGGCGGCCCCCCTCCCTCGCCGCGTGCCGCAGTCGCCCCGCCGGCTCCGTTCATGGGGAATTTTAATGACGCCTCTCTGCTCTGTTTACCGCCGCTGCTTCGTGAACCTGAAGTGAACCCGTTCCTGGAGGTGGCATCCTTTCATGCCACGCTGCCTCATGCTAGTGAAAGTGGCTGCTTAGATTTACAAATTCCCGATTTAGAAGGGGGGAAAAAATATGACTGGATTTATTAAGCTCGTCCTTCGTGAGTAACCTTCACTGTATCATTCTGAAGTAACTTCTCGAATTTCCATGACTGAGGAGCACAGTGTGTGATGCTTTGTCTCCTCTCCCAGGACTGGTCCAGCATGGTGTTCTCCTAGAATCGGGACCATCACTCCTGGATATGAGTGGTACCCCGGGGCCACGGCCCCCCCTCGCGATGCTGGCCCTCGTGGTGACGACCTGCCTGCTGCACACCCCCGCTGCCCCCGCCGCCATGCCCTTCCCCAAGGACCTGGAGCCCACCAGCGTGGTCAGCGGGCAGCGTAAGGACGCCCGCTCAGGCCTCATTTGCATGCCAGTTGATACCCCGCTCTCTGTATTATTCTAAATGTGAGCAGGAAGCAGAGAATGAAGCATATGGACGTACCCCCGAAAGGCAGAACTCTAAATGTGATCATAAAGTATTTAAAAATATCAATTAAGAATATTAATTCAGTCTTCACTTTGGCAGTACAGGGGGAAAAAAATATCATTAGATTTCGCAATTATTGGAGTTGTGGCAGAACAATTAGCAGTGACGATTAGCATAAATTTAGTGAATATTAGCAGGAACGTAATGAGGCTCTTCCATTAGCAGACATGTAATATAAGCACCTCGTTGACTGGCTGTCATATCCTAGGAAGTGAGACTTCTTCCGTGTTTGTTTATGCCTGTTTCCCAACGTGACTGTGAGAGGCTCTTGTTGGAAATGCGCTAGTATTCAATTTAATTAAATCCACAAAATTCTCGAGTATAAGTCAAATATCCTAAACGAGTTCGCCAGCATTTCTGGTGTTTTTCTTTTTTTGTTTGTTTTTCAAACAAACCAGTGAATGGATTCTGATTTCCTTCTTGAATAATTGCGGGGCACGTTCAGAGCACTCATGCATCAGTGATTAAACTAGACTCACAGACAAGTATATAGATTCAGGTGGGGTGGGATTCAAGTTTGGGATTTATGCACCATCTCCATTATTTGTTTATGAGCAAATAATTAAGGCGATGAGTCCAGCCATGTTCTATACCCAAATCAATTAATGTTTTGAATAAAGCATGGTGCCATAATTAGAAACGGTCATTTCGAAGTCAGCTCCCTCAGGAGATCCCCCAGCAGTGGTTTTCCAGTGCCAAAATTGCTGTAGTTGTGTTGCTGTGCTCTACACGTCTAAATATTTAGCTGTAAAGTTAAGTAATGAAGCGACAGAAAACTAAAAACCTAAAGAAGCCATTTCTCCCCAGTTCTTCCATACATTAATGTAGTTTAGATGCTATATACTCTTTAATTTTAAAACGGAGTAGTTCCCCTCCATTCTGTGGAAATAAAGGGCAATCAGAAGAACATGAATACCCTGCCTGGCCTCCCAGGTGAATAGGATGGACCAGCGGTGTCATGGCCCTGTTCTGTGCGCTCAGCATAAGATGATCAGGCGACGCCACACGAGCCATTCAGCCAGCACCGGCCCAAATCTGCATGGTCCGCAGCACGGGGCCCGGGAGCAGTAACCAGCAGCTCTCCTGCCCGTCTTAAAGAGACACGGCTGCGTTTTAAGTATCGTTACGGCGCAGCACATGCTTATGGTTAATCCCGGGGTGAATTTTACCATCGCCAGCTTCTGGGGGAAGACTGCCAAGCCTCTCGCTACCGGGTTTATCAGAGTGATTCTGTAGTAATACGGCAGGAAACTGAGCAACAGAAAGTTATACCGAGTAACTGTTCTAAATATTTCCATTTTTCTCTGCTTTAAATGTGATCAATAACCATGTTCTCAAGTATGGTTAATGAAACTAATCAAACAGTTAATATTAAAATACCGGGTCATCTGCATGACCTAGCAGAGAAATGCATTATTTAAAAAGATTCCAGCTCCGCTGATGTGACGTCGTCTCCCATTTCCACTGGAAACTGGATTGCTTTGCTGTTATCGATGTCTGAGTGCGGACATTGCAGGTTATTAAATGCCCCCTGCACTTGACCTTTCATAGATATAGCATCTGAAAGATCTCACGAGATACATGGAACACAAGCCTTGAGTTTGAGTCTCTCTCAGAAGTCTGGGACATCCATGGTGACAGCTTGATTCGGTTAATGAACCGCAGGAATATGATCGGCATGTTGTACAAATCGGGACCGAACCAGAATCAATTTTATTCACTATGCACCGCCCCAGGATAAGTACTTTTGTTTTGCTGTAATTGGTCACATTAACATAAAATCACAAAAATAACATTGTGCAGTAAGGAGAAAAATATCCAACCAGCGACATAGAGTATGTCAGGCACATAGCTAGAAATAAATTTTGATGAAGGGCTCGAATGCTTAATATTATTGGTGCCTGATTGGTGACACAAAATATTTTGATGAGGGGGAAAATATTTTGATGATATGGAGTAAAGCCCATTATTTTATTCCATAACACTGTGTCTAGTATATATACAAAACAAAACTTCGATAAAGCCCAATGGGCATTAGGTTTGGGGCCGGCGCCCCATCCAGGGTTGTTCCCTGCTTTACGCCCATACCCTCTGGGACAGGCTCCGTACCCCCCGTGACCCTGATAGGGATGAAAATTGGTGGGTGGATGGGTTTGGAGGTAACATTCGGTTGTGTTGTCATAATATTCATTTTATGGTGAGGGTAGTGAGGAGGTGTGGTTTCATGCCCTGGCGTTCCTCCCCTCCTCCGCTTCCACAGGCTCCTACCTCTACCCCACGTTTCAGGGCCTCGTGTCCGACAACGACACCCTGAGGCTGGGCCTGGATTTCCAGCGAATGGTGCGCATCAACCGCGCGCTCTACATCGCTGCTAGGTGAGTGTGGCATCCGCCGCAGGGCACCGCCCCCTCCTCCGCGTCACACGCCGGCGCTGAGCGTTACTCTCCCGTGCCTCGCAGGGACCACGTGTTCGCCGTCAACCTCAGCGCTGCGTCCGAGCGGATCGTCCCGCAGCAGGTGAGCAGAAGCCACTGGATCCTAAGTAGGGAAACATTTCTGGCGAGCGTGGGTATAATTTGTTTTCATGCCCTACTGTGAGTATGTTGGAACTGTATCTCCCTCTGCCTTAATGTCATGTCTTAAATTACCGTGTCGGTAATGACTGCATGCACTATACATCTGAACATAATAGTACAAGATACCTTCAGTTTGGCTCGGAACACTTCATTGCCATTATGTGCAGAAATTCCGGAACTGGTTGTGGTTCGGTGCCACACATGATGCACAGGACACTTGGTAGAAACATTTCACTATACAATATGCACAAAACTAAGGAGCACAGTCGGAATTGCAAATTTACTGAAAAAAATGCAAAACATTTCAAAACAGATGTTTGCATAAAAATAACCATGTGCAAATGAAAGTGCAAGGGAATGAATGAGAGTAAAAGTGCTGCTTTCTTGGACGTATTAGGTTCTTGCTTTGTTAAACGTTGTTGTGCAGCTCCTGCTCCGGCAACTGCTCACTCTTGTACCTGGGCATTCGTTTGAAGCTCGGCCTAAACGTGCTCATGCCTACTTGATTCCTTGATATTACGGATTTGTAATGTGCTACGTGCCTCATTGTACGTCACTTTGGACAAAAGCATCTGCCAAATATGCTGTAAATGTAAATTTCACAGACTGTACTTGCGATAAGGGAGCGTGTTCAGACGACTGCAGGTTGGGTGTTTAGCTCTCTCATGGTTGGCTCCCCATTACATAAGAGAAGAAAAACCTTTCTGTTGTTTCACATCAGTGTCAACGCTCAAACTGACCATCGGTTCTCTTGAAGCGCCTTTCACTCCGAAATGGGAGACGATATGATTCAAAGCAGCAATTGTGATGTGGAGTGGTTCCCCTTAGCAGTAACATCACTGCAATGTGACTGGGTATACAGTCAGGAAGGCCGTTCCAACAAAATCACTTTGTGTTTGTTTGATCCCCAGATCTGGATATGGGTGATGTCACTGGATCTGGTGTGTGTATAGGGGCAGAGCCACTGGGGCACTGGCCCTAGCCAAAAGCTGATTGGCCCATTGAGTTCCGCTTCCCCTGTCACTCACTGATTCAAAACATATCACTGGCTAATGATAAGGTTGACTCTGTATGAATTGTGTCCCCCAGCTTAAAAAGCCCTAGAATTGCCCCTGCTAAATGTAGACATTATCATGTTTGAGAGTCATACCATTAAGAATTTAAAGGGACTAATTAAGTAAGAGAGAGAGTAACTTTGAGGTCATTGGCTGGTCAGGGACTATTAATGCACGGCTCATTTGCATTTTATTTATTTAGCAGACGCTTTTATCCACAGTCGACTACGTTTGCAGGGTCAGACAGTCCCTGGAGCTATTAGGGTTCAGGGGCCTTGCTGAAGGGCCCCGCAGTGAAATCGCTTGGGCAACCTTGGGATTCCAACCAGCGACCTTCCTGTCCCAAACACAGCGTCCTAACCGGCTGAGCCACACATTGCCGTTTACCGGTAGCTGGGTGGGGGACGGGGATGGCTCATCACCTGCCAAGGTTCTCCACTGTCCTGTCGGGTTGGAGCTGAGAAGCTGGCTTTCCCAGCCTGCCCTTCCCCCCGCTCAGGGAGAGAGAGACACCGCACGTGGGAACACTCAAGCTTACCGAGACCAGTGGATTTTTTATTTATTTATTTTTCATCTCGGGGATCAGGGGTTCAGCAGTGAGCCTGCGCTATAATTCTTGCACTGCGGCAGTATTTCATCAGCACTGATCCGCTCCAGAACCCAGGCCCTGTTACAAATGAGCGGCCGCCTTTGGTTGTTTTTGTTTTGTTTCTTTTTCATGTTTTTGAAACGTAGACTTTGTTTCGCTTCCTTCATTAAATCTGTCAACCAGTAACCTGGAGTTAAAGCCCCCCCCCGATTTGTCCAGGTGCCTTTTTTTTAGACTTGTTGTTCATAAAGCAGTTGAATGGTGATTTGCGATCGCCATTCCGTCGTTCTCCGTGTCCCCTGAGCATCTGGAGGAAGAAGGCTAACCTTTGCGCACACGTGCCTTGCAGAAACTGACATGGAAGACGAAGGATGTAGAGAAGTGCACCGTGAGGGGCAAGAACAGCGTGAGTATCGGGGTTCCTGTCGCGGGTTGGGCCCGCCGGGTGTTTCGGGGACCGGCGCCGGCGAGGTGGCCTGCTTCCCGGCGGAGGGGCGGGGCCCAGATGAGGGATTGTGCTAACGACAGAGACATGAAAGGGTGTGTCTGTGCGTTAAGTGCCGCTCCGGGTGATAACGGTAAGTCACCCGCTCCACCCGCATCACCAGGACGAGTGCTACAACTACATCAAGGTGCTGGTGCCACGTGACGACGAGACGCTGTTCGCCTGCGGAACCAACGCCTTCAACCCCACCTGCCGCAACTACAAGGTACCCAACGTGCAGTGCCCGCCGTGACATACTGTGCCAGCGTGACACGGGAGGAGCGATGGATGAATGCAGGGGGGTTGGAGGGGCTTGGGTACCCTGGCAGATACAAAACTTTTACGGTGGCCCTTGAATACGTAAAAGTAACATGCTATTATACAAAGTATATTTTGTTTAAACCTAGAAATGATACACAGCCATTACTTGGTAAACTGTTTAAGCAAAAAGGTTTAAATAGCTTATTAACTACAATCTAAATGAGCTTGTTTTTAGTTGTAGCTACATGCTGGCTTCATTAAAGCTGACTAATTTGTTATCAGCCTGATTAAGAAAATTAGTCTGATACCAAAGCATTGGTTCTCCATCTTGAGGAGACAGCCAGGGAAGCTGCCCCAAGTCCTGGCCCCTCAGGGTGGGGGGGGAGCTTGGTTGCAATAGTTTTGTCCCAGACCTGGGAATTATGCCCGACAAGGCTGCCAAAGCAGGTAATGGTGTCTGTTTTGAATTTCGGTGCTAAATCGAGAGCCTAGTAAGGACCAAAACAAGCTGGGTGGGGCAGCCGGACAAGGAATGTGAAACGGAAGATGTGAAATGGCACTATGTGGCAACAGCAGATGTGAACAGTGGTTTGGCATCTGCTTGCCAGGACAGCTGTTGGCGTTAGTTGAGTAATGTACGTGACAGGTGCCAGTCTTATTCCAAGTATGTGATCCAGAGTGCTAAATATACAGTAGAATGATGATATACAAGGAGGTTTGTGAATATTAAAAAGACAGACAGGTCAGACATGCCAGGACCCCCCCCTTGTAAACGCAGAGGCAATAGGAAGCAGAAGAGTTTTCTTTGGTGATCAATCAGCAGTACTCTCAGAAAGTACTTTATGTCTGGAGAAGTGACTGGAGTGGAGTTACATTTTAATTAGCATGATTTGCATTTTTTCCATGGAAAGCGACACCCCCAGAACAGCTTCCCGATTGGTAATTAGAGCTGTTTGGGTTTTGGTGGCGCTGTGTAGCAGGTGGTACTCGGTCTTAGGGTGGGACCAGTGTGCTTTTCCTGCAGCCCAGCCAAAAGTGGCATTCCCATTCGGTGCCAAGAATTGGTGAAGACGTCTTGCGAATAATGGGCACAATACTGAGCGGAACTGAGCTGCGTGAACCGGGGGCTTAATCGCTGTTACTGATGTCTGTGTGTTGTAATGTGAATAGAAGTAGTTCTTTGCTGTGTGCCATTAGATTCCCTTGGAGACAACTGCTCCTCTATTGATTATGCTGAGGTTTATAGACTCAAGGAATCCAAGAAAAAGTTATCGAATGGTTTATAGTGGACAGCAGTCTAGAGCATTGTCTTTCAACCCAAGCTTCTGGCACGCCTGAACCAATCAAGAACATAAAATACCTGAAGTCTGTTGAGGCCTGGGAAAGGAGCAAAAATTGTGGATTGTCTGGCAGTCCCAGAGGAGTGAGATGAGAGAGACTGCTCTAGAGATTTCCCTGAAGACCATGCTCCATGTTGTGTGCTGATTGGCTGGCTAATTCTGTATGCTACATTCACCTCTCTGAACAGTTCCCATGCAGAGATTTTGAGAGTTTGTTTTTGGACATGAGGATGCTTTGACTTGATCCTTTTAGATGTCCACTCTTGAGCAGGACGGGGAGGAAGTAGTGGGACAAGCCCGTTGTCCCTTTGAATCCCGGCAGTCCAACGTAGGCCTCTTCGCAGGTGAGTCTTCGGGAGCCCATCCATACTGTTCCAGGCATTTCCCATGTGCTACCTTGCCAATTTACCATTGGTGGAGAGAGATGGTGGGCGGGGTCCTGCTCAGGTCGCACAGCCATCACTGCACTAGCCAACCAACCAGTGAGCAGAAGCAAACAAATGAAGATTCAAGAAAACTTGGTCTGTCACTATGTAACCATAATACCTCTTAGACATGGCTTATACATAACACAACAAATAATAAAAACAGTCAGTAAAAATCACAAAGCCCATCAGAATACTTATTTCGAAGCATTTAAGATGCTAGTAGCCGGAGTAATAAAGTTCGTTTTATGTGTAATCCCCTTGGCCAGAGGAACTCTGTGACATTGTGTTGATGGTAGAAATTGAAAAAAATCTAACGAAGGGAATGAGATGGAAAGCTGCTCATAAAATAGGTTCCCAGAGATTGGCCGGGAGTGTAACTCAGACCGTCGAAGTTGGCTTCATTCTGTTTTCCGGTGGTAATGATGTAAGTGAGCCCCACATAAGTCTTCCGGTTCTATGTACAAACTGGCAACATTTTAGAAATATTGCTGTGTTGTTTTAACTCTCGATGTGCTATTGACATACATACATACATACATTTAAATTAAGCACGAAACAATCTCCACTTGCATAATGATAGCTAACCCCTGTAACACACACCATTTAATGACATGTTAAATGTAGATGGTATGTTAATGCAGTTTAAAAGATGGTTCATTTATCATTAGTAGTATAAGTATCATCATTCATCCATCTGACATAACCATATGTCCCAGGAAGTACAGTACAGGGCACATGACAGGAGATACCCTAGACAGACAAGGTCCATTCCTTACTTGGACACTGTGAGCAATTTAGAGACGCTACTTCCCCAGAGTGCCTGTGATTTGACTGCAGGAGGAAACCAAAGTACCCAGAGGAAACGTGGACGCAGAACACACAGTCAATACTCATAATAAAATGCATAATACAGGTATAATTTAAAAAAAAAATCTATGCAGGTGGATAGATGGATCGATAGATAAATGGATGGATAGAGATATAGATAGATGGATTGATTGATTCTGTATCTTTTATTAACCACAAAGTCTGTCTGAAAAATGCCATGGCTATTTTATGTCTGCGATGTCATACGTTTTTGTCACAGTACTTTGAAAGGTTTTGTTAGCCCCTGTGGAGAATCGCTAGGGTCTCTCTGCCATTTCTCTGTTTAGGTGGCAGTTTCTACTCAGCCACGATGACAGACTTTCTGGCGAGCGATGCAGTGATCTACCGCAGCCTCGGCGATAGTGCACCAGTCCTCCGCACGTTCAAATACGACTCAAAGTGGCTTCGAGGTGGGTCTCAAGGCCTTGGCATACCAGGAATCACATCAGCCTTTTTCTACTCTATGGATGGCCAACCTGAATACTGCTGCTGTTGATCCAGCTCCTTTGTTCCTTCTCAGAACCTCATTTTCTCCATGCTATTGAGTACGGGAACTATGTTTACTTCTTCTTCAGTGAGATTGCAGTGGAGTACACGACCCTAGGCAAAGTAAGGTTCTTCAAACAATGTGACCACTATCAGGAGCTATTTATTCTTCTGGCTGTTGTAGCCTTAAAACGTAACACAGCTCTTCTGTCGTTTTTCCTGACCGTCCTCTCTGTCACACTTGTCTCTTTCAGGTGGTGTTCTCCCGTGTGGCCCGCGTATGTAAAAATGACAACGGCGGTTCTCCACGGGTACTGGAGCGCTACTGGACCTCTTTCCTAAAGGCTCGGCTCAACTGTTCAGTGCCGGGAGACTCCTTCTTCTACTTTGACGTCCTGCAGTCCCTGACAAACGTGCTGCAGATTAACCAGAGGCCTGCCGTGGTTGGAGTCTTCACCACGCAGGTCAACAGGTCAGCTGACCCTCATTCACCATGGCAACGGCCTTTTTGCAGTCATTCTGATTGACTTATCCGTGGTGCATGTCTGCCACGGGAATAATTAGCCTCGTGATACCTGTCTTTCAATGACTATGTCGGCGATGGTGGAGGTTGAAGTCTCGCTCTCTGTGTGAACACGCCGTGCAGCATCACCGGCTCAGCGGTGTGCACCTTCTACATGGACGACATTGAGAAAGCCTTCGGCGGGAAGTTCAAAGAGCAGAAGAGCAGCGAGTCGGCCTGGACGCCTGTCCCTGAGGAACAGGTTCCCAAACCCAGGTGAGAATTAGTGGTCGTGGGCTTTTACATCTATCTTTTCGAAGCTGCCCGTACCTTTCTCCTGCAGGTTATATGTCTTTATCTGATTTATAAAGCCTTATTATTCCAGTTTGTGATACAGCTGAGACTGTAAAAGGATTTGGTAGGGGTGCGAACTGGGCTGAAGGACCATGACATTTATTAAGGGAAGCTTTTTGTCACAGGCCTGGTTCTTGTGCCGGCGATGGCCCCGCGGCTTCCTACAAGTCCTCCGTCTCCTTCCCAGACGACATGCTCTCTTTCATCAAGTCCTACCCGCTGATGGATGAGGCCGTTCCCTCAGTCAATAACCGGCCCTACTTTACGCGTACCACCAGCAGGTAACCGTGGGCCTCGGGCAGCTGTGTTCTGGCTCTTAGTTTCAGCCGCTTAGCCGGCTCTGGCAGCCATCTTGGGGCAACTTCGAGGGTGGGTTGGCCTGACTGGAGTCACCATGCTGGACCTCGTGCAGCTAATTAGTGGCCACCCGGTTGCCGTCTAAAATCGGAAGTGCCCGTACGGCGTGTCAGGCTGTTTGACAGCTGCGCCGCACCGCACGTGTAGCTGCGCTGCTGCCAACCGCCTAACAGACGGCGAAGGTGGAGGTAGGATGCGGTTTCACATCTGCTTCGCACTTTATGAAAGCGCCCTTTTTGTTTTGATTTCTCCCTGGAGTAATACATGTTCGACAGTTAAAGCTGAAAGTAAATGCATCCAGAAACTTGTGTGTGAAGCATTGGATTAAATAGCTTGGGAATGTTTTTGGGAAAGTAACGTGCAGGGAATGTAATCAGATTTGTAGAAAATAATTCAGAGGATTATGGGAAAGTGTGCAAGTTAATTGTACAGATCTTTTCTACCTATTCTGACTGCCACCCTTGTCTTCTCCAGATTTAAGTTGACTCAAATAGCTGTGGACACTTCTGCTGGACCATACAAGAACCAGACTGTTCTGTTCCTCGGCTCGGAGGATGGCAGGGTGCTGAAGATCCTGGTTAGCTCCAATCCCAACACCTCCTTCAGCCCACTGTTCCTGGAGGACATTGATGTTTACAATCCTGCAAAGTAAGCACCTTATCTGAAATGCAGAAAATCATCATTAACTTGTCTCCACAGGCTTTGAGATAATTACAATTTCAGCTAAAGTTGACTAGAACTGATAATCTTGATTAATTATATTGAAACTTTGCCAGAAATGCCCTCCTCACGTTCTGTTGTGTTGAATTTCAAACTAAAAGTATCCATCCACTTTCCTGCCCAAATGGCAATCACATGTAGAATCTATACCTTTATCTCCTTAGCTTTCTAAGCATCCTGTTTGCTGCTGTTTGTGTTCCTCAACGCCTCCTGTTTCACACAGGTGCAACGTGCGTGGTGAGGACCGGAAGGTTCTGGGCTTGGAGCTGGACAAAGAGCACCACGGCCTGTTCGTGGCCTTCTCCAGCTGCATCATCCGAGTGCCCCTCAGTCGCTGCGGGGACCATGGCACCTGCAAGAAGTGAGTGTCTCCTTTGTCACCATTGGGTCTCATGCTGCATTTAATGAGGAACCCTGCGATAAATCTGTTAGTTAATAGGTTTTTGCTACACCTTAGTAAGTTTTATGTAAATGTTCTGGGAAGAAAGTAGACATTTTCTTTTGGTTTAAAATCTGTTTGAATGATCGTGGCAGGTTTTTATATAGTATAGAATGTTTTTATAAATAGAGTTTTTTGTTTTCTTCATCACCAGAACGTTGTATTATGCAGTTTTTTTTTTGTTTTTTTTACCTCTCGGATAACACTGTTATAATTCTTGTGTATTTAAGTGTAAACTAAAAATGGGTTTGGATAGAGGCCAAAAGTGGTATGAAGAAACTGGTCGTTTTTTTTCCTTTGTTAACGGGATCATCATCCTATTACCAGGAACCTTGAGAATGGAGCGCTATATCTCATAGCGGGGGGTTAGGGACCTGATAATGACTGCAGTCTTCCGGAGTGCGACTTCAGCCTCATTCAAGCTAACAAAGTCGAGTCCAGCTCCAGTGCTTAGTGTTCCTATCACATGTAACAAGGAAAAGCTTTGACTTCCTGTGTGAACGAGTGCTGGGTCCCACACTGTTTGCACTAAGAGAAATTGAATGGATTTGAAGCTAGTGATTGATTTTTGAAGTTTTTCCTCGCCCCCTTGAATCTGTTATGTTGCAGATGTTGTAGGAGATATTTTTGTCATGGCAACCTCCTATTCTTTTGGGAAGGGTGCTATCTATTGGTCAGTTAGTGAAAGTGGAAAGAAGTTTCTTTGTTTTAGGCAGAAGATTTAGCCAGACTGAACATATGGCAGGTGAAAACAGCATAGGTGTGAAATGTTGCTCATTGCTGTACATTTTCTTCCTCCTCGTCTACATGACAATTCTGTATTTTAAAATCGATTTGAATGGTTTTGATGTGTTAAACCCATGACTTTCTGCTAATTTCTGTTAATTTAACTGAAGTGCATCGAGGTGCATTAGCTAGCCGCTGGAAGTGGGATCCTGCTATGAAGCCACTTCAGGGGAGTGTGTAAAAAAGCACGCAGGCTTTTTTTCCCCCATGTGCTACGGAAGAGTGATATCTTCCTGGCCTGTAAGCCTGAAGGCTGATTGGCTCCCGTGGTCCCTCTTTCCCTGTCACTCAGATTTAAAACATATCATTGGCTAATAAGGTTGAACCCTCTGTATAAATATGCTACCGCCTCAAAAAAAGAAAAAGAACATCTTAAAATCACCCCTACAGCCTTGTCCTCGGGCCTTAGCCTGACTGAGTCCCGGTCTCTGCTCTTCTCCAAAGCGCTAGTCATGTTTTGTGAAATGATATTTCCTGGCCCCTTTCTTGTCGGTTTGTGGAGGTTGCTGCAGTTCATGTATCTCTGCAGAGAGCAGGCTGCTTAGGTCCAAGTCGTCTTGTCGCTGTCGTCTTACAGGAACTGCCTGGCCTCCCGCGACCCCTACTGCGTCTGGCTGAGGAACGGAAGCTGTGCCACCGCGACTCATGGCCTCAGGTACGCGAGACGCACTAAATGCGGATTAACAGTAGCATCCTAACCCTGTTTATTCCCCAATTCATTAGGGTCTCTCTCCACCTGTGGTATAATTTGAATTGAACCTTCAGTCTTCCCTTCATTGAGAAACCGTTGGCTTGGCTGTTCTAAGCCTTTAACTCTTTGAGGCAGGAGGAATAAGAACATAATCAATCAAAATGACCCATATGTGATTTATTTACCTATTCTGATGAACTTGAAAGAAGCCGTTTGATACCGAGAGCTATCGATCACTCAGCTGCCTAGACGGTGAGGAGTACAGGAGCGAAAGGCCAATCAATCTCCTCCTCGTCTCTTTCTGCCCTGTTGCATGTAATCGAAAGCAGTGTCCAACCGAGTGGATTTCAATCACGGCCTGTCTGGGGAGAGCCTTTGGAAACGAGGCAATTCGTTCCTGTTTGGCCTTTACCGGCATTGTTCCCATATACAATGTGACCCGCCTTGTGTGCCGTTTGTCTCGCCACACAGGTGGCCCGTAAACCAAGGCCCCGTGTTTGTGAGCCCGTGCACCCGAAGGTCTGAGAGTCCATCACCTTAGATTCTTGTCTTCTGGTTTCCATGTTCTGTGTGACACACGCGGCCAGACTGAGAAGCAAATACAGAAGCAAATGAAGAGAAATAATGAAGCCGCAGCGTTGAGCAGCCAGATGTCTCCGGTTGCCACGGCACCCATGCCTGGGTGTGCAGATTAGGGAAAACAATGTGAAAAGACCCAAAAAAAGAGTCTAGAGAGATCTTTGGATGTCGCAGTATCGCGGTGCCCTGATCACCCCTGCAATCGCGGAGATGTCTTGCAGTGAGAAGTGGATAAAAAATAGGAAATACAGGTGAAAAACTGATTCCTGGAAAACAGAAAAAAGTGTGTGTTTTTTTTTCCTTTATTTTTTCAAAATTTCGGGTGAAGGATGCTGCCGGGATCCTGTCAAAAGGAAGGAACAGATGAGCTTAGAATGAACAGTAATGCCTTCTGTCTTACCATCTTCTATCAGGCTTTGCTGGGTGTTAGCCTGAGTGCCAGGCCAAGTCTTTCATGCAAATATAGTACCATGCAAAAAGCTTAAATATTCAAAATAAATTATGTTTGACTTTATGTTGGTGTAAAGCTATGATGTTAAGAGTGTTAGTTTAACCTTTACAAAACCTCTCCCAAAGTCACCCCTTCCAATACACCCATGTTTTTTTTTTATCCTGTTACAGTAAAGTTTTGGTTCTCGCATGTTGCTGATGATCTGTAGCCTAGGTGTGTGGTAGGCTGTATCATCTCGGTTTGTGTTCGTAGACTCTATGATGTTTTCACAAGGACTTTATATGTATAGGTGTGTGTCCAAACTTAACTTTCCATTACAAGGCAAATGTGGCTCCACAAGCATGGCGGCAGCTGGGACACTCCAGATAATAACGTTCTGATCACAGCCCGATTTTCGTCTTGCCAGCCTCACATATTTCAGGTTAATGGAAAAAGGAATGAAATAATAAGAGAAAAAGTGTGGCAGGTTGATTGAATACTCCTCTGTCCAAAAATTGAATAAACCGCATTTATGTCGAGGGCAGATAAAGTGTTTGGACGAAACAAGTCATTTTGTTTACTTACCTTTCTAATGGGCGGTTTGGACGGCATTTAAGGTCAGTGTTTTGGAAGCGAAGGCATCCGCCTTGCCATTAGTCACGGACCGTGTGTTCCTCTTACCGTCTGCCAGTCTCCAAGCAGTCAGTCGGGGCCATAAATGGATTCCCGTTTGTTTACGTGACACCGATCTCAATTGAAATGGTTCCCCGAAACTTTGAGCGATTCCATTTTATTCACCAGAAGGATTTCAATTATGAAAGCGGCCTTTATTTTTAATAACGTGCATTTGCGTTTCAGTCGAAGTGCCCTGCACCCCGCAAGTATAGCTCAGGGGGAATAATAGATTACAGGATCTCACTTCCGGTGTCTAAATCAAAGTATAGAGATTCTGAGGGAAAGTAAAATTGATATTCCCAGCTCAGCAAAGAGCGAGTCATGAGACAAATGAAATTGCCGCTACCAGGGTAACGGGGGGTTGCCACAGAGGACTCCGGATAAAGGTAAACATTGTTAGCCAGGGCCTCCCAGTGTAGCCCTTAACATTTGTTATGTCCTCCAATGTGCGGCAATGCGGTAAACACTCCCTGCCACCTGGCTGTGTGTACAATTGTCTGACCTTCATTAACTCCCCCCCCCCCTTTTGCTGTTACCCTGTTTATCACAGCAGGTTTCAGTTCAGTCCCCATCCCATCCATCAATATAGGTGAAGCATTATATTCCCGCCTTATCCGGAGTGACACACAGACTGTTCCTTTAGCCAAGATGTCGCATGTCATTACTTTATCCTATTGACACGACTGTTACATGGAAACGACTGTCACAGGCAAAAGGGACAAATTATGCAGAAGCTCTAACAGATTGTTTATGCCATCCCCCCCCAATTTGTTTGTTTTTCAGGGCTGGGTTTGAGCAAGATATTGAAGGTCTTTTGAGGGAACACCAAGACTCCTGCCATGGTAAGGGCTGAGAGACGTGATTTCCGGTTTGTGACAGCAAACACCTCTTCCTTATACGCGACCAGCCTGATTTGTCAGGTTATACTTCCTATACATGTACATACGCATTTCCATGATGTGTAAAATTAAGATCGGGTATTGACAATTTATGTATGGGATTCAAAGTAATCCATTGTGCTGGTCTACGTAGCATAAAAACAGTGATGATAAACTTAATACACAAGCCAACATGAGCCGTGAAGTACAGGCTGTCCACAGGTTACGTGGAGATCCGTAGCTTTGATAGACCCTAGGGCTGCCTGTAATTGCTCAGACTCTGCTTCTTTCCTTCTGCTCTCTCTAGATGTCCAGGCCACCACGCGAAAGCAGAACACTGCCGCTGATTCGGCTTATGGTCAGTATGTCAATTTTCTTCATACTTCTCTTTTAGTAGAATAGAATGTATTCTGAGAAAGCAAGCAGGCAACTGTAATGGCAACAGTATCGAGGAAATATATTTTTTGTTGCTGTTGTCTGTTTGTCTGTTGTCTGTATGATGTATGGAGCTCAGATATTCCGTATGTTTGTTTGAATTTGCTGGTTTGCCCTGTTTCACTTGTCATCACGGATCTGTGCATTTTGATACCAAGCTCACTGGATCACTTTCCTTTACTGTAGAGTAACACTTTTTATGGGTTGTAGAAAATGTTATGCCACTCAGTCTTCAGCTAGAGCAGCAGTCAGGTGCATGATTCTTGATGGACGTTGCAAAGGTTCTCAGGACTCATTTGGTATTTTTGAGTTACCTATAATTCGGCAAGAGTTTTTCGTCCCTCCTATCTGCATGGAAGGAGGGTTTTTTTCTTCTTCCATATCCATCAATATCAAATCCAGATCAGTTCCATATTAAGTTCTTATTTAAGTTCAAAACCCACTGAGTAGTACGAATGTTTTGGACATCAGTGTGTCTGGGATGTTGGAGAAAACAAAGCTGCTAAAATTGTAAGAAAACAGACCCTACCACAGCTAAGATGGCACTTTTGTTTTTAAACAGATTTGCATTTTTTAGTGTCCAGTCCAGTCATTTCCCAGAATGTCGCAGCTTCAAACTATTGTCCAAAATGCCAAAGATTTAAACTTCCCTAATTCCTCTAACCTTAAGTCTCACAATGACAGTGTTTGTAATGTTTTATTGTCTTTTCCTTGTTTGTCTGTTTAGGATATAAACATGTATATAAGTAATTAATCAGAAATTAATTGGCATCAACTCGTGTCTGAGCTTCTTTCCTGATGACCGGAAACCAGTGCCGTGCCGTAAAATATCATTTTATTTCATTTTCTTTCCTTGTGGTAAATAAGACAGCCCTCCTTTTCATTTGCGGTCATGCTGCGACGGATGCTGTGAGTCAGTCTGCAGCATTTGCGGTCTATTTTACCACAATCTCATCCTGAGGATTTTAATTCGGTTTGACGCGCTCCCTCACGCAGAGAGGTGCCCAAATAAGTGAGCGCCTCGGCCTGCACTCCCACAGCGCCGCTCATTTTCCTTTTACGCCCACCCCCCATGGCAGAAATTTATCTCCGTAGGTTTCCATTTTGCCTCTTTGAGGAAATTAGAAGCCGTCAACAGGCATTGAGGCCATGGGGAGCGTCATTTTTTGCTCCCCTGCTGTGAGGCAGCGGCTGGAGCATTACACCACCGTGCGGCGGCGGGTCAGCGGTCGCTCTTCCCATTATGGGAAAATTTCGTCAATGTGACGCCTCTACACCTGCAGTCTCCATGCTTTGATCGCTCCCAGACAAATTATATGAATTCGTTTGAGGAGGGGGGGACTTCAATTAGATTAATAACGCTGTGGCACAGCCATTGTCCTCCGCAGCAGCTCTCGCCCCCTGCTGGCCCAGTGGCATCATCTACACGGTGCAGATGGCGCTCTGGGGCCGACGTCTCGGAGCACAGGAGCTTTTCAGCCGATCCGTTACCCCGTCAAGCAGTCCTGGATCTGTGAGGTGCTGACAACTGGACAACTGGTCCCCGGGTTGCAGGACTTAAGGGACGCCCCTAACTTGATTAAATTTGGAGTGGGAAACCTTGAAAATACCAACTTGAAGTTAAGAATCTTCAGCAGTTCACCAGAGTTCACCAGTGTGTCCCATTTTGTAATATGGTTACCATTAAAGTTGCATTGTATAATTCATATCTTATCTGTAGACTGCAAAACATATGAAAATGATGCCATAGGTCCCTCAGCAGATTAGGGTTACAGATCAGTGCCTGTGACCGGGAGGTCGTTGGTTCAAATCCAATGGTTGGCAGAGAGGACTTATCACGGTCAAGCCTTGGATGCTGGCTGGTTCTGACCCCAAAACTGTCAGACCTTGGATGCTGGCCGGTCCTGACCCTAAAATGATCAGGCCTTGGATGCTGGCCGGTCCTGACCCTAAAATGATCAGGCCTTGGATGCTGGCGGGTCTTGACCCTAAAATGATCAGGCCTTGGATGCTGGTACTGACCCCAAAACCTGCTCTGACCTGTGCATATGTGTGTGTGTCTCTCATTGAGAGCATTATGGAATTTATAAAAACTACCCCATTCACTATGGACATGAATAAAGTACCTCTACTTTAATTTTTTTTTTAATCAACACATTATTTTGGTCCATCAGTAAGTATCGTCCTACTATCATCCTATGACTTCATAACCATATTTATATACTGTCATTTTGCTTTCAAAGTTTGCTGGTTGTGAAACCCAGCTAAAAGTCTGTAGGCACCCTGAAACTGTTCTATGGTGCATTTATTTTTTTTATTGCTAGGAAAGTGACTTTCACCAAATCAGGTTGAAACTTACGACAGGCTTACATAATCCAACTGCAGTATCGGCCCCCACAAGACAGGCTGAACAGCCCAATAATTATTTTTAATTATAAGAAAGCAGAGGCTCATTTAATAGCCGCTTTAAGCCATCGAAAATATTCCCCAGATAGTGAAACAACTCTTCAGTTGTAAGAGCACCTGCAGAACTTTGCAATTTACAATAATTGATTTACTCTTCTTTATTGTGTTTTGCTGTTGTTTAAAATGGAGCGGTTTCCCTAAGGGTATGTTAGAGGAAATAATTTCAATGTTGTTGTTTTTTCCCCTTGGAAAACCGCAATAGTCTGTGCTATAAATTGAACTGAGCTGGTCTGATCAGTGACGGCGGAGATGCTGGTTCAGGCCATATTTACATCAATTCCACTGCTTTATGTATCTATAACGTTGCTGTTTGGTCCCTCTATTGCCCCTCCCGGTAACCACAGGGAAGACCACACCCACAAGTGCCAGCACTACCAATCGCGGGGCAGCTTTTCCAAAGGTGACAGTTGACCCACAGAGGGGTACTGGTCCAGATGACCGCCCTCCTGTGGGGGAGCAGGGGTCACCTGACTTGGAAGCATTCAGTGTGGAGAAGAAGGGTAAGGTGGTGGGGAGCAAGGGCGGGGGCCCCTTTCGCTGTCTTGTGTTGGGTTTAACCCTGCGCTCTACCGGATCGCACTGTGGGTCTCATGGCTTTCCCGCGGGCTGATGCAAAGGCTTGTGCTAATGCTGTTTGTCCATAAGGCTGATAACATAGCTGGCACCCATTCTTTCCCCTTAACCTATTGGTTATTTTCCAGTAATATACTGTATTCTATCTGTTGGTTTTGTTACCTGTACCAGTATATATACAGTACTGTGCAAAAGTGTTAGGTAAAGCAAATGTTTCAAGCTATTTGTCTGGGTAGTATTTGTGCAGGGAAAAAAACACTATTTAGCATTACAATATGTGCAAATTAACAATAAAACAAAAAAAAACTAACAAAAACATCTTCTGCTCTCTAAAAGTTACTAGTATCTTATTGGATGGATGGAAAAACAACCATTCAGTTCGCAGACTTTCTCCTCAGGGGCACCACAACCATTTGTCTATTCATGATATTTGACCACCAGTTCAATTAATTAATTAACTTATTTAGTTAACTCAATGCGGCATTGATTAGCCATGATGTTAGTGGTGGAGTCAAAAAATACATTTGTATATTGATATCGGGGTGACTTTAGGGTGGGTTCTGGAATGGCTAAGCTGACGCACTTTGGCAAACATAATATTATAGTGTTACATCAACATGACCATTTTCTTGATTTCGGCACAGTACTGTATATACTTCTATGGTCTGCCTACATAGAGCTGGGGGGGATTCTGAACATACATATACAGTCTGGTCTTTTACAATGGAGCAGTGATACTTTCCAGGCATGAAGGGCAACTCGGCAGCATGATAAAATGCTCTCGCACACGTTTACAGCAGAACGCCGGTGTCCTTTTTCGCAGCCTCTGCATGACCCGGTCCTGACTTATCGTTACCGCACAGTGCACAGCCTCTGAGCACCCGCTGGCGTGCCCGCTGAGTAGGCGGGCACTCTGCTAAACAGCCAAGACAGTGTCACGCAGCGCCGGGGATGCTACAGGCCAGGCAGGAGCACGACATACCTCTCCGTCCCGAAACGGGGAAAACGGAGCGAGCAGTAAACAAGCAGCGGTTCAGATGGTAGCTTACCGCCTGTGCTGTTTACAGCAGCTTCAGTTATCATTAGAATGGGGCAGTGAGCAGGGTGACGTCCACAGCTGCCCCAGAATCTCAGTGGGCTCCCAGGATGAAACGCTGTCGTGCCGACGAAAGCCAGACTGGAGCAGAGTTAACTTACCATGCCGCGTAATACTGTTCTAAACAGATATGTGACTGACAAAATTCAGGATTAGGTGCCAGCCAAAACCATCTGTACAAGTAGAGAAGTTCAGAGCGTGACGTGCTTGGGCCATACTGCTCACTGCTAGTTTTGAAGATAGATTTTTTTTTTTTCCCCCCACTTCTAATAAATGATAAACATAGTGTTACCTATAAGTGAAATGAATATATTTGATATATATAAATTACTTGCCCCAACATTCAGTTTTAATAATCAATATTATTGGTGTGTGGGGTCATTCGTTCCATTCCTTGCTCAAACTGAACTGTGGTGAGATTCTTGCCATGGCCAGAAAAGCCAAGGAGCTCCTGGAGCTGGTGACTCTGAGGCTCACAGATTAGATGGGTTGCAACAGGTTACAGAGTTTTTGTCTGGCAGTGATTTCACAGGGTGACAAACAGTCATATCCAGGTTTTCCTTCCAGCTGTGGTCACTAGCATTGTACAGTTTCCCACCATGGTCTTTGGATACTAGTGTGCTAGAATCGCAGCGCCTCATTGGGGCATTACATTCACAGAGCACCAATCCGTAAGCAGGGTTTTGCTGAGACTCCGCCTCCCCTCTGCTCTCTGTTCCTTGGGGGTGTGGCTTTGTGTGTGAGGGTGACTGCCACATCATGTGCTAGGCTTGGGCGGCATCTATTTTTTTTCCTCATCATCATACCTTCTAGACCCGGTATATAACAGTATATTTAAAAAAAAGACATGTAAATACGAAAACCATGGAGGCTACTCCCAAATCGAAGCCTGAACGGGCCTCATCAGTGTGGAAGTTAAGCACCATGGTAAAGAGGAGACAGCTCATAGAAAGAGGAGTGTCTACTTTTTATGGTATTAAACATGATACCTTGGGGGTTTCTAAATATCGGGGTATACCGTACTACCGCCCAAGCCTGTTGTGCATTTCCCTGCTATACCTCTGCCTACATATCAGCTCCTAACCCCACCTGCCCTCCTGTCACTTCACCACTGCTTCCCCGGTGCTAAAAGCCAAACTAATCACACTGCGTCACGCAAACGAAGGCCATGCAAGTAGTTTGCTCTCTTGCGTGCTTGGTAGTATGCTGCTGGAGAAGAGGGCACTTTGCAGATAGTATTATTTGCCTCTGAAGTAGGCTTGGGTGCACAGTGATTTCAGTATCACTCCCTAGCTCTTCTGAAACGAACCCCAAATCTCTGGTTCTCTCATAAGCTGCTCAACTGCCAGGGATTTGCTGCGGGAAAATAAATGGGGAGCGATTAGGTGTATGTGCCAGTAATCGTTGTATTATTCGTTATTTTAATAGATATGCTATAGTTTTTCTTTCTGCACAAAAAGGGTGTTTTTTTCCCCTCAAGCAAAGTGAACTCACTCTCATACTTTTATTTAAACATTCCCTGGACCCAGCCCACATGTCAGCCTTACAGATTCGTTATTGTAATCACAGTGGGAAATTAATCGGAGTTTAGCTCGCCTGTGTTGCCTACAGCCTCTATTTCAGAGAAGTGCAGCGAAATGTAGTGCAAGTTATTAAAACTATTATGTGATTTTCTCAAAAGGGAGACGTGGGAGGTAATGAGGCTGTTTAGAAGGACTGGGAGAAGGCCTGACCGACCCATATATCCCAAAATCAGCTTGTTTGGGGGAGACATTTGCTTCGAATAGGGATTAAGGCCGATTATTTTCTGTACATTGGCAGAACTTCATGTCATGTGACCTCCTCAGACAGATCCTTTCGCCTTTCTTGATCGCTGTGTCAAGTAGAGATCATAGGTCTTACTGTGTCTCCGGTGCATTCCTCAACCTGCAGTTAATTCTGGGTGTGAAGTTTGGCTGTCACTCTGGCCACATTAGTGAGTTTTTGTTTTTTTTTCGGCCCACACTCATATTTAATTCTCCAGCTGAAATCTCTGGAACAGATGCACAATATCTGTGCCTTCAAGCCACAATGAATCTTTCCCAAACTCTGACATGCTGTGAGTCATTGGACATCTTTTGTTTGCATGCGTGTTTTGCCTTCTTGTTTTGTTTGTGTTGTTGGGTTCTGTTTTTGTATTTTGTTTCGCTAAGCCCTCCCCTGTGGCTATAGAAGGGAGACAATGTGCAGAGAGCTCTCAGCTTTGTCGTCTTGTACAGCCTGTTCCCAATTAGCCAGACAATGCACTAACGTGGTTTTCAGCTCCATCCACCAAAGCCATGGAGCATTTTTTTTTATTTTTTTTTTCATGGAAAAATCTTTAGTGGATTTAATCTCTCGGTTTTGCCCCGAGACAGGAGCTAGGAGAGCCTGACAATCAACTACTGCATGCACCCCCCTCCCCCATCTGGTCCCCCCCGCAAACTCACCTGCCTGTATGCATTTTGATGGTCCTGTGTATGCCATCAGAATGCATGTCTTCGTGACTTGGGCATTTCGCCGGTATAAATCAGCAGGTTGCTCTGTTAAAATCCATCTTTGGAGGAATACAGCTCTGCAAAAAACTAACAGACTGCAGTAAAATGTTCAGTTTCACTCATTTCTCAATTTATGGGTATGTGCCTGTGTACAAAGTACATTTCTTTTTTTTTTTGCAAACTGCAACCTGGCACTTTCCTGCTTCTCATTGTTGAAGGGCTTCTTCCTTGCTTTATGGGTCTTCAGTCCTACTTCTAGGAGTCTGTTCTGAATTGTCCTAGCAGTGCACTTGACACCACTTAATGTTTCCCATTCTTTTTTAAGGTCACTTGAGGGTCATTCTCCAATTTATGAGGCACTGCAAGATACGTTAGTGGTTATCTCTGGCATTAGAAAGCTGCTTCTACCCTCTACTTGGCTGGTTTTTGGTCATTGCCTTTGTTTCCTGCTTCACCTTGTAACTGAGCAGATTGTGAAATACTCAGACCGGCCCGTCTGGCACCAACAACCATGCCACGCTCAAAATTGCTTAAATCACCTTTCTTTCCCATTCTGAGATTCAGTTTGGAGTTCAGGAGATTTGTCTTGACCAGGACCACACCCCTAAATGCATTGAAGCAACTGCCATGTGATTGGTTGACTAGATAATTGCATTGATGAGAAATTGAACAGGTGTTCCTAATAATCCTTTAGGTGAGTGTATTTTCCCTGTCTATGTACACATATTCATTGTGAGATATGGCAAATAGCTGACTGGAATTCTGTATTTGATTTTAGTGATGAATTATATAATATATTAATCTTTAATCAGTTTCTCATATTATACAGAATGAAGTATCATACTATTCTATATTGTAATTATTTTGACAGATATTGATAACTTTCAGGCCCGTTTTATGCGTAATGCGTAAGGTTGCGTTTATCAGCATCCGAGGTGTTCTACAGTATGTCTGGTCTGTGTTATCTTTGCTCGTTTATTGATGAGAGTGTAAGATACAAATTTCTGTTTATTACACATCTGACTTGATTAGAAAGTTTAGGGAGTTTTCAGCCACATTACCATTTTGTGTCAGCACATTATCCATTTAATGTGCTGAGCTGCTCATATGAAGCTCCAACCAGAATCCCACATGTTCCCATTTGTAAAGAACTGTTTAGTAACTGTCAATAGACTAAGGAATTGTTAATAATAATAATAATAATAAATTTTATTTGTATCGCACTTCACATTTAAGACAATCTCAAAGTGCCACAGAGTAAAAGCATTGTCATAAAAAGCAAAAAAGAATATATATATATATATATATGGAACATAGTAAAAACTAACATAAAACATAAAACCTGCATTATAAGAACACAAATATAAAAGATGAAAAGCAGCTAGTGAGGTCAGTAATATGTTCTGCTAAATAGGAATGTTTTAAGCGCTTTTTTAAAGTGCTCAGTAGTCTGTGGTGCCCTCAGATGATCAAGGAGGGCATTCCATAGGCGAGGGGCAGCAGAACAGAAGGCCCGATCCCCCATGGTACTGAGCTTGGTCTTGGGTGGGAGAAGGCGGTTAGAGCTCATAGAGCGGAGAGATCGTGTTGAGGTTTGTGGGGTGAGCAACTCTTTCAGGTTCTAAGAGGTACTAAATTGTTACTAAGAGACTGAGCAGGTTGTTGTAAGAATGATTATAATGTTGTCTTGATCCGTGAACAGCCATAACGTTACACCATCCGGTCTTCCAGAACAACAGCTAGCCAAGTCAAGGTTTCATGCCTGACAACCATGTGGTTATAAAAGCCCTGATGATGACCTCACAATTCAATGACACCTTGATTCTTTATTTATTGCCCAAATCCTCTGGGGGTTTATGAGACTGAGACACTCCCGCAAGGTGTGGTGAATCTTTGGTTTTCGTTATTCCTGGGAAACCTTCAGGCTTCTCCATACAGCAGATTCTTAACCAGCATAAAGCTTGTGCTTACAGCCACTTTCCAGTTCATACACAAGGTGTCCTTAATAAAACAATTGTACGATGTGACTTTATAATTTAGCCATATTGCCTCCTCAATATTTTAACGATCTTGTGGCGTTGTAAATTGAAGGTGAGGTCATGGGTTTCCATGAGCCCCGTGTTGTGCAGAGTTTGCAGTGTTTGTTGTTGCTGTCAGAGGGGTGGTGTTTGGCATTTGTGCCAAATCCGTCGCCTTGTCCCCTTCTATCCTCCCAAGGCTCCCAAGCTCTGCAATGTTTCCCTTCCCTTGGGGCTTTGAACAAACCGTGAGGAATGTATGAGGGCAGCTGGGAAGCTAGCATGCTAGTCATCGTCTCTGGGCCTTTTACATTTCAAACTGTGTGCCTTAGATGTCCTCAGTGAAGCTAAAAACCCACAATTTGGGGAAGATTTGATGCCTTTATCCATTTTGCATATAAAAAGTTTATCAACTTTTTTTTTGTAGCTTTTCAGTCAAACAGCGAAACATGGTTTTTAGTCCTACGTGCAAATGCATTTCAGTATCGTTCTCTGTAATGACTTAAAACCTACTTCTGATGATTGTTCGGTTGGTTTGTGACATATCTGAAATGGTTTCTGTGATATTTAGTTCTTAATTGGTGATCAATGGGAAACAATCTAAACACTAACCGGGTTCCTGCCAAGTAATTTTCAGGGCAGTTTTTTTTTTGTGTTGCCTCGAACTCCTGATAGCGTCTCATCACTGAGAGACTGCCCAAACACATTAGAAGCTGAATCAATGCTTGATTTTAACAAAATATGACACCCGATGCAGTCAGAGGCTCCTGCATGCAATTCCCATAACGCCAACTTTAACGGTGCTGCTTGCACTATCTGAGGCTTTACAGTGCTGGAAATGATGTATCTTATGTGAAATATATAGATTCCCCCCCCCCCTTCTCTCTCTCTCTCTCTGCAGGGGTTCGCCGGTCACCAGAACCAGAGAAGTCCAACCACAGTGTCCACTATACCCTTCTAATTGCATGCGTCTTGGTGGCCTTCGTTCTGGGTGCGTTTCTGTCCGGCTTCCTGGTCTCCTGTTACTGCAACCACACCGTCCACAAGACCAAGCGGCTCGACAAGGACCCCGAGGCCCCCATCCCTCATGCCCTCTCGCTGCGGAGCCTGGCCCGGCTCAGCGGCCTACTGGACAACCCAAGCAAGGAAGAAAAGCTGGAGGTGTCTTCGCCCAAGCTGTATAAGTCTTTGATTCCCAATGGAAAAGAGCATCCTCCTGGCAGGGGCGGACGGCACATGGTTGCCGGGGAGCTCAGCCATTCACATCACCACCACAACTCTGAGCTCTCTGGCTTGCCCACCCCTGATTCGACGCCCGAACTGCCCATCAAGAGTATGAAAGCTTTCAAGAATCAGTGGGAGAAGAACCAGAACTGTAATAACGGCAAGGACGCGAAGCCGCACAACATGAGCAGTTCCCGGCCAAACTCGGTGCTCCATCCACAGGTTTTTCCTTTCTCACATGGGCTGGCCAATGGGCAGGGCCTGGGGTGCGCCCTTCACTTGGATGACCGCAAGATCCCGAATGCCGAGCGGGTATTGACCCAGCCGTACGCCAGCTTCACACAGAAGGTGGTAGACGTCACATCACTGGATGAGCTCCTGAAGCACATTCACGAAGTCGGGGGCAAGAACATAACAGTTTTGACGACCTCCTTGCCACCCAATGGGAACCAGATGGCCTTCACTAACCGCGTACAGCCGCACGTCCCCGAGACAGAGTCCGCCCCATACTACAGCTCGACGACATTGCCCAGGGACAGTCTGACGCGTCGCATGGACGTGCCCCCAGATATGCCTCCTCATCAGTCTACCCTCGAGAGGGCACCCCGCCATATCATCCAGAGGCATTCCCTGAACTCGACTTCCAAGATGTCGAACGGCGGAGTGGTCCCACGCCAACACAGCTTCGGTCACCGTGGCAACCACCAGCCAACTCCGTTGCTGGCCCGGATGCATTCCACCGGCAGTGCCTGTGAGGTCCACCATCCCATTATCCCCAGCACCTACCTGACGCGCCAGCACAGCTACAGCGAGCACCCCGAGGTGCACCGGAGCGTGGTCGTACGCCGAAGCTCCTCGCTCAAGCCAGACGTCCCCCCTAAACCCCTCTTCATCCCAGCCACATCCCCTGTCAATCTGCAAGGCAAATTCAACTACTGAAGGGGGGAGATGCAATCAGGAGTAGGACGTTCCTTCCCTAGAAGCCTCCCAAAAACTGAAGATGAGGTGAAAAGGGGGGAAATGGGCTTTTTATCTTGTCAAATCTGCATCAAACTTGTTTTGCTACACATCCAATGAATGTCTTTGTACCATATTGGTATTACCTTATAAAACGCAACTTGCTTTTAGAAATGTGATGGACTAGGAGAATGTTTATCAGAGGCTGCCGTGATTAGAGTAGATCTGTCTCCCGTTGATGTTCCACAGTGCATCCGATACTGATGAAAACGTGAGCGTCAAAAACAATACGACTCTGAGCCTATGGTCACATAAACACAGTGTGAAACTGACGGCCAAATACTCCAGTGTTCCTCTGATGTGAGTTTCTACACCTGACTGATTCTCTTTATATCATGTACATATATGCATGTGTGTGTATGTGTGTGTGTTCATCTACACAGTACATGTATACGTATGCATATATAATGTTTTTCCCTGGAACATCTGGATGAACTTTAAGGCAGCTGCTCTGTTGCCTTATTATGTCAGCAAAAGCATATCATGGAAATTGCTTCACCACTGGCATTCAGTACCTCCAGATAGGACTATCCTAAATGAGCCTGAATTATAACCTGTAATCTATGCTGTGGTACCAGACCAAATGCATTGGAGAGTAATATCGGGTGCTTTCATTCTCCTGCCACATGGTAGCCCTCGAATGTGAGGCTGTCTGAAGTATCACTGCGAGGGGGGGGTTCATGTTGCTACGTTAGCACCAACCACACGGAAGCTGCATCCTGCTCTTTGGATCCACGACGAAGGGAGAAGGTTTTTCCAAAGCTGCTTCTACTACATTGTGAATATTGCTAAAAAAGCTACCCTCCCCCTTGTGATGGAAACCGAAATAATACCCAATGAACACTCAACTGAAAAAAATAATATCACATGGAATTTAAAGCAACGGTATATATACATATATATATTTTTTTCTTTTCCTGAAAGAGGACCCTAGATACAGGACTCGAATGCAGAACCTGTCTGGGGAAGGACTAGTCATTAATTTTAATGTAGTAATGACCAATGTTAAAATTAACTTTTGTGGTTGTTGTTGTAAATAAATGCATAACGACTAGCCAATTTTTTATTTTATGTGTAAATGTGTGCCTTATTTAATATTTTGTGTGCTTGGGGTTTTAATAGGAGAGGAGGAGACTGTATTAAAGGTTTTCTTTGTTATTAAAACGTGTCATGGTCATTGTAAATTTGTGTCTAACACCTACTGAAAGGACCGGCTGGCACTGAATCTGTTACTCATGATAGTCATTTTCATCGTGAGGCTTCACGTTTTGTTTTGCTGTTGTACATTCATGTGTTGTGCGATGCTTCTGAGTCTTTTACTGTCTAAACATCTTTGGAAGATCCAAAGACACAGAGCAGAACATGAACAACTAATACGGCTGCTTCATGTTCGTCTCTACACTTGTGCTGGCATTTCCTCCTCATACATATAGGCATAAAGACATCTTTAGATGTCAGGTTTCTTATCAGTTGCAACGATAATGCGCATAGCTCAAATTGCGTTTTCCTAAGTGTGCAATGAGCATGACGGGTGTGACGTGCTCACTTCAGCATTACTACTGACTGGGATGAGTGACGTGTCAATTGCAGAGGGCTATTTACTCACCAGGTTTGTGGAGGTGACCGTACTCACGTACTTCTGATGCCACTACCTGTTTTTTTTTATTTTTTAAATCTGCTTAATCTGTCCCTGCGTTCGCTGGTAACAGCCCAGCAAATGTGCCATAAATACTTTATCAGCTGGTCACATCAAGGTTTCCTTTCTGCACCTGAATGCGTCTCCAGTCTAGTTGGATTCTGAGCCTTTTTTCTTCTTTATTGATCCGCAAACCCGGGATGCAAATGATGAGACTTGCAGTACTAATGCACCGCTTTCTTTGCATAAACCTGCGTTTTCAAGATGATAAAACTCCTATTTATGCTAAAGATGAATAACATGAGTGCACAATGAAACCAGTCTGGGCAGAAAAATGTGTGGTGTCATCAAGTTCAGTGTAATTATCCAAGGAGATTATATGTGAAAGGGAATAGTCTGTCTGCTGTAAGTAATTTTGCTTTGGAAATTCTTATAATTGCACAGTGTAAATAAAGCCCCAAGTCTGTTTTTCATTGGTTTGTCTTTCTTTTTTTCATTCTTGCACTATGCCTCTGGAGACCTTTTAAACTGACCTTTTAAGTACTGTATGTCTCTGACAAATAATTTAATAAAACGTTTGCCTCCTTCCCCAATATTCATCATACGAACATCCTTCCCTGGAGTCTCCATTTTGCTGTTTTCGTTCCTGCTGTCCGTAAATCCTGCACTCAGAGTCGTGCTGCATCCTTCAGCTCCAGCAGCTCTGGCCACAGAGGAGCTGTAACATGTCTGCGGTTCAAACACACGCTCCAGCCACCATCCCTGCGGAGATGCTGCAGACCGCTGGAAAACACAGTTCTGAAACCCTAAAATCTCTCGTGCCAGAGTAGTTAGGATGCCTATCTTCTGGATTTCCATGAACATTGTGGAATGATCTGTGAAAATCAAAGCTTGAGATAGTTCTTCACCCTTGCTCTTGCAGAGTTTGCATGTCCTCCTGGTCTGTGTTGGTTTCCTCCCCATGTTCAAACATACTGGTGAGTGAATTGCCCTGTGTAAATTGTCACTAGTGTGAATTTCTTCCACTGTACCCTGGGTATCTTCTGCTTAAGTTCTTCCAATCTATATTTTATGGTCCATAAACTGGTACAGAATAACTTTCTTTTGGAAAGTGTTTGTTATTTTTTTGTTACATTATTCCATATCCAGCTTTTTGCACCATTTATTTACACCTATCATTGACTGCATATTTGATTTGCGTCTGTAATCATCTTGTTTCCATAAACGGTTGATCATGGTTCCCAGCTTTGGAAGCGGCAGCACTTGCAGAAATCAGCTTAATGTACCATCTCATAGATGGTGAGTGGGGAGAATAGACGGAAATCCAGCACTCTGCTCACACTTCAGCGTTTTGTTTTCCCGGATGATTCCACATCCACGGCAGAATCAACCGAGCATTTCAAGTAGACTTGAGTTTGCAAAGCAACATAATCGCCTGGTCATATTAAATGATGCAGTTTTAGGTTCGGAAAGAAACGGTAACTGTCTCTGCCTCTTGATGCATCCTGTGTCCAACAACTCAATTTTATAAGTTGTGAATGCATAGGCCTTTGGGGAGCAGGACTGGAAAAATGATCTCCATCAACAAGCTCATTTTATGGTCTGTCTCTATCTTCTTAGGCATTCCTGCCACGTGTCAGGATAGTACAGCGACAAATTAATAACAGGGCATAAGATAGCACAGTGCTAAAGGATACTTTTTATTAAATGTTGCTGCTCCAGTTCCAAGTAGGTATTCAGATGCTCTTGAATTTGTAAACCGTTTTTGTCAGCTTGTGTACAGCCAGGGAATGCTGCTTTTAACAGTCATCGCAATTACCTCACGGATGCAGAAACGAGACTTAGTGCCGCAAAGCATATTGTGGAATTTGCTAGTTTTAAAGTATAAATACACTCACCTAAAGGATTATTAGGAACACCTGTTCAATTTCTCATTAATGCAATTATCTAATCAACCAATCAC
>JABFDZ020000138.1:15465783-15476646 GCA_019775955.2 Pollimyrus isidori | reverse complement strand
GGCAGTTCTGAAGGCGAAAGGGGGTCAAACACCGTATTAGTATGGTGTTCCTAATAATCCTTTAGGTGAGTGTATATGCTGTGTGAGTTAGTATGGACACTCGTGCCGTGGGGTTATTAGATCCAGGTCTCTGATTCGAAAACAAAGTTCCCCTCAGTCAAACGCAGAGTGGCCTGAGAAAGACAGGTGAAAAATGAAGTCAATAGAAACTCTGGAGATCAAAGTGTACTGAATTGCACAGCTGATGGATTCCCCTTCCCAGTCACACATGCCCATAGACAGTAGGATTATTTTCTTTGCTGGACAGCAGCAGCTGGTGAAAGCACTGTCCAGAGAAGCCACTGGCCTGTGAGTGACGGTGGCCAATGATCGCTTGCTGGGCACTTTAATGGAGTTGTTGCTATTTATGGATTGGCGCTAGCCAATTTCAAATGAGAATCCATCTGGTGTGTTTAAGATTACTTTTATTCATGCAAACGGACTTCATAGGCCTTTACTGCGAATAAGGAATGCAAATGATTTTGCATTCAAACACACATTAATTTCACCCCATTTTTGGATTCCTGAGGCCTTTTTGTGCCGTTAGGGCCGAAAAGCATTTCTGCTCGTAGTCATCAATTTTGAAGTTGCAGTGCGGGAAAGTGCAAAATAGGACTGATAGGATGCCTTTTGTTTCCATGCGGATACCTTTGAAGTCTCTTGGAAATGTCTGGGACTGACTGCAATAAAAAGACATTTAATTATCGCCTATACATATACATGCCTAGTCCAAATGTTGCCTTTTTTTTCCTTCGGACAAATCCTAAGAAAAATATCTTCATGCAGCTATTTTTTTCATTATGCTATATTTATTTCAAAATTAAATCAGTAATTAATAGCTTTGTACAGAATACATGCTTTTGGCTTTTTTTCCTTGTTACACAATCTGACTGAACTACCATTTCCCTGAATTAAATGCAAAAAGCACCTGGCCACATGCTGTGTCTGTCACGGACGTGAACAGCTCCTGGAGTGTACCCAATCCTATTTTCCTACACTTGTCGGGGTACTTAAGGCCCATCCAACCGAATTTTGTGTGTGTTACACAAAGTACAACTTGATTGGCCACCGTTTCCTAAGGAGAAATCAATGCCTTTAAGTCTGAAATAGGCACGCAATGTCCCCTGGGTGGTATGCAAGTATGGTTTGCTGAAAGACAAGCAGGCAAGAGAACAGAATTCATTCAGGGGCTTTTTTTTTAAGTATAACCAGAATTCCTCTCCATGATTAAGTGAGACAGATGATTTTCCAAGAAGACTGAAGAAGAGATGAAACCTAACATCTACCTGTCTGAAAACTTTGTTGTTTTATCAGAGACAAATCTGAGAAGCTAATATCTGATTACTGTGTTCACACAGGAAAAAATAGACCTGGTCATTCAAATGTTTTCAAGAGTCATAATGTACATAAAAACGTGTCCTATTTATAAGTACTGGAAACGAACTGCGCTGGATTCTGTACTTATAATGCTGTTTAATTGACATTGTTTGGAAATCGCCCAGGCTGTCCTCAGCTCGCCTATTTTTGTCTCTCCGATCTTGTCCTCCTGCGCCCTCTTTCCCACCCATCTGATGTTGTCAATCACCTTGGCATCTTTTTTTTTTCCCCCCCAGAGTCTCTCCTGGCTTTTTGTTAAGAACGTTGGTCCTTCTTGTCCATTAATGTTGCCTCCACGTGGCCTTTTAGAGAGGCTTCTGATTAGCATCGGTTAGCAAGGGACGCTATGTGCCGGAATAGATACGTTCCTCTGATGGTGGTGTGTATCCAGGGGCTAGAGACATGCCCCTCCTGCGTCTCCATGCCCCTCCCACCTGAATGTCGCTGAGGAGAATCTGTGCCGCAGACGACACCGGGAGGCAACCGCGCGATAATGTGTCATTCCCGCTGAAATCAAAAACAGCCCACTAATGCCTCTGGTCTCCCCCCACCTGCCGCATACACGCTCACAGGCACTAGTGTTTGTGTTTAGGATGAGAGCGGAGCGGAGTCAGCCTGGGTGACTGTCCGTGCACACTGTTCCACTTATCTTCCCTTCGCAATCGGAGATGGAAATTACTGATGCTTCGCTGGCCGATTATGTCTAGCATCCGAGAGCACTTCAGTGGAACATAATTAGGACCTAAGGGCTTCTGCCCCTAGCGCTGTCAGGCCAGTCTGTACCTTTTTAAGCTCCATCCCACGTCCGTCACGGACATGAAGAGCCAAATTCAGAGAGGCCGCATCCTTAAGCAGGTGACACCTTGTTACAATGCACTATGGAATAACTTGGCAGGATGTGACATTATTACATTCACCGTGTAACAATGCATTATGTAATAACTTGAGAAAATGTTACAAATTTATATATGACATTATATATTTTATATTGCAACATTACCCTATTATTATCATCCTCATTATCATCATTCAATTTCTTACATTCTGTCCAGTTATTACATAATACGGCATTATTACATAATGTATTGTCACCCACCTATAGCTGAGAAAATAATGTAGCGTTTTTATCATTCGCAGACCTCAAAACCTTGCGATTCCAGATTCCACTTCTATTACAATGATAATACCAGAAAGTTTCCAGTGCCGACAATCAGCAACAAGTCCAGAAGTAACTTTTAATAAGCTTCCGACTTGCCACTAGGAGCCTGAAAGGAGGATGGTCTGGCTTCAAAGGATGTTGTTTAGTGTGTTTTGTATGGATTCCTGAAGGCATACATTGCAGTGAGTTTGCACTTTTATAGTAGAGAAACTCAATAACATAAAATATATGATGCTGGGGAACTGAGAAGTGTAATTCAGCTTAACTTATTCAATCAGTAATATAGGCATAAATGTCCAAATGGCCATTTTGTTGATCATTTCCCTAAAAACAAGCCAACTCATTACCAATTTTATGTCGGTCAGACAGTGTAGTCATTTAAAAACCTTTTCTAAAGTCACCATAGAATTTGCAGTAAAGGCCATCTAACACACCACTAGCCAATCATGTTTAGCTGATCAATACCTCATTGATTTATTTAACTAATTAAGCTAATTAATGACTTGAGCAGGCCGTCAATTGTAAGGAATACAGGGAATGGCTGGGGTGCCCCTGAGGAGAGGTTTGAGAACTAAAGCGGTGTTCATTTAGCCATGCAGCAAGATATCAGTAACTTTTTGGAGAAGTTTTTCTTAGATTTTTATTGTGTTACTGTTTATTTACATGTTGATATATGGACTTGGTATAACTTAGGGTAGCATATGTTACCCAAATTAACAGAGGCAAATAACAGAAGAATATAAAAAATGTGTGATGGTGGTTAAGGGAGATGAATGTCTCTTGACTGACACTCAAAATTCAAATCCTGTAATAGGTGGAGTGATGTCACAATTAAGCCATTGAGCAAAGTCCTTAACCCCAAGGATATTGGCTGACCTGCTCCCTGGTCCGCATCTGTGTGTTATTTTGGACAAAAATATCTGCTAAATGTAATCTGTTTCCGGAAGGTTGGTCGTGCATCTACCAGGAGATCTGCTGTTTTACAGTTAAATAAGGTAACTGATCTGAATGTATCCACCAAAATAAATGTGTTCACTGCTTCGGATGAAAATATTACGCCAGCAACAAAATACTATCATGAAATGAATGGAGGGAACTGGAGAAGCAGCTTGTTAGAGCAGCCGTCTGGTTTTCCACACATTAAAGGGCGGTTTATACTTTTGCTTGGAATCCATGCTGTAGGTAGATGTGTAGTGTCATGGATGGATGGATGGATGGATGGGTGGATGGGTGGATGGGTGGATGGATGGATGGATGACACTAAAAAACTGCCCTGTATTAACATAAAAAGTTCAGGCAGATTAATGTATTTAACTACTTAAACACATGGTGTGAAAACATTTTTTTCCAGGATAGGAAGTAATTTGTAATTCATTTGTGGTAAATATTATAACTATTATACTGTAAGTATTACTGTTGTCTCTACGAACACATTCTTGGATAATGTTTAATGAATGAAGGTCCATGTTCATACTTTATGAAAGACAGTATAATTTCTCATTTTCACACTTATGCTTTCGCTTAACATTCAGTTCTGACACTCAGTGATGAACAGAAAACGTGATCAGCAGCAACAGAGTTTACACGGGCGATTTGCAGCAGGCTCGCTGTGTCCTCTGTAGTGGCTGCTGTATGGATTTGAGGTCAGCGCTTTGCGGTTGGATTCATCTGCCCTCACAACCCAGATCTATCCTGTATCAAATCCTCAGCAGAGCATCGGAGCAGATGTAGCAGCTGCTTATATGATGTTGCTTTCAGAAGATAACACACTGGGCGTGTTGAAGGCTGTTTGAACCGGCCTGGTGCTGGGGAGGTGCAGACTGCTGACAACTTTCCATGTGGTGGACACCGCAGCGGGGGCAGGGGGTGTCCTGATACCAGTTGGGCAGCTGCTCAGTGGGCAAGTTCTGACAGGCAACATACAGACTGGGGCACCGGGAACAGAAAGATAAGGACCTATAAAGATACAGAGATGCACAGACAGCTGGAAAGCCAAGTGGACAGCGACAGGTGTCTTCTTGTCTCTGGGAGAAGCTGTCAAAAGTGCTGAGTAAAGAGCTTGTATGTTCCGGCTGGTACCGGTTTCAGCTGGTCGCTAAGCTCCGCCCCCCAGGACTTGAATGTGTGGCGGGTATGTCAGGCATAGCTGGCATACCGCATAGTTTTCCTGTGAGCTTAGGCCCATACCCGGACAGAGCCTGCCCTGCCACCTTGTCCCTTCAGGGGACAGGTCACTGGGGTCAAGAGTGAAGTGAGACACTGACACCTGGAGCTGCCTGTGGAGATTGTGGTGGGTGAACGTTTGAAACACAACCCCGTTACAATATTAGTTCACCAAAATTATGCAGCTCCATCGATGCTTATGTTTATTATAGCAAATAAACACCAGGTAATTGAAAAATCAGTCTTTATTATGACTAAGTTATATTTTGTACGGCTAAATTACTATTAAACAGAACTTCTAAACTTGTAGTATTGCAAATAGCTCATTTTAAATTGAAATGTTAAGATGTAAAAAATATATATTGCATTAAATTGTTTTGCCATCTTGGTATAGCCGAGCCCTGCCCGGAGTATAAATGATGATACCTCTGAGAGGTTTACTGCTGATGTGTTTTTCAGAAGATTTAGACGGTTTCCTGCAGCTGGGTCTGTCTGGGCCGATCCGGATGGACTATGTTCCACTCAGCATTTTGGCTGGCTGAGAGCAAGCTTTAGCCGGGCTGGAGGCTCGTCTCCTCTGAGGGATGTGCGACGGCTCTCCAGAGCGGCCGGCCTTCACTCACGCTCAAATGTCAAAGGCAAGCTGAGGAGGACAAAAACGAAAATGTAGACAAAGTACATTTTGTCAAGTGCAAAGAAGCATGCAAATCTTTTAGCTCAAGAGAGTTCATCTATTCTTTGTAATGAATACAAACTTGATTTACAGAATTTTACATCATATTGGACAATTTTGAGATATTTATTTGTTAAATGTTAAATATTTTATTGAACCAGATGAAGCATCTATTGTTTGTTAGCCTCCTTAGCATTACCCTGCTTCGAACTGCTGCCAGGGATGTTTAATCTAGCTTGGGGTATGAGAGCTGCAGGAGTCAGTTTCTCCATTGGGTTAGATCAGAAAGAGGAGCTCCAGAGGAGAAGAGTCCCGCTAAATCTGAGGACAGCCAGCTGCTGCTGTTATATCACACGCAGACTCTCCCGCCAATCGAGAGGCACTTTATATGATGGTGGACTCAGTGCCTGAATCTAAGGTGAGGACTAGTGCTTTATCAAGCCGGATACGGTTCACGTGGTTCCTTGACTTTGCAGGACATATCATCTTGTAAGTATGGCTAAAAACAAACCTTTTGTCAATTGTGGAATTAGATTTTTTTTTTTTAACAAATCTGTTGAAAATCCAGGGCCCGTGGACATAAGCCTACTGACTGGCAGCCCTCTCTCTCTCCTTTCCCTTTCCTCTTCCACCTTTGTGAGACCCCCTGTGACTCAGCCAGCATGGGTCTCATTAAAGCGCAGTCATTACCACCAGCTCCAGCCTCGCTTGTGTCTGCCTACTTGCCACTGCTGACCCGATGGTTTGTGCCTGAGGAGGACGGTTCTACATAGAGACGCAATTAGTCCTTTAAAAGAGGCCCTTCTGTGCATCGACTTCTCAAGAACCCATTTCTACAGCAAAATAATTCCTTTTTAATGGAAGTTTGTGTGAAAAGAGCCTCAGAGTCACAGAATTATCTCCCCCTTGTCCACTTTTTTTGACGCGGCCATTCCTGTAATTTGCAGCACACTGTGCAGATCTCTGGTAACTGTCTGCAGATGGGGCCTTCAGGTAAAATCTACAAAGATGAAATACATTTTTGCAGTCACAAGGGTAACTTCTCCGTGGCATCGAGAAGACAGACTTTCCTGAAGTCAAGTGTCACCTGGTTTTAGGCAGTTTCAATATGGCCACATAAATAGGCAGTAAAATTAACTCTAAATACTTACATACACAATGAATTGCAAAATTATAAATGACCTGTTAAGCCATCACTGACTTACTCTACTAGTTGTACAACTCAGAAATATTGTCTGGATTGTCTGGTAAAGTTCATATTTCAGTGACCATACATCTACACGTGAATCTTCTAACAGCTCAAGGTGGTGGGGAGCCTGGAGCCTATACCAGGGCATACAGGGTACAAGGCAGTGGTATATACTGGAAGTGACACCAATCCATGCCAAAGCACACACATGTACATGCTCACACATGCAATTATACCCTATGAGAAATTTTAGAGATACTTTAGCCTAACTGCACATATTTGGTCTGGAACAATTGCAGGTGACACAGGAAAAACAGGAAAGCTCTACATACAGAGAGTGGCAGTGGGATTTGAGTCCCCCAGCCCTGGAGGTGTGTGGTACCAGTGCTACCCAGTTCAGTGACCAGTGCACATGCAGTAAATATACTAACAGGATCTTCTTTGTCACCAGTTTCCAGTTGTTCTATTGTGTATTCTTTTGTCTGCTTTCTTTGTCATTATTTATAATTGTCTTTTGATAGAGCATCGTCTTTCATGAATTTCCGTTTCATGATGGTATTATAGTGCCATCTAGTGGTTTGGAAACCTGCTTTGTATCTGCTTTGCAGTGAGGGAGGATGCCCATCGACCTATTTACAGTGACCACCCTATCACAGATTTGTGGAGGCCCTAAGACTCAAAAAGCTGTATCTCAGTCCACTGTAGGGCAGTCATTCTTATTTACTCGCATAGCTAAACGTGGCTTAGCTGCTAGTTCTTGTGAGTTGTACATTGTTTGACACTAGAAAGATGTGAGCATGTACAGATTACACAGAACTAGGCCAACATCACACGGTATCGCGGACCAACTAGACATCATGCAGAACATTTTTGAATATTCTGCAGTGTTGCCTTTTCTCCAGCTGGTGGCCTGCTGGCATGCAGCTTGTGGAAGTGCCTTACTCACAATAGTGTTCAAAGTTCACCAAATCAGAAATATAATTCAATCTTGATTCACAAATAACTATAATACATATTTTTTGTGTAATGGGCTCCTACGCTCTGGCAGTGATTATAGGATACTGATAATATGTGCTTTTTCTGTGAAATGTGCTTTCATTGTATTCTGTTTTGCAGCAGTGGATTGAGTAAATTCTTTATGCACATACAATTTAGCCATTATATAACTGCATAATGTGTATCTATTTGTGTACAGTAGGTAATTTTATTCACTTGCGTCATCAGATCCAAAATGTCCCAATTTGCATATAAACGTCTGCCTATTTGTATGCTAAAATGTTTTTCTTGCTCTTTTATTATGCCTTATGCTTTGAGTGGTCATAATAGCACGATTGATTGTTACTTTGTGCGTGTGTGTTTTGTTTAGTAAGCGCGTCAGAATCCAAATTATCGCTTATAAAAAGAAGACCTGCCCAAAGTATGCATATGCTGCCCCCTTGTGACTGTCTTTATTTTTGCACTGAGCGTCGATAAACTGAATAGGAAGGAGCGTAGCAGATGACACTTTGAGCATGGGACTTAATAAGAAAAAGCCATGATCATTTGCACCTTTAACGTGTTGTCCTTTTAAGTTTAATGTGAAGTGTTAAGCATTTTGTGCAATAGCTAGTAGCTTCTGCATCTCACGTATTTCTAGTGATTGGTTATTACTTTAGTATAAATTACCAGGGGTATCAAAGGAGTATAGATATGCTGGCAGAGGTGCTCTTGAATAATCAAAATTATATGTAAAATTGGGCTGGGGGCCCCAATGTGACATTCTGTCAGGGGGGGGGGGCAGAATTTCTAGGTATGTCCTTGGCAATTACATTGTCAAGTCAAGTCACACCTGGTGGAAGGTATCAATCAGGCCACCAAGCACACTTCAAATTTCTCCCACAGTCCAAGGATCCCTGCCCCTGTTACCAGACTGTTGTGAGTGTCTCGGGAACAGACCGCTAACTTTAAAGTGTTACGTTTATTGTAGTTTTATTGCAAGTATTATGTTAAAATTCAGAGATCATCACCCTGTCCATATATGGACAGATGTGACCATGGCAAAACCTCTATGCATGTACATTGGTAAATATCATTAACTGTAAAGTCTATAGGCAGGGTACATTGGCAAATATCATTACCTGTAAAGCCTGTATGCAGGGTACATTGGTAGATATCATTAACTGTAAAGCATATAGGTAGGGTACATTAGTAAATATTAACTATAAAGCCTCTATGCAGGTACATTGGTAAATATCAGTAACTGTAAAACCTTTTGCATGGTACATTGGTAAATATCATTAACTCTAAAGCCCCTATGCAGGTACATGGGTAAATATCATTAACTGTAAAAACTGCTTTTTCATCAAAAATTCATTTGTAATGCTGTATGGTGCTGGCCCTTGTTAAAATTTCAATTCAATCCAGTTTCACTATATGTGCCGAATAGTAATACCCATCTTCCAACTGCTTTTTCAAGGTAACATTGTTTATTGGTTATATTTAAATATATTAATAACATCAAGAATTGCATCTAGTTTAGATGTTCTCCCCATGTCGTCGTGGGGTTTCCTCCAGGTACTCCGGTTTCCCCCCACGGTCCAAAAACATGCTGAGGCTGATTGGAGTTGCCAAATTGCCCGTAGGTGTGCATGTGTGAGTGCTTGGTGTGTGAGTGTGCCCTGCGATGGGCTGGCCCCCCATCCGGGGTTGTTCCCTGCCTCGTGCCCGTTGCTTCCAGGATAGGCTCTGGACCCCCCGCGACCCGATAGGATAAGCGGTTTGGATAATGGATGGATGGAAGAATTGCATCTGTCCTTGAGGCTTGTCCAAAAAAGTTCCTTTTATCTGTATGTAATCAGTCAGTCAATCCTTGAATCAAAAGTTAATGAGAGCTTAGACAAACTAATCCTAAATCAAAGGTCCACCATAGCCATTTACATTTGCCTGAAGAGCACTTTCTACATCCAGCAATTTACAGTGAAAAATGTTATTTTTATTAAACAATGCCTACAAACACTGGCCTTTCTGATCTTAATCTTGAGCCTGTTCTAGACAGCTATCATAATCGAAGACAGTTATAATGATCTGATTAGCTTGATGTAACTTCAGGAAAATTTGCACACTTGGTTTTCTTTGTCTAATAAAATGTTAAAATCTGTACTGTGCATAGCTAAAACATTCAAGAAGTTTATGGATTTATTTTGATGTTTTATTATTCATTTGCAATTACAAAATTATATTTTGCATTCCTACATCAATTACTCCTCCTTTTAGCTATAAAAGTAACATTTTAGCAAACTTTGCCATGTCTGTATGTTTGCTGATTGTTACTGTCGGGGCACCAAACTAGTCCATGGCCAGATCCATGATCCAGCCCAGATCTTCAACAAAACCAGCCACCCTTCCCTGATCAACGTTATTAAATCCAGTTTATTAAATCCACCTGATAAGCATTTCCTGTTTGACAGGTTGTTTTCAGCAGCTCCTTCTGAGGTGTTTACTCTGTAAACTGATTGGCAGTTAACATGAGTGTAAATTTCCCTTCAAGTACAGGGGCCAGTTCCAGAAAGCAGGGTTTCTTGCTTAGCTGGATAACTTGTTGGGTTTAAGGTAGTCTTGGCTAAATATAAGTGAACAAAGATAAAGTCCATTGAGCCCAGACTACCTTAAATCTGACAACTTATCCGGCTAAGCAAGAAATCCTGCTTCCTGAAACAGGCCCCAGACCTTTTGCCTGGTTTTTGGCATTATGATTTGGATCCTGATTCTGGTGGGGTTTTTTTCTTACTAATTGTCAGTAGATGCCTTTGTATTTTGGATTCTGTTTTGTCATTAGTGAATAAGTGACTGTGAAATGCAAGCAGACCTCAGGCATGTTCATCCCAGTTTGTGTCCAATTCAATTCTTTATCTTCCTGTGTAATACAGTGTTGTTACTGTAATTTGTATCTTCTCTAAATAGCCTGTGTATCTCAGCTGAATGCTGCCACCTACAGACTGGTGAAACTCCAATGGAGTAGATCAGTATTGCAGTGGCAGATAATGCCGTCTCTCCCAGGGTAAACAAGTCAAAAAGCTAGGAATGATGTCATCTTGTTCAATCTTAACACCAAAAGGCTTATCTTACTAAAGTTAATCTTGGGAGAATGTCAAGCATATCTATGGAAGGAGATTAGGGCCACCATGAAAATATTATTTGAATTCTGACTTCTTTTTTTTTTTTCAGAATTCAGACATTAATCTCATAATTCTGGAAAAAAAAGTCAGAGATTAAAGTCAGAATTCA
>JABFDZ020000138.1:15441794-15452683 GCA_019775955.2 Pollimyrus isidori | reverse complement strand
GCGTTCTAGCTTGCGTGAAACCTGTTTAAGTTCCCGTGTATGGTCAGAGTACCAAGGGGCAGGTTTCTTATCTCTATTTTTAATTTTCTTGAGTGGCGCTACATGGTCAAGAGTGTTACGAAATGAACCCACCATATTCACGGTTAATTCATTCACATGGAATGAATTATAAATAAATAATGGGAGATAGTTCCTGATATCTGAGTTCCCACTAACCAAACCAGTTACATTCTGTTAGGTGCAGAACAATGTGGAGTTAATAGACCTACAGTACATCACCAAGGACTTTGCATTGCAGCTGGCCAGAACTGACCCTCGATCACCATTGATTGCAACTCAGAGTTATGATGAGGATTTAATTAAGCCAGAAAACAAATATAGCCATCTTATGCAATTTACCTTCTTTTTAAAATGATCCAATCAAGTAAGGACATGGGAGCTGCAATTTTTATCATCGTCATTTTGTCTTAAGTAACAAATCAGCTCTATATCTGTCCATATATGTTTCTAATGACCTTCTAGTAAAGGTATTAATATATAGTAATATCCAAGGAGAGTGTGCCAAAAGAGAATGTTACAAGGCTTTGCTTCTTACCACAAACCTCCAAATTGCATCCAGGACTCAAAAAAAGTCAATAACTCTTTTGGATTTTATTGGTTTCTGAAACTTTTGTTAGAAATGTAACTAGACATAGGAGCCAACGGTGTAAATTTACTTGCGATTTGTTTTCCCATTGAATGTGACTTCAATGGGCAGCTTCACACTGCCCATGGCGTAAAAACGCATGATGCCACCCTATTGCTGTCTTGAGTGAGTCTGTCTAATTATACTAAAAGGTTCTTCATTGCTTAGACAAGAGAATAATTACACTGATGCAATTACTCTATCCACAGGACTTCCATTGGCAGATGCAATAGTTGGCTGGGCGAAGTAAGGAACCCAGCAGACCGTTACATCCTGATGCAATTACATAATAGTGGAGCTCATGTGTGAATCATAATATACTGTTTCACAAATTCACCAAGAAGAGGGCAGAGAAATTAGCCAAGCTCTAATGTCTTAAGGTGAAACAGTATGCCTTTACAAAATGGGACGCTGCTACATTAAAGTCGATTGCAGGATAGCGTTGCGATTTGTCGCAATAGCGGGGAGCAGTGTTTAAGGGGGGAGGTTATACACCAAATGGCTAAGAGCTACACATAAAGAGGATGGACCAGCTGATATAGCTACAATCGCCGACTTCACATTCTGTCATCACTGCAAATAAACCCAGTGACGATGTCGAAGAACTGACCGCTTCTGATAAGACCATGCCATAATTATGGGAGCACAGGCTGTAGTGTCTTCGTACGGACGCAATACAGTCTTTATGATAATATGCACGACATTACCCATTTTTCCTTTTCAACCTGGAAAACGAACTGCACAATTTTACAAAAAAATACGGTGAGGCGGTCTGACGGAGATACGAAGAAAGGTTTTCACGGCGTACTGCTTTTGGCTTCAGACTTATCTGTCTTGACTGCATGTGATTAAGACCGCACGTCCGAGATAAGAACATAGCAGAAGAAAGGAACAACTGAAGGCATATTTAGCGAAGGAACGAATCAAAGGGCAAAGCATAAAAAGAAGAAAAAACTCTGGAGGTTATCAGTCCTATTCAGTTGCTCTCATTATGTACGGGCTGGAAGGCACTGCTACCTCAGTCCCACCTCTCTGTGAAGGCAGGGATGGCTTGCTGCTGTATGCTTGCATTGGTCCTCTTCCTAAATGACAAACTGTTGTATCTCAATCTGCCCCTACTCACCTGGGCAGGGCAATCATGCTGTACAAGAACTACAGGGTCAATATCTATCCGTAGTATCAGAGAAGTCAGTCAATCGTTACCCCTTCTCATGAAACAATAATCACTATGATTAAAAAAAACACAGGCTTGTGCATGAATAATTTGCAGACTGGGTCACTTTTCTGCCCGCGGATCATTTTTACACAAGAAGGTTTTTCAGGGCAGTTAAAACCCCTTGAGAAATTTGGTTGCAAATGGGCCTCCTGTGTTTTAGTTCTCATTAACCTCTTGTTACAGTCTGTAATTATCTAGCCCCCTAAAAAAACATTAAATGTATCATCCAGTAGAATAAATTCACGTGCTATATAAGCAAACAGAGGACGCTTGGGTCAACCAAAATTAGGACCAATTACATTATTCTGACATTTTTCCATTACATAGTGCAGGTGTTATCTGATGTTAAATGATAGTCGTCTGGTTCTAACACTGAACCATCCGATTTTTATACCATCTGACTCCTATGCAAATAGACCATAACGAAACCAAAATGAGAGCTGATATTTTTTGTTTATGGTGGATATGCCTAGACAAAATTAAAGTACATGATCGATCATTATACTCATGAGAGTCAGGATTGAAGGTGATACTGCCCCTCATTAAATCTTCAGTGGAAAAACTACTGGTACGCAATATTTTACACCATAAGCTTCACTAACTGTTATGTTTCTATGCCTCCCTGAAGACAGAACCTACAATTCAGAGAGAAAATGACTAATCATTAGTCACGTCACCTTTTAATTTTGTGGTGAAGATCTTCTTTTTTCCCAATGCAGTCATATCTGCATATTCTGTGGATTTATTAAAGGGTAGTTTTATCAAGTTACATGACTTAACACTGATAACGCTGGGAACAGTAATGAATCCTGACAAATCTGATTCTCACTTAATACAAAAAAGCCACTTTGATAGAATGCTGCACAATTACACCCCTGTATAATAGCAATAACAATTAATTTTCTTTGTCACCATCATAGCTCTTTTCTGACAGTGATAAAACTCTGGTAATGTACATCAATGACCTTATGAATGAGGACTGAAGTCACATTCATCTTTTTGGTATCTATTAAACTGTCTGTCACTTTCAATAAGCATGGAATCTGCAAATAAGGACAAGATCTAGATTGATCCATGCTTGGATTAATTCGGGTATTATCTTAAAATGCCATTCGGCCATTATACGGATAATATTTGATAACTACTTTTGCTTTTTATCTGTAAGTTGAAAGTTTCATTGACAATACAGAAAGCATAGTAAGTAGGCCTACAACTGCTGAAAAAACACCTATATATTTTTGAAGGGAAAACGACGTACATTGTTGAAAGTGGAAAAGAAATTTCTAACATAATATAGGCCTACGTGACACTACGAGCTTGTTTCTCCCGGCAAACTAAAAACTGACAGTCATAGCCCTGTATCTCGCAGGTGGCTTCGCACATTAATCATTCATAAATTAATTAAGGTGGAAGTCCTTGAGTTTACTGCATGGTATTTGTCGTGCACCCAAATGAAGTGCTGGCTAAAGGAATGCAGACCCAGGTGACTCTCCACACGTCCCGCATCACCTGTCTGCCTGCTGGAGCCCAAAATAAACGCAGCTTCTCAAAATGCTCAGATCGATACCCATGATATGTGCTGTATAATAATGCTAGAAGGCAAATGCTAATTATCTATCCCCAGCCTCCACTGGTCTCCACTAGCCTCCCTCTCGCTTAAGCGCACGTTTCGACACAATTACGGTGTGACGGCGCTCTGCCTCTTCGCGTCACACCGACTGTCAGCGTCTCAATACGGGCAGTGCTGCCAGCGTTTGATTTTATTGCTCACACACTGTGATTTAATCCAAAAAAGCCAAAAAAAACCAATTGGCTTCTACACATAACTGAAAGGTATCCAGTCAGATGTTGGCTTATCAAGTGGAAATAAGTGAAACGCCATTTTTAAGATTATTATATGTAAATTTATCGCTTTATCACTGTGGTCAAGTTGGTGGTTGATCGCGGACTGTGTGTGTGTGCTACTTAATGTGCTTCCTGACAAATATGCACAGCAAGTATATCTCAATTGCTGCATGACATATTTAAATATGTAATTTCCTCTTAGATGTTCCTGTGGTTGTACCCTGAATAGGTTTTTATGTTACTGTTTAATTAAACTTACATGTTTCTTTTCAATGCATTAGTTTGAGGACCCCATGAATTTTGAGTTGAACTGATCTTTAGAAGCTGCATCTGAAACTTTAGGAAATGTGTACATTTGCATTGGTGTTATTATTCACAATACAATTGCTTTGATGCCTTTCTCCTGTAATACCAAACCAGCCACAAACTGCATATTATTTAAGATAATAATAGAAATGGTTGAACAGTAATGAGCTGACAAAGGTAGACAATCCACACACTCAGCTCCTTTGTATAACTCATTAAGGATACATTTATATGCAAAGAGCCATAAAGGGAATCAAGCTTCTAACACTTTTACTGGCATATATTTAATAGCAGTTTCAGAAGAAAAATCCTGTTATATATGGACAGTTTGGGTGGTTATTGTAGCAGAAATTGTCCCTCTGGAAGTTTTAAATAATGAAATCAATGGATGGTGAATGTTAGCCTTAAACGATCCCCAGAAATATACATTGTATTTAATTCAGCTCTTGAATCAGCTGGTGAGGTTTTTTTTTTATTAAAATACAGTGATCGTCAATTACATGCCTCTAAACTTAACAAAACGAATCTGTTTTATTTCAGGAAGTTTTGTTATTTATGTGTTAAGGCTGGAGCCGCATGAATCTTCCACAGGTAGGAGTTCTGCTTTATGTCTCCAAGTTTTTAGGTTACAATCCACCTTTACAATCTGGCTCTTTGTGTGTAGAGTTCGTATGTTTTCATTGTGTTCCTTGGCCTTCTTCCGATTCCCCTTTTGTAACCCACAGACGAACCACGATAAAACAGCATCCCGCGTCATGCTTAAAGGTAAATGAATGCATGATGTAAGTATCCTGTTATGGACTGGCTTCCCATCCTGGGTGCACCCTGCGCACTGCCATATGCTCCCAATCACTGCTGAGAATTAGGCACCTTCCATATTTTTTCCAGCATCACCAAATGTTTAGGCATCACAGGCATTTTCAAATCTCTGTCTGTCCTTCCGCTCCTTTGTTCCTTCTGGGCACTACATTACTTTTTCAGAGAAGGTTATTTGTTATTTTTTTTGTGGGATTCATGTTGAATCCGTGTGCTTACTTCAAGTCTGTATGATACTCAGGATCCACTCAGTATCACACTTTTATTTTGAATTTAGCAGACGGTGTTCTCCAAAATGTAACACAACCAGGAAAGCAGGGTCACGCAGTCCCTGGAGCCACTGGGGTTAAGGGCGTCGCTCAAGAGCCCAGTGGTGACATCACTCTACCGATGCTGGGATCTGAACCAGTGACCTTCTGATCATTGGCAGAGGATGTTAACCCTCCATGCACCTTCTACCACAGTATGTGACAGACAAGCATAGACTACTCGACTATCTCAACCACTTCTTTTTTTTTTGGGACTTCTGTAAATCATTTAAAACAAAAACAACATATTCTCCTGAAGGCGTGGAAGGCCATGCTGTGACATGGGTCAGCAGGAGTCATGCAAGGGAACACACTGGCATCTGGAGATGCAAAGTTACTGAAAGCAGCAAAAATCATGAGAGGTTTATTCAGATTGTGCTAAAACTGAAGAACGAAAACGTTTGCCTGTCTCAATGGCACAGTGGTTAAAAATAGAAGTCAGGCAATCTAATCTTCCTTTAGGCTCTTTCCTGTGGCCCCAACAGAGACAGTCATTTGGCAAACAGACAAGCCTCTGACGAGCTAGTGAGCTAACTTTATAACTGTGGTCATTCCCTATTCCTTAGGAGTTCATTAATTCATCTAAACACATGTATTGGTCATGCTCTTGTGTCTATGAGCTACCTTAGCCACAGAAGTGGCTACTGTTTCATAACAGGCCACAAAAATTTTTATGTTTTTCCCGTGTGTGCACCTGCTTTCTTCCGTAACCCAAAGACATGCAGTCAGATGAATTGGCTTGTGTAAGTTGTACCCTGTGCAGCCTGTGATTGGCTCTCTCCCAGCTCCCAGTAGGAGGAATAGGTTAGGAAATACTGATATACTGGATAAGCAGTTGAAAGATGAATGGTTCAATAGGTAGCATTGCAGTGTCGCACCTCAAAGGCTCCAGGTTTGAGTCTAGATGTGAGTAATTCGATTTAGTATATTCTCCTGAGATTCATATGGATTTCTACTAGTAGTCCAAAGATACTAGTAGTCTTTACAGATTGCTTTGTCAAAAATAAACATGAACATTGCTCTATTAGAACTTAAGTGCTAGTGACGCTGAGCTCAAATACAGTTTTCAGTGCTATTTGTTTTAATCATATAACGTAAACAATCCTAAAATCAGACTGCAGCAAGCCGCTTGTGACCAGCTGTCCTCATTAAATCTGTTATTATTGGAGCCAAACCTCTTGATGCTTGACAAAGCTGGGTAAAATGCCTAAAAGAGATTACAGGTTCCCCTTGCACTGAAACTTGACCAATTCCGTCAACTACTCAACTGCAAATCACAACCACCCCAAAGGGGCCAAAATTACTAAGTGGAAATTAGGCTAGAAATTATCCACTTATTCTGAAATGGTAAATGAAAATGTTAGGCATTAGGCAAAAAGAAAGTTGTTCCGATTTTTAATCCAATAACAGTAAGGAAAAAATCCTTAAAGTTCCTATATTTTTCCTTTGGAAAGAAAAATGCAGTATTTAACTATTTTGGTTGAAAAAAAACAAATATGAAAATGTATTCTGTATGTTTTATTATGAAAAAAGAACTGTTATACAGATAAACTATATAAAACTCCACTTTTTAATACCCCCAATAGTGTTCAAAGTGAAATACAAATCAACATGTGAAAACAGCACATATGAATATGTCTGGTGTTTCACTGTAGAAATAAAAAAATGATGCAGTAAAATGACAGAAAATAAAAAAGGCAGGTTAATTCATAGATCAAGCTAAATTCATATGCTCTGCAGAACCAATCCCCCACCAGCCTTAGAAATACATTTCAACATGCATCACACCTTGTCTTGCAAAATCTGCAATGACATTTTTTCCCTCACAAAACCTTCCCCCAGAAGATAATACACTTAAATAAGCTTTCGCATACGTTCGACAACACTGTAGGATGAAAATAAATTTAAATCAACAAATTATAGTACACATATTAAATGTATTGAGATGATGTATAAGAAATGATGTGGCGAACTGTGACATATCAGTGATCAGTGCAGATGGAATGTGCAGAAGTGTGGCGCCATCTGCTGTTTTTCTTAAAAACCAGGGAAAAATATTACGTAGCAAAAAAAAAAAACATTCGAACACAGGTGCCAGTGATAAGAATCATTATAACCATGTGAATGCTTTGTAATATGTTAACTGAACATGTGGAACATATACACATATAGAAAGATACTTGTTTTAATGTTGCACTGGGTCAGTCACCTCTTGCATTTCAATAGTATAGGCAAACATTCCACAAATTGTTTTCTTAGTGACCCACCATTTTTTAGTAACCAGGCAACCAGATTGTCAGGAATACTGCCCAAGATGCCGTGCACTGCCTGTCTCCAGCATGTGGCTCCATGCACACAGTTAATGGTTGCCAGTGGTAACGTTCACGTTATTCCCCTCATCACTGCTTTTCCCTCCTGGCCTGTGCCAGCTGATTTGCAGTTTGAATACAGGGCTGGTTAGTGAATCAGATGTGTGCCTATAAGCCCCCCCCATCTGCCACTGGCAGACAAGGCCCCTGTCTGTAGCCGAGCATGAATAATGAATTGGCGGCAATTCAAATTGAAGTAAAAAAATCAAGGATAAAATTAGAAAATATGAATTATTTAAAAGGACGCCAGCATTGTGACGACAGTAAGATCAGCAGCATAAATTAAGTATAAATTTTATATATAAAAATGCCTTTTGTGATTTTTTTTTATTAATATAGCAAACTACTGATCGTCGTGTCAAAAATAAAAATCCATAAAGCAACTACCCTTCCGCAGTAGGATCAGACCACCAGGCATGCAGTGCACATGCAATGACAGACCAGCAATGCCAGAGAAAGGTGAAACAGAAGCACACAATGCACAAGACTGACGGTTACCCTTTGGCTGTGAGAGTCAAGTAAATGCACTGACAGCCAAAGACTGAGGGGGATCTGACGCTATCCTGGACAGCTTAGACAATTCGGTCCATGAAATCCTGTCGGTCCGAGGATTTGAAACGAGAACGGCCTACTCAGGTACTCCTTACTCCTTAGCAGGTTACTCACGAGTCCTAAGCTGGCTCTGCTCAAATGTCCTGCCTGAAATGAGGAGATAAAGGATTTCATGTTGTTCCACTAGAGGGAGCGCCTCTTTGTGTCGCATCTTCCCGGCATAAGCCAAGCCTCTGAGTCTTAGGTGTTGTCATGGCCTCTTTCCTGGTTACTCACAATTTTCACGATGCTCAATGATCTTCCATGACCTGTTCGCAAATATGCATTAAATCCCATAATATAAAAAAATTCATACAAAAACGAAGATGCAAAAAGAACCCAAAGCTTCTCCATGCTGCTTATGTTGGTCTGTTTTTAAGAGTTAACCTCTGTGTCAGTGGCTGTCGTCTCCACAGTCTCTACCAGTGTCACCTCTTCCTCGGCTTCCTCCTCCTCTTCCGTGGCCTCCAGGTCCCCCGCCTTGATTATGATAGCCCCTTCCGGAAGCACGATCATCTCCTCCCCTCCCAGCCCTTCCCGCCTAAAGCCGTCGCCGTTACTCTGGCTATAAGCTATGGCCTCGAGCTGGAGACGGTACTGCTCTGCCTCCTGCTCCTTCTTGAGAAGCTGCTGGCGATATTCCTGGGCCTTACGATTAGCCTCCTGAAGCTGCTTCTGAAGCTGCTTCTGCAGCAGCTCCCGGCAGTCGTCCTCCACGGGATCCTGGAGAACAGAACGGGAAGGTCATTGTCATGTGTCTCGCTCAAAGCTGGATTCCTCCCCTCATAAACTCGTTTAGATCCGTAAGCTGTAGCTCAGTTCCATTAAGGTTCTCCGTCAGCTTTGCCCGAACGCACCTTGTTTTTGGGCTCTTTGTGGTTGACGGCGGACTCTAATCTGCGCTTGCGAGCCTGGGGCGGCCGTCGTTCCTCGTCCTCTTCTGCAATCTGCCCGTCTGACATGGCTAACACTGCTCACAGCAGCGCGGTTGTAGTGCAAACAGAAGAGTGAGTGCCCTTCGCTGATAGCAGCTACCGTTAACAGAGAGGCAGGGAGATGTGAAGAGCTTACTCTGCTGTCCGTTTTGCATGGTGACGAGGAACCGCTGGCCAAGGGCGCCTGGTTGTATGGTGCCATTTTGATCTGTCACTATGGTGATAACCCTCTGGGAACCCTCTCCCACCATGTGCTGGAAGGCTGAGCTCTCCTCGGTGACCTCCTCAGAGTCATCTAGGGGAGGAAGACGACATCATTACATAGCAGAGTCCACAGTCGACAGGCGCAGATGGACACCGCTGAACTGGGGCTATTTATAATTCCAGTTAATAGTGACAATAATCACAACGACAATGTTTGGCAGAAACAAACATGAGTTCCCAGAGATGTATCATGTTTGTTTGCTCTGTCATTCTTGGCCACCATGTTCAGCTGGGCTGTCGTCATACTCTGCCAACATCCTGACGATATGCGATAAATAAAAGAATCACTGGCCAGGGAAAGAGAGGTGATATCAAATGACAGTACAGCTCAATCTGCTTCAATTAAAATCAAAGCTCTGTCACAAAGTCAGATTTTTCCCCATTTAGTCAGCCTTAATTTTTTACCCATAGCTAATTAAACTTTGTCAAATTCAATGTTTTTTTTTGTTGTTGTTGTTGTATATCAAGTTTTTGTAATCAAATAAGCAATGTCGTGTTTTCATTTAGCCATTATTTACGGCATCTTATTATTTTTATTTAGTTGTTTGTTTGATTTTGGTTTTTGGAGTGATTTTCTGCTGTTTGGGACCTAAGAATAAAAATGTAGTGGATTTAAATGAACGGACACAACTCAATTAGTCAGCTACAACAAGCTGACAGTCGTTCAAGGGCACAATCAAAGCATAATCAAACACCTGGTGATCACAGTCACGTGACGCTTCGCCAACGGACACTGATGTCGCCAGTACAAAAGTGTGACAGACTTCCCTGCAGGAGGGATCTGGCCAGTAACAGCCTCACTGGCACCGTTATATCAGACTTCACCTTTCTGCCCTTCATGGATTTGCAGTCTGAGTACCGTGGCTGAGAAAGATTAAGCTCAGCTTTGACATTATGCTGACGTGACAGTGTGTGCATTCGGGCCAAGAGATATAAAAGGAAAACCCAGCATCACTGAGGTGTACAACTGTTAACAATTATCAGTAACATTTACTGGAAGTGTATTCTTGGGGTTTTCCCACATCTGCCATCACCACTGGCTTCCATCCATCCATTTTTTGTAACCCCCTTGTCAAGACAAGGAACAATCTCTAACCAACAGGGCACCAACCCATCACAGGGCACACTCACATGCACACTTATAGGCAATTTGGCGACACCTCAGTTAATTGGTAACCTCATTTAACCTGTGGGGGGGCGGGAGACGTGTAAACTCCACACAAAGTTAATTTGTTCACAAGCCATACTACCAATCTGTGTACGGTCATGCACATTCCTTCTTGTGTACATGCTACATTTGTCTGTGTAAGCAGAGGGTCATGGTCAGCAAATGTGCAGAGCAATGATATAGCAGGGGGCATATATTATCTTGTATATTATATTGTTCTGAATGAATTCTTTTCTTTGTCTGGGCTATTTCTTTCCACAATGGAATATCTCTTTGTGATTCTTCAATGTTTAGTTTATATATATATATATACCTGTTCAATTTCTCATTAATGCAATTATCTAATCAACCAATCACATGGCAGTTGCTTCAATGCATTTAGGGGT
>JABFDZ020000138.1:15391898-15408671 GCA_019775955.2 Pollimyrus isidori | reverse complement strand
ACGCCCTACATGTGTGTTGGTGTGATGGAGCGGGAGGAGAGAGGCACTTAGGGATGGGGAGGAAAGGATCGGGGGGGGCAAAGTACTCCCCCTTGGAGCCAGCTCCCCCGCTGACCCCCATAGGCACCCTCGCTCCCCAACATCCATCCGGAGCGGGGGGGCCCAGGCCCATCCAGATCGAGGCCCTCGGCAGCGGCACCACCAGGCTCCACGGAGCCCAGAGAGGCCCACCAACCCCCACCCCAGAGGAAAACCCGACACCCGCCCCAACATTCGGTGAAGTACAAATGTGCCTTAAGGTTTTGCAAGATAGATTTCAAGATAATTACATTTACACATTTTTCTTACATTGTAGAAAATCCAGAGATTCTTCATTTTATTATTATTATTTCGCTTTACAAATACGCTGCCCACAAATATGCAGTGGTATAAAATATGATCCGAATTTAAACCTTCTACATCTGGGGCTAGCAGGATGACCAGTTGAGCGCCGATAGAGTTCTTGTCAAGATATGGAATGCTCGCTGTTGACTGTAAGTAGGCCTACAAGTTGTGTTGCACGGGTTGACAGAACAGTACATTGCCATTGATTATGTTATCGCATACATGACTGTTCCAAAGTCAGCTACTGTCGCATATCTTCTGTCTAGCTAGTTATAAAACTTGCCAGCACTAATAAATGGAGATCGATCTCCTGGCCGGATTTAATTTTTAATTATTTTGTTAATGTCACCAGTCGTATGAAACTGCCTCGCAGGGGTCAGTACTTGGAAAACTCTTTAAAGAGGGGTCCCGTATGTAATCAGATTAGTGAATGAACCACTGAAATCCCTCACCCTTTACTATGGAAAATAGCTGATGATGCATTGCAATTACACACATGCCCACATGTTTGAACACCTGTCTGAAAAGACTGTGCATGTCACTAGTATTCAGAATAAAAGAATATCACCTTAACCTATACAATAAATAATTTGACCGGCATTTTTGTATGATAGTAGAACAGCACTTCGTACTGTCATAAAAGTAACCATATTACAACCCTTTCCATCTGACAACCAACAGACACTCAAGAAAAGCTTCTGCATGCAGACTCCTCACAAATGGTAACATACATACAGTTAAATATGCAAAAACAGTAAATACATGACCATGGAAAATGACTCAGAGGGCTGATATAAACCAAATGCATATTGTTGGAATATAGGCTGATTTTTATTTTACAGTCATGAAAATATAAAGTACACTTTTCATGAAAGGAAGGGAGCACAAGTCATAAATCCTGAACAACCCTGGTGCATGATGAGCTGATCAGTCAAATGTGTTCAGTTACATGCTTTAAATAGGAAAGGTGAATCTGTCCTCACAGCTAGCAATAACAGAGAACTGTGCAACTCAACAGAAGTCGGCATCGAGACAGCGTCATCCAAGAAATGTTATTTTACGGGTGGACATGAACTCCTTAGACCAGAGGTGGGCAATCTTATCCGCAAGGGCCCGGTGTGTTTCCAGGATTTTTGGATAACCTTTAGGTCAGTTGTTCAAATCCAGGTGTGAGGACTCCTCAGCCAAATCAGTCCTCTAATTAGTGATCTAAATTTGTTGCAGCAAAAAAAACCTGCATACACACCAACCCTTTGCCCAGCCCTGCCTTAGACCCTCTCAGATTCATACGGAAATGCATGTTGGCCTTGAGTGAAATAATGAGTCTCCTTGGTCTCGTGTAGGATAACCTGAAAAGTGGAACACCGGAAATTTGCCCTTCACCTGCTTCTATGCCACTGGTGGATTCCTACAGACCGTCAGTGATGCACATTGGCCTCAGCAAGGTGGCTGTGTCTAAATCCGTGCATGCAGTGATCGCATTTCTGCTGCATACCATTACAGTTTCAGCTGGAGGAGATGCCTTGCATTGTGGATGCGATGGATGGAACCCTCAGTCATACTCATACCTGCAGGTCCTTGAATCCCACCGGCACCCTGTCAAAAAGCATTCTTGGTACTAGGCTCAGTGATGGGCTGCCCCCCCCATTGAGATGCTATCTTGTTGCCAAGTGACCTGGACATACACCTGATGCACATATCTGGCCGAGCTTTGGAGTACATCAGATGGCAAAGGAGGGTGCATTCACTGGTGGCTGGTAATCAGGAGACATCAGGCATCCTCTTAGGTAATACCTGCCAATATATTTAAAGAAGACTTACTCCCTTCTCCTATTGTTGCTTGCCATTGTTCTTTTTCATAAGGAAGCAACGTCACCCTTTGAGCACCTTTATATATTTTCAACAGGTTAATTTATTTTGGTCACTGACAACTTCCGTTCTTGAGCACATCTGGCTGCCGCTTCACACCGCAATTATTTTTGTTGGACTTTTGTTTCTTGCCTTGCATTAGGATCCTGTAGCCTGTATGCACCCGCTTACTCCCTTTGCTCCTGCTGTCTGACTGCAGCTGGGGTGAGTGAGTCCCCCCTTGCCTCGTTGCTGTCGCCATGGTTAGGTTGTTAAAAGTGGCAGCTCAGCCACCTGCACTTCTCTCAATATTAAGCTAAGCTGCCCAGAAAGTCTTGGTTTGGCTAACATCTGCAGCTTGATTGGTTTGGTGTTGCCCGTGTCAACTTTAATCTTGCCCTTTTGAATGCTCGCTCCACAACTAATAAAGCTTATCTGATCAATGGCCTCATTATCCAGAATAAAGTGGACATGTTTAGTCTTTCAGAAACTTGGCAACAGTCTGGTGGCTATTTACATTTGAACATGTTCATGTACAACCGGAAGAGGATGTCTCGACTGTCATTTATCAATCTACTATAAAAATGAAAGAACTTTAATTTTTTGATGTCACTGCTTTTGACTATATTGCTCTGAAGGTTGTTTCTTGCCGTGTTGGTGTAGTTGTTGGTATATTGCCTCCCTAAAACTTCAGCTAATTTCCCGCCAGATTTGAATGAACTCCTCACACTTATCTCTCTGCCTTTCCGTTATTGTTCTGGCGGAATATAATATCCATGTTGACACTAACTGCTCCTACACGTCGGAGTTCATGTCAATCTAAGAATGTTTTAATTTCATACAGCATTTTAACTTTCTTACTCACATTCATGGTCATATCATTGATTTGCTCTCTTTTAAATGTTTGAATGATCTTTCTGTCTCTGGTATTTCTGATCATAAGCATATTGGATGCAGCCGTCCCATTACTGCTTTTCCTCGAATGGAAAAAATCTCTATCACATACTGCAATATGAAATCTGTCAATTCTAATGTCTCTGTTGGTTCAGTTCTATCCTCTTCCCTGTCTCACATAAACTCTCCTCTCTTGATACTAAGGTTTCCTTCTATAATGAAACCATCTCGGTATTGCTTAATGATCCAGCCCAGCGGTCTCCAACTCTGGTCCTGGACAGCTACTATCCAGTAAGTTTTCTATCCTACCTGATGCTTCTGATGATCCACACCTGCTCCTGGTATTCACTTGAGAACTAGTGTAGCCAGGTAGCATAGAAAACCTACTGGTTAGGACCATAATTGGATACCCCTGATCTAGCCCCTCTAAAAACTAGGCTGATCCCATCCACTCGCTCTGGTCCTTGATTCACCCCTGAGCTCAGAATGATGAAGGCCATAGGCCGGTGTCTTGAACCCCTTTATAAGAAAACTGGTCTCATCGTGTACATGGTTTTATACACTGAGCATATCTAGAAGTATGGGGACGCACGCCCAAAATACTGCTCGCCCGTTTACTTACTCCTCCATAATAAGTAGTGCGACATCTAGTCTCACTACACACTCCTCCCAATACGCTGACAGCGTCTAAGATTTAAAGCTCGGACTACAGGGTAACTTTCTCAAACTAAACACAGACAGAAATGAAGTCTAACAGTTCCGCCATAAATCATTAGTATCCAAATCCTCCAAATTCTGTGTTAGTATTGATGGTGTCTCCGCGAAACCTGCTGCAGTTATCAGAAATTTATGGGACTTTTCCAATCTCTGACTGCTCTTCCTTCAAATCTGAACTAAAGACATTTCCCTTCCTTGAACATTTCTCTACAGTCTCTTCCCGATTATTTTTTTTACCCTCCCCTCCTTAAAGTAACCTTGGATTTGTGAAAGGCTCTATATAAATGTAACCTACAGTATCATCCGTTGCTTTTGTGTTCCTATTGATTTTCTAGTTTATAGTTTTTTTATATTTGTGTGCGTCTGATGTGAATCATAACAGTGTTCACCATTGAAATACATGGAATTGATATTCTTGTTATTGACAGTGCTTTTCTCATGCAGAGGCTGGAGAGGACTCAACAAAGTACTACTTTGTTAATTGTGGAATAACAGGGTTTTGGGCAACACTCATGAAGCTCACTCGTTTATTTACCTACCTCATTAATTATCTTGTTTGTGATTTGGTAAGACTGATTGCTTTCGGGAGATGCAGTTCTCTCCATCTCTCCTCCTTCACTTGCATGAGGGCCGACAGCAGGGCTCGTCCAGGATGAAACCGGCCTGCCCCCGAGGCCTCCCTTCTCCGACAGCAGGGCTCGTCCAGGATGAAACCGGCCTGCCCCCGAGGCCTCTCTTCTCCGACAGCAGAGTAGTATGGAGCAGCCCAGGCTGGCAGTAAAATGCCTGATATCTTACAAAACATCAAATTTCCCTCTGCAGCTCAGTTTGGGCATCGTGCGGCTCAGTGCGCTCGGCCTCCATGCCTGTGATCAAAAGGCCTCCAGCCTGAGGCCAGCCTCAGCAGAATAGCTACATTGATGGGACCTTGAGCAAAGCCTTTAACCCCCAGCTCTAAGGGCGCTGCTACAGAAGACTGCTCTTTGCACTCTTCTATATGGGGATCACTGGGACCAACCCGGAGTAGACGAGAAGAGAATCTCAACAGGGATCAGTGTGTTGTGATTATTAAACCATCATATAATCTCTTATCTCAAAGGGATTGCAGGTGTATTTTGCCATTCACTAATTTGGATAATTTAGTGAATGTTGAACACAGACGTTGAAAATTAGATGCTCTTGTGTTTTTTCAGGTGCAAGTGTATTTAAAATATAAACAGGTGATCAAAATTCAAACCCTGCCCATTAAAAGGCAAATGATTTTAAACAAATTCAGTGTTAAAATTTTATTATATCAAAAAAAATTACAGAGTGGACAATAACTAGCCGTCATTATCATCAGATTACTTATATGGATACTAGGTGTAACTTTTTTATATTTAGTTGAAAATACTCTTCCATGTTTTTTTGTTTGGTGAAATGATCACTAGTCAGTTGTGTTGTACAAACAGAAGCCATGGATTACTCCTTTAAAAGTACAGATCTAAACTATCTGAACTAAATTTTGAATAAATGACAAACCACATTTCAAGTTATACAGGATTTCATAGATTGATCAGTAATTATAATTTGATCATGATATAAATACCTTTTATTTAGGTTGGAAAAAACTTAGGTCAGCTATAAATATATACCTGGCATTAATACAGTAAATACCATATCCAAATTTTGTTCTTAAAAACTTATGGTGGAGAAAGTTCATTTTAAAATATTTTACACACTTCCTCATAAAAAGTATAAAAGTTTTGAATGCCTATTACAATATTTCCAAAAACGGGACAAAATGTGCTCCTTTAAACAATGTTTAAAATGCTCCTCATTAAACTAACCAGAAATAGCTGAATGACCCTACTGAATAGGCTACAAGCAGGTAGTTCCTGTAAGGCAGGTACGCCTTTAGAATTCACCACAGTAACACGTGTTAGCACTGCCTGGTGTGTTGTAGTGTCCGATGCAGTAGCAGATACCATGGAATGCTGGCCTATTTAGCATGTCTGCCTTGGTGTGGGCATCCTGCATTCACAGTGCCACAACATCCCCTCCGCCTAGATCTTCTCCACATAGTTCCCAGGAAATATGCCTTCTTTCCCTCTCAAACGCCCAAGCCACCAGCCTGATGGATCTAGGAGGGAGTAAAGCATGCGCACACGTTTTAAACAAAGGGAGCAATGCAGGGTATCCAGGCTGTACCCCTGCGATGGACTTATTTAGCTGGTTACCTGCATGTTTTATTTATAGTAAAACAGTCTGCTAGATTCTCAGAGCAAGCACATTGCTGTAGGGCTATGGATATCGATCCATTTAAAGATGATAATGATTTCCAAAAGTGAATACCTTCATTTATGATGTCAATTATGTCTGCTGCGTTAAAGCTTAGCTCATCCGTGTCCTGGGCATCGTAGGCATACAATGCGCGGCACTGTGGCAAACGAGGTTTAGGTTTGGGTCGGCCTGCTCCCGGTTCTGGCTTGTATTCTTTGGAGCGCCTGCGATGGAGGCTGTTTGGGAGCATAAAGATATTAAACACTGTTTTTAAAAATAATTTTTCACTCATTATTGCTTCTGTTGACTTGGCTGGTTATGGCATGCAGACCAATTCAGTTGTCACTGCTCTGCAGACCCATCATGAACAGGCAAGCAGAAATAGAAGAAGAAAACTCCGGCAAGCAAACAGAATCAGGGGAAAAATGCTATCAAGACTCACCACAACCCGCCAAGACTCACCACAACCCGCCAAGACTCACCCTGCAACTCCCTGGTCAGGCACATTCATGAAGTCCATGTTGGTCGGGAGCTCCTGTGGAACCCTGGATTGCCGCTGGCCTTGGTGTCGAGGTAGAGTGGGCTGCTCCATACTGCTCTGCTGTCGAATAAGAGAAGCCCTGGAGGCAGGCCGGTTCCCCCCTGGACGAGTCCTGGTTTCAGCCCTTGGACGGGCTGAAGAGGAGAAATGGAGAGAGCAGACCAGGAATTCAACACAGATGTGTGGTTCTCAATATAGGCTGGAAGCTCCAGGTAAACATAATGTATGATTTCCAAGCTATTCCTTTGCTCACCATTCCTTCCCGACTGGACTTGACGGTTGTCCAAGTATTGGCTCTTTCGTTTATCTCGTCGTGTTGGCCCTATTGGGGGGGGTACACTGTATGTCAGAAATTCACATGCTACAACAAACACATTAGATAGCGATGCAAAATGCATACTGAACATCTATGAAAGACTTCTGAATCACGTCGGTGACACACAGGCTCATTTGCATTATGAGACTTTCCATCAAATCGATCTCTCTAGACTCACTAGAGTTCTTGGGTTGTCCTGGACCAATGGTTACCAACAGAAGCTTGCTGCTGGGTTTCAGAATCGCTTGGTCCCCCTGGCCCGTCTGGAACTGAATCTGCCTGGAACCCGCGGCCCCAAAAGGACCCCAGCCACCCTTTTTCACCTTAAACTCCAGCCTGGGGGAGAAAATATCAGCAATTCATGGTCTACAGCATTCAAATGGAATAAAAAGGTCCTTCTCTTCTGTTAAATGTTACATCTTGAAAATACCCGCAGTCATGATATTAAAACAAAGTGCTTAATGGACTTGATAAAAACAGACACAGTGATTTGTTTTCTCTATCAAGCAATATTTCTATATTCAGCAAATTTGCAGCTCCAGGAGTCAAAGCTGAATGGTAAACTGTAAATGTAGCATTATCACAAACAGCTTCAGAGGGATCACACCACATCCAGCCCTGTCAAGGAACTAGGAAAACAAGGCATAACATATTAGAAGCGGCTATTCCAGAAAATTACTGAAGCTGACATACTAAAATGCATTTATGCCAGGAAGATAAACTGTTAGAAGATTCAGGAACGACAGAATTCAGATGGGTCGATTTCACCAGTAGTCCAGCAACAAAATACCCCATACGTCTAACAACTAAGAAGCTATTTGAGTGTGAGGCAGACATGAGGATCGGCACAGGATGGGTGACACCCTGAAGACGCCCTGGGGTCATTCCCACCCCTACGTACAGGTTGTTGAACTTTATTGGCAGTTTCTTGCGGGTTTTCTCCTCGTAACGCTTGTACAGCAGGCTTAGGAACTCTGTCTTGAAATTGCACTCAAGCACGCTGTCGTACTGCTCCTCATGGATGATGAGAAAGTCATCCTGGAGTGTGCTGGAAGAGAGGGACCAAGTCTCATTAGCAGTACCCCTTCCTCAAAATCACAGATATTAAACTAGTGCATTTCAAACCTTTTAACAAACAGTATAACAGATGATATGCACAAAAATGTATTACAAGTAATAAACGTAAGGGCCACAGGGGTAATACCTGAGAGAGACTGTTTGGACCTTGTCGAGTTCAATTTGCCTCTTCAGAACCTCTTTGATTTGGCCTTTCTCTGGGCCTTGCTTAACCTTCTCGCGTCCAATCAGATACAGGAATTTGGGGGTCAAGATAAGGTCACGCTTCACTGACTGTGGGTGAGAAAGGAACACAACAAGTCATTTCCAGTCAGTTTAAAGTGACTTTGGACCTTGAAAGTTCCCTCTATAGTGCTATCTATTTACTCTCCAGAGAACTCAGCACACATGCATCAGCCCGCACTCTCCGGACCTACGGACACCCATACCCCATGCCTCACCTTGAACCTGCGGTCATATTTCACTACAACGTCTGCAAAGTCGATTCGCTCTCTGCGGCCCACAAACTGCCGTATCTCAGGGTGGTTGTCAGTGCCAATGTAATCTCCCACAAAGTTGCGGTTGATGCTGTTTCTCCGCCTCTCCTTCTTGTTCAGGAGAAGGTCTGATGCTGAAGGATCAGATGACAGTGTGTAAACAAAAAAAAGTGAAACACTGCCACCTGCTGTAGGAAGTCAAGATGGCACTCCTCTGATTACTTGCCTAAGGAATTGCTCTCTACATTGTTTGTAAATCACAACTTAAGCTTTATACAAAAATTCTGAGAGAGTATAAATTTACCATTTGCATAAAATACACATAAAAATTGGAGGGGGACATGTGAGGAAGAAATGAGGAAAGTATTTCTTCACAGGCAACAGGCTAACAGATACGCTGAAAATGAACGGTGATGATTACCTTCTTCCCGCATGCGGACATATTTGCGGACAGCGATGTGCTTGCGCCAGGCCTTCTGGATGACGCGGGCATAGCCATTGTACTTCCTCTCCCTCATCTCCTCTAGCAGGAACAGCTAGGAGGACATAATGGAGGCTTACAGGTATGTATACATGTATCAAACATGATGACAGTCCACCTGATTGTGACAATAATTCCTACCAAACGCTGGTGATCATTGCCAGTAACTTGGAAGGTGGCAGCAGACTGGACTTACAGATTCGGGGGCCTTGATGAAAATCTTGGCCTTGCCTAGCTGGTACTGGTCTTGGTCCATGTTGACGGAACGGAGGAGGTGCAGAACTCCCTGCTTCTCATCTCCACGCCACTTTGGCCACGTCTCCTTGGTCAGGATGGCATATCTGGACAGATGCATTAGAGCAGTGGTTCTCAATCCTGTTCCTGGTGCCCCATCGCTCCAGAATATTTCCATTCCAATCACCTAAATCTGGCTTAAGTGGTCCTTAATAGGCTGATGAACGTGGCAGGTTGAAAACAGTGTGGGTTGGAATGAAAACACTCTGGTGGGGGGAGGCACCTGGAACAGGATTGAGAACCACTGCATTACATATTCTTAACTCACTGTTTGGCGTGTTTCCACTACATTTAAGTATTAAACAGTAAAAGCTTCATGCTTCAAATACCCTGAAGGTTTATTCAGGTTCTATCCAGAACTATCCCCCCATGAAATGGCCCATCCACATTACCCAACACGCACCTCTGCAGGAACTTTCTGAAGATACGGCGGAAGGCGTATCCTGCCCGGCGGACCCTGATGTTCTCTCTCAGCCCCAGGTACTCCACCTGGTGCTTGACCCGGCTCTCCTCCCAGTCGCGCGATCGCTTGGTCTCATTGGGTTTGATGCAGCGGATGTAGTGAGGGGTGCACTTCATCAGAGTCTGCACCAGGTTGTTGGCCTGTTTCTGAGTTCAGACGGAGGAGGCAAAGTTTACGGAATTTACATATTTTTTGAAAAGTTAGCTCTTCTTAAATGGGCTACCTGACAGGCCAAAGTGGAGTCAAATCCTACACTGGATAGCAGCTCCTTCCTATTGTGTGCACAAACATCAGCCTACCTACTTCAGCAGTGAGCCATTCTGCTGACCTCAGTCATGATCACGACAGGCTCCCATACGCCACTCCACTATAATCTCTACCTTGATCTTGCTTCCTGCGGTAGTGGGACGACCCCTTTTTTCCGCCTCCAGATTTTCCGGGAACAAGTCCTTGATGAAGGAACTGCACAAAAGAAAAGAAGTAAAACACAAAAGGCAATAAAAGTGTCTTTTTTTGCATAAAATATATTCATTCTGTTCACACTTACTATTCGCTGCTCTGCATCAATTCAATGATGTCAATAAAGAGCACGTCTCTGTTCCTCTCACAGAAGCCACTCACGTCGTATGACACCTACAAAAGCCGACACATATATGGGGTTAGTCACTCATCCAAATTCCACATTTGGGTATGTCTAAACACGCACTGCAGAACCAGGGATGAGTCATGGCAGAAAATTACAGTTTTTGTATTTGGAACTTGAGATTAAACTTACTTGAACACAAAATTGATCCAAGATCAGAGTCTCTGACTATTTAAAAAGACTAAAATAAAAAAAATTCAAAACTAAGACCAACAACAACAAAAAGATTTGTATAGAGCGCCCCTGCCTTTCCAGCATAGTGATGCACCACGAAGCCCTTGTTCCAGCTGTTGAAGTGTTCATGGTTACCAATCTGCGTCTGCAACTTCTGGATCAGCGTCTGGTCTGCACCTTCACCTTTGGCATGCATAGTGGCGCACACGTCATCCAGGATGCTCATGATGCCTAGCGGGTTCTGGTAAACGTAAATGGGAACGCCGCAGTGACGTCACCGTGATTATCCATATCCATTTATCTGGCTCGGGTTCACTGTGAGCCCGAAGCTTATGCCAGGCAGCACAGCCTGCCACTGAAAATTTTTGGACCATGAGCAGAAACTGGAGGGCCCAGAGGAAATGCACAGAAGTAGGGATGGGAAATGAACCGAAAACTGTGGAGAAGTAAGGCTCACACCCCCTACGGTCACGCAAACGGGCAGCATGCCCCCTAAAAAACATCTGCCACGTCCAATCCGGGCTGAAAGTCCGTCACCAACGTTTCATACTGTCTCATTGCTTCATACCCAGCAGGTGTTGCTAACAGTTACTGACCCACCAGTCGATAAACCATTAATACTCACCACTTTGGACTCTATGAGGTCACACACTACTTTGTTGTTGAAATAATCGATGGGTGTCCATTTGATGCCCTCCTGCACATACTCCTCCTGTACACAGAGCAGCAGACATGGTGACTTAGTACCATGAAGCTGACCAGAGATCCGTGTGACCTTGACGTTTGCAGCACTGGGCCAACAGCAGATCGCGCAGTGGGACCGGTCTGTGTCGCTGGAGCTTTGTATCCTGGAAGCCCCAGAGAGTGTCAGCCTTGCTCACCTGCTCGGCCTTGAGGGTGAGCTCGATGAAAATCTGCTGCAGCTTTTCATTGACAAAGTTGATGCAGAACTGCTCAAAGCCATTTTTCTGTCAAGGAAATTTTTGAAAAATGTCACATTGTAAAGAAAAAAAGCTATAGGACTTTAGGTAAACACTTCACATTAACTGCACCTTCATAATGCCTTTATCATGCATTCACAGAAAACATTATCATCCAAGTGTACTATAACAAGCTAACAAACCATATTTCAGCATGCATTAATAGCAATATAATCACATAATGTTTGTTTTAATGTATATTAAAACTGTTAAGGTATGGGAATACTTATATGCTGCTTATGGATTCATTATGAAGGCTTATGAATGCATTATGAAGGAGCAATGAATGGTTTACAGATGAATAATAACACTACCTTCATAATGCATTTAACGTAAAACATTACCTTAAACAGTAGAATGCATGAAAAGTGTCATTCATTAGAATGAGTAAGTTCCAAATTTCCACCCAGATATTATGCCTTTAAGCATAACAGATAAGTAACACAACAAGAAGTGAACAAGGACCAAAAGCTGGTAAATGGAAGTGGAATGGAAGGAAATAGAATTAACTAGGTCACTCTACAATTTTTTGCCTACTACTGTTCCATTGAGCCCTTGCTGTCATGAAAAAGTAAAGATATTGGGGGAAGAGTCGCCATATTAATATAACTGACTAAAATCTTGGTGGGAAAACAATTTGATATACACATGATGGTTACTGACCCTAAAATAAATATTGCAGGGGTCATACGTTTTACCCACCAGAGATTTAAATAAAAAAAAAAAAGTCTCACGTCTTTAATATAGGGCCACCTTTCTAACTCTTGGTAGATCTTTGCCAGGTTGGGTGTTATTGTCAATTCATCCAAACAAGCGGAATGACTTAATGATATGGGTGACACTTAAACACAAAAAAATGTGCCTTTTCCCAGTTAAAGGTGTTTAATTAAAGGTCATTTGAAGATTATGCTTTTGATGTTATTGCAACTCCAGTTTAAAGTCAGATCAAAGTTTTCCCTTCCTACCTGGAAGATCTCAAATCCGTAGATGTCCAGCACACCAATGTTTAACTCCTCGTGGTCCTTCTGCATAGCTTTGTTAATAGCCTAAAGCAGAACAAGCAGAGAAAATACTGCACATTAACAGCCACAGATGGAATGTATCGTCACTAACTATTCTAGTTCTATTGAGTATAACACTACAAATTCAATGTTTTTTCCGATCTGTTTGTGCTAAAAGCTGATGGAAGACAGGCTTCACCGAGCATCAGAAAACAGCCAGTGTCAGTGCAGGGCATTTTGGGTTTGCACAGTTCCATGTCACACCATGATAGAGACACTCACACAAAAGGTGCCTGAGATACAACTTGGACTAAGCCAACCAAGATATTAAACTTACGTCAACGAGGTAGTCGAAGAGACGAGAGTAGAGGGCTTTGGACAGGGCGTCCCGTGTGAAAGTAGCCTGTTCCGTGTTCAGGGTGACTGAAATAGTCTCTGATTTGCCACCCCACTTGCTGTCCATGATGCGACTGGTTAATTTATTTTTCAGGCCGTCCTGGTTAATGCCCAACAGGTAAGCGGGAAAGGCCAGGACTAAGGAGGAAGACAGGAGTAAAAGCAGGGTAGATGCAGGCATGAACATAATATGTTTTAGATAATTAACTAGTGAACAAGGTCACATCAGGTTGAGGACCATGCACTGGTACAACATTGCCACAGCCCCCACAAGACGAGACCCCTCGGCATTCCGGGATTACACGTGGCCCAGTTCCATCCGGCAGAAATGCCCACCTATCTGCCACAGCCAGGTGTTGCGTGGGCAGCCCCTAGATTTGGTCCAGCCTCTCATGCCCTCAGCAGTGAGGATCCTGTGACCCGGATCACCCTCAGGGAATGCACCACATTGCCATAGTGGCATGAATAATACTCCCTCAAAATGCAGGTCATTTGCCACATTTAGGATTCCTACAGCAACAGCTTATTCGACACAAAGTCAAACCAGCAGTACCCAAAGATTATCCGAAGAGACACAGTACCTAAGGAGTCCAGTCTTTGTCTCAGGTCACTGGATCCTTGTCTTGCAGCCATAAAAGTAAGAAAGGGGGCATCCGGACTCAACACTTGGATCTTTGTCCTCTTACAGATACCCAAAGCATCACACACCTCTTTTCAGCAACCTTATGACCCCTTAAGATCTTGGTTTTGATCCAGGACACTTCCAAACAATTGCTCAGAGCCCTCACTCAGTCCCTTGAAAGCCCCAATCAGAGCCTCCAGTGACTTAGCGAAGATGGCAGCATTGTTGGCAAAGTACAGATTGGTAAATCTATCCTCACCAACAGATGCCCTACAGCTGATGGACCCCACAACCCTGCCCAAAAGCACTGAGCAGAGTAGGAGCAAGAACACACAGAGACACCCTGATGAAGCCCAAAATCCCCAAGGAAGAATGCAGAGATTCTGCCGCCACTCTGCACTTCGTAGTCACCCATGACCAAAAGTGTGTCACCTCATGAGCACCTACAAACCACCAAATGAAAATGCAAACAAAATAATCGCCCTCACCAACATATCCCTCACCGCAGTGTCAGGAGCCACCCGGAGAGTGCCTTCGTCCGAGTCTAATACATTCGTTGAGAGGAGCTGATCCATCACAGCAATAGCTACTTCCAGAGTACAGCAGCCATTAGGGCGAGCAGAGTAATATTAAGCGTACCCACCTACAGAGATCTGGTCTGTGTACCTTGGTGTGCGTCTTAGTTTAGAAAGCTCCCACACAGAATGACAAGAAGGTTATCATGCTGGAAAGACAAGACTTTCCACGTGTCTACGGGACAGGCTGCTTTAAATCATGACCCAAGTTCTGCCATGCAGCAGGTGACGACACCAGTTCCAACTACCAACAAACCTGTCCTCATTCGACTCTTCTGGAGGTAAGGATCCCGAGGGTTTCTCTCCCCCCCCATCCCCATCTCCAAGCATGCAGCCTTCCTGTGGGCAGCTGCAGCAGAGCTACTCCCATGTAGAGCAGAAAAGGGTACCGTCTGCCAGTTCAGCAGGGTGAAGTTTTTACGGTGACTGGAGTGATAATCCTGCCACCAACCCCCAACTTTTTCCTTGCCACGCCACGTGGTGTACAATACACCCAACTAAACTTATCTAGCGTAAAAGCACAGATCTGCTGAGCATTCACAAACTACTCTAGATAAAATCATTACACCAAGACCACCAACACTATAGCCCAGTGGACCTCAAGTGGTCTAGCCTTAAAACTCACATTTTTCCTTGGTCGTGAGAAATTTCAAACATATTGAAACAAGATTTCACAAACAAAATTTTTGCAGGATTTTTTTAGGCACTCCACACAACCTACAAAGGACGTTTATGTTGAGACCCACCAGATGATGAAGTGTTATACAGACAGCCTCCAGGTTAAAAGCATCTGACTTGGAGTCTGCCATAAAGCGTATTAGACATTTGAGTTAAACACAATGGTTTGTAATAACGAGAGCATGCACCGCTTTGTGATGCTCATGAAAACATTGCACAGCTTCAGTAGTTTATTGGCTTTAGGTTCAGTATATACTTACTACTATATTATTATTGTTCCGACTTTCAGATTTGACTTGGAGACTTATGGAATGGATCTCGCTCGAACCCCGCAGACTGCCTGCAGCCTATTAAACTTGCTTTAAGTTTTAACCGTATATCATTTCAAGTTTCATACCATAATTATACATTAACTAGGTATCCTTAGCATATCACCAACACACATTATACCTGCATGTGTAGCCTTCAAATCATGCAGCTGCACGTAGCTACCGCTGATAATCTGCCCCACGCATTCGAAGCCACTTAAAAAAAACAGACTTACAGTCGGTGCTCTCCACCACGGCGTAGTTGCCCTCCTCTCGGAAGGCGATGTTGCCCAGGTGCAGGATGCCTGCCACGATCTGCAGCACAGCGGCCTGGTCATCCTCGGTGAGGCCCACCACCTCCATGGCGTTCTGCAGACACACACAGCCACGGGCTCTCGTGGAGCAGCACACCACCCGCTCACCAGAGTGGAGGCCTGCCTTAAAGACCCCTTACATGCACTCAAACGGTATTTAACAGGTACAGCATAAACACACTCTCCTATTGTACTGGACTATGCAGATTGGTGACAATTCCAGAGCTTGTGGCTCATTTTCATTCGCGTTGACTTCTTAATTCAGGGATCTATTACCCTGAGATGCCTTTCCCAAATTCATAGTTGCCATCAACAATAGTACCTTAAATAGTTGGAACAGTGCTATTGATGCACCTTAGCTCAGCAGGGTGGTAGATCCACAGAATCTACTTCATTTGCAACTCGCGGTTATGCATTTCTTCCATACTTTTTCAACACTGCGAAGAGGCCCTAACTCACCATGGTATCAGAGAACTCCTTCTTGTCACTCACATCCTCCACAGTGTACGTTCCTGACTGGTTGAGGTACAGGTAGTAGTCTGAGGTTGTGATGCCCAGGTTCTCTCGCTGTTCTTTTGAGGCACCTTCTAAAAGCTGGGGCGGAACACGGAGGACAGAAAATGACAGCAAGGTATTCCAAACAAACTGAGGACCAGTTATGCTATAAAACGAGGGTTAAGGTTAGGCCTAGCCCTTTTCTCTGAAAAGTTATGGCCAAACAATAGGTTCTGAATTACAAAATGACCATTTATTTGTCAGTGAGATGGCTCTGAGGCTAAGGATCTGTACCAGCAACTGGAAGGTTGCCGGTTCCAATCCTGTAAATCCCAGCAGGGATCCTACTCCATTTGGCCCCTGAGTAAGGCCCTTTATCCTGGGTATGCCGTTAATCTACATCCAGCCCTGTATGGAGGTCCTCCAATTTACAGGGAAATTTGGGGGTTGGTACTCCAGTCACCGGAAAATAACTCACACTGGTCCATTAGATGGCAGTGTGTCGCTCAGTGGGCTAAGCCTGAGTGCCTATTATCAGAAGGTTGCCGGTTCAAACAGCCTCAGCATGTCTGTGGATCCTTGAGCAAGGCCCTTGACCCACAGACAGCTTGCTCTACAAAAAGCAAGTTGAGGGAGGCATAAAAAAATAAAATAAATTTTAAAGTAATTAATTATTATTATTATTATTATTATTATTATCATTATCATTATTATTATTCGGACCAGGGGATGACCTTCATGAACCTCATCACCGATTCGAAGGTCATCCCCTCAGACAACATCGCCCCCCAACACAGGCTGCTAGTTATGGACATGCAAGTGGACATTGGACAA
>JABFDZ020000138.1:15356099-15380177 GCA_019775955.2 Pollimyrus isidori | reverse complement strand
TTATTTTTAGTTGCTTTAATAGTGTGGACCACCATTTTCTTTTTGATCCTCACAATTTTGGAATCCAGTCGCGGGCCTGATTGAACGGCTCAGTGGGCCGGATTCGGCCCGCGGGCCGCCAGTTGATGATCAGTGATTTACATGTTACATGTCATACACTACTCCTTGGATAAAGAAATAAGTAAACCAACGAAAAGGAATTTTCACTTTGACGTGAAACTACGTACTGTATTTGTATTTTGGAAGTGAAATTTACACGATGAATTCGTGAATGTTTTTACAATTCCAATTGCCGGTCCGTTTTAAACCAGTTAACAGCTCGTACTGTACTTACATTAAGTAGTACCATAGAATAATTGTACTCTCCAATGAGGTATTCATTTATAATTCACTGACAAATGTGGATAAAAAGCGATGGAACCACAAGCATGGCCTTTGATTGCATCCATTGTCTTGAGTTTGACTGGACAATATTATTCTAATTAAGATACTGCCGTATGTCCTAATCTACAACTTTTCTCAATTAATTGTAATTATAAGTTACAGATACAACTCAATAAACACTTTGTTCTACTTCTAGGTGGCTTAAAATATTAGTAAAACTACTGAATTTAATGAAATACCACTTTTGCAGAAGCTACAAAAAATACATGTTTAATGTACCAAATATAAGTTCAAAATATATTAAACTTTATTGTAGCTTTCCCTCAAAGGTGTCACAAAAAAAGACAATCATAATCCACTCTCGCAGCAATTAAGTCATATCACACTGGAAAACGTGTATACAGTGACTTTGCTCGAGACGGTCTCATAGTTACCTAAATCTCTTACTTTTAAAAAGGAGCTAGTTCAGCCACATTGTCGGAGGGTGGTATTGGACAAACATATAGAGGAACAATGAATGCTAATCTGAAACACTGGTGGTATTCAGTTGTGTGTTGGTAATTGATGTTCTGTATTCTTGTACACCTGTTTAACCATGTTAGTTAAGAAGGGCTTGGTTATTTCAAACACTCGCGTGACATGTAGAACGGCATCCTACAGAAACTTGCCCCTCAGGACAACAAAAGTCCTATTCACTAGAAAGGCAGTATGTAAACTGAGCTTCAAAGAATCTACTACGTGTTGAACATTTGTGCACGGCTGTGTATGTTGAACGTAGACAGACGAGAAAATGTCTTTTATTGTACAAAGAAACATTCACAAGTTAAGGGTCATTCACATGATCATGTGAGATGGTCCATTACAACAATTAAAGGAGATAGAACAGTCCACAAAATTAAACTTGAGATAATTCATTGAGACTAAAAGCTGTGTCTCCTATTTCCACAAGCCTAACAAAAACGGTGACGTGACATATCATCCGCAGACACAATATAAGAACTGAACTGCAGGGGGCGAAAGTGAGCAGAATGATGAACAGCGGTGTTTTTGGAGAAGGCGGCAGAAAGCAGTCTGGCACTTTCCTAGCACAGACTATTTTCGATCCTTAATCATACTCCTCAACTAAATCAGTTTTCCTACATGAAATGTTCCTTAAAGCTGTCGGGAGAAAATAAAAAACAAGGAAAAAAAACCTCAGTCAAACTCCTTTTTGTAAACCTCAATTCCAGATAATTTTGTTTCAAGTATGTGGACCTCTAAATATGTGCAGAGAAAAGGGTTAAAACCACAGAAAATTTTTCTTGTTTAAACTCCCTGAACCCACAAAGTCTTTCTTTAGTGGCTTAGGCATCAAAACAGTCCTTTTCACATCTCATACTTCCTCCATAGGGGGCAATGGGACATCCAGGCGATAAAATGGAAAACGGTGAACAAATTTTTCATTTAGTCCAAAGATTCGCCTCAAAAATCCTGTATTCTGCTTGGTGTCATGTCAACTGACACAAAAAAAAAAAAAAAAAAAATCACTCTCGCAGTCATCTGCAGGAACAACGTTTTTTCTGATCCTCCCGACATTTCGCAAAGAACACTCTGCATGCGTTTGTGTGGCGTGTCGCGTGTCTTAAGACTACCTGCTCAGGTCTACAGCACGTCAGAGTGCGCCCATGCTCTCCAGGGAACTTGGGGTCGGGGGGGACCCCTGCTGTGTCTACCGCACTAGGCAAGCGTGAGGACTCTGCTTCAATGCTGCATCATAAACATGCGCAACAAGTTGTGATCAGATCCTCAGCAGGTGGGGATACTAGTCCTGCTAGTAAGCGTTCTCTGGCCACACGGCAGATGTTGTAAAACAGGGAAAGAACCATTTGCTTTGGTGGAGTCTGGTGGACTGCAGGTTTGTAACTTTACAGAAAAACGCATCAGCTCCTAGGAGGGGGCTGCTGTACACATACAAAGCAAGGCTGTAGCTGAAGTCAGACATCTGTAGTACTGTACAATTTCCACTAACTTATCTACACTTCAGAATTCCATAGGGATAATAGTTTGAAGCTCTATCTAAAACGCATTTTTAAAACAATCCACAGTAAAACCAGACTTTTTACCAAGAATAATAAAAAGCCATTAAATCAGTTTACTGCTGTGAATGCCATATTATGTAACAAAACTGAGGTTTTAAGCATCACATTAATCAAAGATGGCATTTGTTTCTGCATTCCATCCCCTGAGATATAGGATCACACTCAAAATTGAACCTCAACACACATCAAGGAGAAGTAACAACTTTCCTTGTATAAAACAAGGTACCAAATGTTCATTCCTAACAGATGGTTAAAGAGCAGGTTGTCGGGATGCAGCAGTCACAGATGCAGAGATCCTCTGAAGATCAAGGTGAGGCTGGTGATCTGGCACATCTCCCGTCACCATGGCTCAGGTTATCATGCCTCCGCTTCTCGCCTACTGCAGAGGAACTGATTTACGCCTAAGAGTGATGTATCTTACAACACACGGCAAGTACATTACTTACCATGAATTTAATAAGCTTAAGGAGTACCATCAAGAAGTTGCACCAATGTGAGGGGGGAAAAAAAGTGATCCGAAGCAGCAGGTGGTGCGGCTTGTAGGAATTCAGGAACATCACAAAACAAGAGAAAGTGACAGGAGGGATAAGAGAACTGATGCACTAAATTGAATAGAGATGCAGAGAAGGTGAAGGGATGGGGGAAAAGAAGGAACCAGAAATGACATCCGAACTCTCAGTCGTCATTGTATAAAAAAATTGAAGAACTAGCCCAAGAGTGTCCATCCAGTAGGAGAGAATTCATACATGGGATACTTCTGGGAAAGGATGTGGAAAGAGAGACGGACCCCAAGTCTGCCAATGTTCTTCCACGAGTCTCTTTTTGCGCCTCCAAGCAGGATCACATGATGCCGTTGGTGAGGTACTGGAAGCCGTCATAGAGCTTGGTGGTGAGTGAGCGCATGGACCCATCCACCATCTGCTCCACCAGCACCTGCAGCTGCTCCTCAGTCAGGTTCATGTGAAAACGCTCCTTTAGGTTCCGGATGGTGCTGGAGCCGTGAAAGCAGGGCAGCTGCGAGCCTGGGGAGGGACGATGGAGAGTACTGTGGTCAGATGCTGTGTTAGGTGGCTAACAAAAGCTTACAGGTCAACAGCATTTAGGAGTATGCTTTGACAACAATACCAAGAACAATTCAATGAAGAATTGAAAAAGACAGCAAATACATGTGACGTAGGGGTCACATGTTATCTCATTCACAAGACAACAATTTGATATCAATCCAAAAGGAATGAGATATGACATACTGTATCGCAGCTTTCTATATTTGGAGAGATGTCATGGGGTGAAGGCATAAATTGAACGGATCAATCTTGAGATTTTGTGAATGGATATCGAATAGTCAAAGTAGGAATCATGATTAATCATAAAATTGATATTTTTCTCCCCACCCCTCATGGTAAGAACAATGGTATCAGTTCTGAGCAGCTAATGATATTAGCCTCATTAGCAGTGTGGCGGAAGATGACTACCTTGCTGCATGATCTCCACAATCTGGACCACTTTATCCATGTGCTTCCGTGCAGCAATCAGGCCCTGCAGCATCAGCATCTTGTAGTAGTTGAACATGTCACCATCCTGTCCCCCCATCACCTGAAACAGACGACACACAGATGCAGCCAAACATTAATCCACAGTGGAGAAAAACTTTATGTTAAACCAAGGATGAGACTTCCGACTAACATCAGACTACAGGATTAGTGGAAGAGATTCAAGGGATTATATAAGAAGAATACTACAAATTATTATTCGATGATTAGTTCAGAGAAAAAAAACGCTGTGTGTGTATATCAGAGTCAAGTTATGTTACGAAATCGAACCCCTCTAGCAATCTGGGCAAGAGCTTGCATTATTGCATTAATGTCCCAACTCGTGACTCACATCCACAAACTCGCTGGTGAGTTTGAAGGCAGAGGTTTCGAAACCCAAGTTACGGGGGGAGCTGGAGAGAATGAAGCCAAAGTCTATGTGGATGATGTGGCCCTCAGCGTCCAGCAGGATGTTTCCATTGTGCCTAGGAACAAGGACACAGCAGTTGCAATCAAATTGGAGAGATACTTTTGATCCAATTGCGCTTGCTGATAGATGAGTAGCGATGACACAGGAAGATGGGAGATATGGAAAGACATGGGTCAGGGCAGTGTTTCCCAACCCAGTCCTCAGGGAACCCCTTACAGTCCACGTTTTTGCTTCGTCTCAGCTCCCAGAGAAGCTGTACCAGGTATTTGGTATTCCTGATCGGCTGGGTGTTGGGAGTGAGCAAAAACGTGGACTGTATCGGGTTCCCCAAGGACTGGGTTGGGAAACACTGGGTTAGGAGAATGAGAACAGGAATGAGCCATCAACAAGGACAAGAGTAAGAGAAAACATGAGTGATATGAAACGAAGGTAAACTGATTAAACTGCATGAAACTGAAGGCTGGCAAATAAACCAGACTTGGCCAGACCACAGTGACGCATCGCGGGAAGGCTAGTGGGCGGGAGCCCGGGCCTCACCTGTCCTTAACCTGCAGCAGGTAGCAGATGAGGCAGTAGCCGGCGCAGCTTTGCACAAAGTTGCGCTGCGCGCTGAGGAAGGCCTCGGTCGTGTAGTTTCCATGTTCCTGCAGGAAGTAGTCCAACAGTGACAGCTGGCTCTGCTTCTTCACCTGGTGGATGGACACGGCGTTCACCACAGGCTCAATCATGCCGCTGTCCGAGGAAATGACCAAGATCTTGTATGGCTTTATCCACAGGGGCACCCGCTCCTGCTCCCAGATTGACTGGGGAGAGAGAAAGAGAGAGAGAGTCAGCTGTGGCTTCTGGTGGATTAACAAACAACAAAGTCTCTGCCGCAGTAACAGGGGGCAAAAAAAACAGCAGCTGTGGAACATTCTGACCTACACACCTCAGCAAGTTCTACTGCTGAGTTTATGTCAGGCTGAGATTATTATTACTGCGGCGCAACACGACTGGCACAACTGTGTGTGTGACCTTGCAGGACTTCCGGGGCGATGAATGAAGAGAGGAGGTTGGTTCTGCAACATACCTTCAGCTGACTCAGCACCTGGAAAGCAAGCAGCTCTTGTCGGAGGTCGTCCCCACACTTGACGATGACCGAGAGCAGTCGCCAGTTGGGCAGGTGGCCGTAAGGGGATCCCTCTCTTATTCGCCTGCATCAGACACATGACCAAATACTCAAATACTCATTTCAGGCTCAGATTTTAGTGACTCTGGTTAATAGGAAACCAATTTCCCTATTGGGATCAATAAAGAGTATCTACATTTACGGGCCTCACCGAACTTTCTCCTGCCAAGGCTCTTTCAGGGCCACGGCAGAGGGGTCCTCTGGATCTCTTCTAAACGTCGTGGGCGTGTGGGCCAGCTGCTCGGAAAGCCTTCGCCTGGTTGGTCAGACCAAAAAGGCAACCCCATGGAGACAGCTGACCCTCTCAGATCACATCCGATTTATGACGCCAAGTGTTTTTAATGTCCACCATTAATGCCAAAGAGAAATTAATCTCTCTTATAGTGAAGCTAAAAACAAACAGAACAGGAGTGACATTATACATCTGCTCCAGCAGCAGATCCCTACCGGATGTCCCCGGCTGCGATGAAGACGGGCTCCTTGCTCTCCTGGCTGGTGATACTGTCCACCGAGAACTGCGAGATGTTGTCGGAGCTGTTGGTGTGGATCTCTGGGAGCTGGAAATGCAAGAAGATTCAACAGCGGATGAGAGCCAAAAACCAAACGTTAACCAGGAAATTCCTTTCAATCTTTCAGAAAGCAACTGATTTAGATACCTTATGAAAAAAACGGACAAACCATAAAGCACAACATTATGCGGACATGAGGAGATGGAATGGGAGAGGAACACTGAAAGGAGACCAGAGAGGCAAAGCTGAAGGTGCAGTTGAATACTGAGTTGAAATCGCACCATTTAAGAGTCTGGGAAGGCAGATCGGAACGTGCAGCCAATGGATTTAGGGAAGTAACACGGACAGGAAATCGAAAGTAGCACTTTGGGTAGGGCTATTGGGTAAGGCAACACCAGGAAGCATTTCACCCTCCACTGCTTCAGTTGAGAAACATCTATCTTAAGAAGCGGCAAATGAAATAATAAGCATATTACTACAGTAAATACAGGAGTATCGATAAACTACCATAATTTTGGGAAAATGTGGATTACTAAGGGATGCCGTATGACAGTTTTACAGTACACCCCGGTATTTAGAAATCCCGAAGGTATTAATTGTAATAGCACTAAAAATATAGACGCTCCTCATTCCATTTTAACGGCTATGGAGATGTTGTACGGAGATGTACTGTAGTGCGCAGCATGTGAAACCAGAGGTGAAGTGACTAGAAGTGGCAGCAATAAGAGGATTAGTAATGGTTGTGCCCAATCTGTTCATTTAATTTTAGATAACTATGTCCCATTCTGTGAGATTTTTATTCTACACTGAGAATATTTATGAACATCGAGCATGTGGATTAAGTCATCTGATACACAGAAGCTGACACAATTTTTAACTGACAGAATATACAAATCTAAAATGAAATGAATTCGTTATAACATAGGACTTAACCAACCGAAGAATTATTCGGTAGTAGTAAAGAAACAAACTGCTTGTGGTGACCATTCGCACGCAGAACTAATATTTAGTGAAATCCACAGCTTGTCTTTGTGCATTTACAGTCAAACTACTGTTAGAAGACTGGTTAGCTTTGTTTCCCATATACCTTCGGGCAGGGGTGGGCAATCTTACCCAGAAAGGGCCGTCGGGTGTGCGGCTTTTTCTTGCGGCTCCCTAATTAGATCACTGATTAGAGGACTGATTGGCTGAAGAGTCCTCACACCTTGGTTTGAACAGCTCACCTGTTATCCCTGGAATCTACAAACACCCTGGCCTTTTTTTGATGAGACCGCCCATCCCTGCCCTAGGGGGTGGTTACCTGGTGTGTTCTGTGCCAACAAACACTTGGGCACTCTCAAAAAAAGGGTACCAATCTGTACCTTTGCTTGTCACTGGGGCTGTACCCTGAAGGGTCTGCCAATTGTACCCTTAGCTGTAAGTAACTGTACCTTTTAATGTACTGGAATGGAGTCTGAGGAACATTTTTGTACCATTGGGGGTATATAAATGTTGTCTGTACCTGGGGGAGGTGCCTCAGAATCTATTTCTGTACGTTAAAAGGAAGACCCTTATGGTACAGCCCCAGTGACAAGCAAAGGTACAAACTTGTACCCTTTTTCTGATAGTGTGCCTTGCTGACTCCTTGACGGCACGTATGTTTGTAATTGTACCATTTGTTTAATTTGTTTTCATTTTGGACAAAAGCATCTGCTAAATCAAAATAAATGTAATTATTGGAAGTAGTTTTTTTCTTTATAAATATCAACCTGAAAAATAGAAAACATAAAAGGCAGATGGCGGCTACTCTTAGAGACGAGGATTTAAGAAGCTACCTCCACCTGCAGCTCTCCGATGTCGTCCACGGACCAGGCCTCGTCGTCGTTGTCATAGTTGGGCACGGTGGAGAAGCTGGCGGCGCGCTGCTCGGCCGTGATGCCGCAGTCCGGCAGGTTCTCCACCGAGCGCGTGCTGCGGATGCGCGTCTCCGGGATCCGCACCGGCACACTGGACGTCTCAAAGTTCTCGCACTCCAGCACCTCCACGTAAATGAGGTACGGTGCCTGGCAAAGGGGCGTGAAGGTCGGCCAGGTCACTCACATGGTCCGTGGGCATCAGAAGAACATAAGAAATTTACAAACGAAAAGAGGATATTCGGCCAATCCAGCTCGTTTGGGGAGAACTCAACTAATAGCTCAGAGTTGTTCAAATCTTATCTTGCTCTGATTTTATAGGAACCCAGGGTTTCAGCTACAAGAACAGGAAGACTATTCCATACTGTAAAGTGTTTTCGCAAATTCAGTTTAAAATGTTCTCCTGCTAATTTCCATCATCACTGTGCTACATTTCAATTATCGCCAAAATACTTGTGAATAAGCGAAGGGAACTTTCGAAGAAGTGAAGAACTGGAGAAAGAACAATATATTTGAACATCATTAGCTAAGAGATCCACCTCTGTCCCATAACATTTCATCATATCCCTCCCCAGCCCAGCCCCAACCTCCCCTACTTTGTCTTTGGAGTTGAGCACCACAGCCTGGGTGTGGGGCACGCGGACCACGTGGTGGTCGAACGCTGCCGTGGGCAGCCAGACGCGGGCAGGCAGCTTGTGGTTGAGCAGCGACAGCTCCGAGATGAGACGCTGGGTCTTCTGCTCTTTGGTGGGCAGCGTGGCCAGCCGCTTGCCGATGCCCATCAGGGACTTGATGAACTCTCGCTGGGGGGTCAGGCGTGCTGGCTGCAGACACACAAAGCTTGGTGAGCCTCTCCCGTTACTATGGACCAAACACAACCGACAAGCATCAACACGGATCCCGAAAGAACGTGCAGCCATGGAACCGGTGCACATTCTGACAGAATTAAACCATCTCAAATAGATCCAAAGCATTTATAGTGTCAGAAAATAATGTAAAAAAAAATGTAAAAACCAACGAAAGGCTCTGAAGCAAACATGCAGTACCAACAACATACACCAGGTGGCAGTACTGTTAAAAAACTGGTAATTTCGTGAAGCAAACATTTCAGAAATGTCAGACTTAACAAGCACACAATTCCTCTTTTGTTTCATTTTGCTGAGCAAAACCACCCACCGACATGAAATCACTAAAAAGAAATTTAAACAGCAGTTACAGTCTTGGTAGAGGACTCCATAGCAACCATTCAGGTTCAGTTACAGCTAATAAACCTCAAGGAGAAATACTGTAAGTGACGCATTTAGTACTGAAAAAGGCAGGGGGGGGCTCACTAGGGGTCACTTGGTGGAGGAGAGCACCAGGACCCTGCTTCTGGACCATGAAATACAATTCAAGACTTGAAGGAATGCCAAGTAATGGCATCCAGAAAAAAAACGCAGTTAGGGAGACTGAGAGGCATGCAAGGCATAATGAACATTATTCCAGAACACCACACTAGAGGCCACAAAGAATGGCTCACACATGACAGACAAGCCTGAACATTTTCCCATTGTCACACTGGAGTTTTATCTTATACCGAACCAAAACTTTTGGCAAAGTGTCACCAAAACCAGGATTTTAACACAAGCCAAAGTTCTGCTCAGTCACATTCACACAGTATTTTTAACATTTTATGACTGGTCTACGGAGTGAAACTTGAGGCAAATTGATGTGCAGGACTTCTCAACCTGCCAACACACAAAAAAATAGAAATGCAGGGCAGTTTCTTCCAACAAGCATCACACATGCAGAACTGTCACTGCAGCTTAAACTCAGAGTATCCATGAGCGGAAGCTGGGTCACACATTCTGCGGCGACGCGAAGTATCAGGACCAAAGTCACTCCATACGCATTCAGACGGAGGTCACTGAAGACAGTGCCTGGCCCTGTCGCCCGCAGCCCCCAGAAGCACCTCGGCAATAAGGAAGCAGCAACTTACTGTACCGGTCTCTAAGTCAAGGCTGCCAGCGCTGGAGGTCAGATCCTGAGAAAGGAGACCGTTATAGCACAAGAGCAGGGGGGACAGGAAGGCGAGACAAAAATGACAAAGGGTCAGTCTCGACGGCTCCCGGTTTGCCACGCTGCCCGTAACCAAGCCACATCGGACATGCGTACTGCAGGAAAAAGTCTGGACACACCTACTGAAAATCACTTGTCCCTCAAAAGGATAAGGACCCTAAACACACCTCGAGGTTACATTGTAAGTATTAATTTGTGAGGAAAAAGGACAGATGACCTGCCCCCCACAACCTGAACCCTATAGAGCTATGTTTTAAAAACGGGTTGATGATAAAACAACAGATATACAGGTGTCCATTTCACCTGATTGTAGGAGCAATTTATGTCTTTCAGAATTAAATTAAACTTGACATCATTTCACACTGTGAAATGTATTTTAGGCCCCTTCCAGAGAGTTCCTTCCAGAGCCCAGATGAAGTGGAAAGTCCGATATCTGATGGCGACAGGCCTGGTACTGAGCGCTCCAAGTTCTATGAAAGGTCACCGTTTATACGGCTTGTTTAATCACAACAGTCTCATTGATTTTGTTGCTGTGCAGAAGGAAATTAAATGTCTTAACGTTCTTCATGTGGTTTGGGAAAAGCCTCAATTTGCCATAACTCATACAGTACCAGTCAAAAGTCTGGACACATCCACTGAAGATCACAAGGTGGTAATACTAAGTGCACCTCAAGGTTATGGAAGTGCTGCAATATCTTGTAAATAAGGAAAGAGATGGAGTTATGTGACAGATGACCTGACCTCCACAATCCCCCCGACTTTACACAGCTGGTTTGGGATGACCTGAATCGAAGAGTAAGTGCAAGGCACCAACTTGTGTCCAGAACTTGCGGAAACTCAGTGGAAGAATGTCAACAATCTGTGATGCCGTCACCAAAGCAAAAAAGGGGCTATTTTGAAAAGTCTAAAGGTTTAGAAAATTTTGAGCTGTTAAACAGTTCGCTTAGTTGTTGCAGTGTTTCATATGCATTACTTCATTGCCTCAAGGGCTTTTATGGTAAGGTGCATAACATAATTAAAATAGAGACACTTGCATTAAAAGCAGGTATGTCCAGACTAGCAGCAGGTATGTCCAGAACAGTCCTGCACACGGTTTAAAACATTAGGTGCTGGCTGTAGCGAGTCCGATAGGTAAGAATATGACAGAAGTAGACATCACACCAAGCATATCAGCAATACTTAAGGACAGGCCTTTAAAGATTAATAAACTGGTACTCATTTGATAACATATTTGAGAATAAGATTCAGATACAATCAAATTTTTAAATGTACTACAAAGATATTACTCCCATCTCACTAAATATTTACTAACAAACTTATAAATGCTCCAATTCTAACTCATTTCTGAGTACGCTTACTAACCCATTGTTTTATATCTGTAAGCGATTTACAGGCAGTGTTACAGTTACCAGGAGCAAGACATGACTGCAGTGCATTTCTAAATTTGGCGGTAAGGGAATCTTTTTGTTTGCAAATATATTATCAAATAGTTAGTAACAATTTATTCATGGTAAGGGAGCAGAACTTAGAACTAAAGTCTTACCCGCATCACCGCTCTCCCGCCCGGCCCCAAGGGAAAACCGTATCGCGCTATTCTAAGTAACAGAGCGTCTAATAAGTAGGGCAATTCATGCAGCCTGGGAGGAGGCCTGCCATTACATACAATAGGAAGAAACCACAGGGTATCCTCTAGAACAAGCCTCGGTTGTTGGGAGGGGCAGACTCTGCAGGGTCTAGAGAGAGGACACCAAAAGACACAGACCACCAAGCTGCCTCTTCACTTCCTCATCCTGGATTTTCTGCTTAATCGCCGTAGCGAAGGAGCTGCCTGTCTAGGACTTCCTAAGCATTCTTTCCGTGACAACGGGCAGAACGAGATTAGGCGTGGCGCCATGGAGATGGGCGGGGCCTGTCCCAGGGAAGCCAGCCCTTCAGGAAGTGCGAGTGCTATTCAGCAACGCCCACTGCGGTCCAACGACCACTCGCATCTCAGCTGGCGGCCACGTGCGATCGAAATGGGCGCCGTGAAAGATGAGTGGAAAATACCAGCCGACCCCTTAACAAGTAGGCAAGAGCACAGTCACAGCAGAATATGGCAAACAGCTCTTAGGGAATTTGGAGGTCGACGTTTCCATTTCCCAGTGATCCACAGGGCACGCACACGCGTTTTAGTTTAAGAAACTTAAAATCACATACAGCCTAGGGTTTACTTTAGGACAAACTTCATACAGTCAGCAAATTCAACAAACGTCTTATGGTGAAATTCAAAGGAAACAATGTCCCTACAAGACATTAAGCAACTTCTACGGCACAGGTTGAATTCCAACAGTATTACCCCACAGTCCAGTCAAACAACGAACAGCTCATCGTATCTTAAACCTGCCCCAAGATGCACTGCCGGTGCTTAGCGAGTCGATTTGCTTTGAGCAAACAGCCCTGTGTGGGACTTGCCGGGTTTTCCAGGGACAAGGGAGCAAAGGGAATAACAAGTCAGAGAGAACATGGTGTCACGAGAGCCAGCTTCAGGCAGGGGGACTAAAGTGCGTTCTGATCTACAGCAACACATGAAGCACCAAACCCCTGAGAGCAGGAGACAGACATGGAAAAGATCAACAAAGGGCAAATAAAAGCACAGACATTCACAAGTAAATTAATTCGCAATTTGACCTTGGAGTGCAGAGGCTTTTTCCCAGGACAGCGACCATACTTTTCTGCATATGAACATGTGGTGTGTTTAGAGAGCATTGAACACAGATGATACAGATGTTATTAAAGCATGTTAGTATTCCTCTTAAGAGAGTGCCACCAACCAGACATCCCACAGGACATCAATGAACAAAATAAATTCATGTAACTTTGGGAAAATTCAGTAAACAGATTATAGCAGGGCGCTGTTCTGCTTCACAAGACAGGGTGAATGGCCCCATTTCTGCATAGGTCTGACTATTCCAGCGTAAACATACTACAACTTGCACCTTTCATCTGAAGAGGCAGCAATTCCCTAAACAGAGTATTAATATAATGTTGAAGAGGATCTAGAGAGTGTCAGTATTGAACAATAACGATGGCAGGAACATTAATCTGCAAACACTGCAATGTCAACAATTACATTTATATCATACATTAAAGCAAATAATTATATATTAAATGCCACAAGATATAGAAAAGTTGTCAGGGCTGCAGTGAGAGCAGTGAGATACCCACTGATCAAAGATGTAGCTCAATCTGAGACATGATAATGTGAAGAATGAAAATTGTGGCTGAATGTAAACTGTAACACATTCATCAACAAACACCGGGCTTTTGGGTAGAACCCAAGAGAATACAGGGGTGACTGTTACTATGACAATAGGGACAGGAACATTTATGTCATGCATCAGAGAAGGAGAGTGATTAAAGTTACTCTTAGGGCAACAGGGATATTGGAGACAGTGTACATAAACAGATGGGCTCAGGCTGTGCTGCATGATACACCGTGTAGGGAATTAAACACACACACACACACACACACACACACTCACACAAATTGATTGCTGCAAGGTCAAGACTTCAGGATTTTTCCATAAACAAATGGAGACAGACCTTCCTGCAGACTACTGGGGATTTGCAAATCCATTTTGGAATTATGGTTGCCAGGTCAAGACTTCAGATTTTTGCATTATACAGATATACTACAATCATATATAGATATACTGCAGATACTGGCAGTTTTACTGATTTTCACCACCCCACCCAAATACACCCCAAAGACAGTTAGGATGACTCTTCAAAACACCTTTTGAATCACCAAACTTTTGTGTTTACTCTTCTTTCCATGTCCTCTTTCTCTTAGTTAATGAAGTGGGGCAGAAGCAGATACACCTCACCCCCGTCAAACAAAAGGTTCGCTACACCCCCACCACACTCTGCAGCAGTTTTCCCCCCAGGCTATCAGAGTTCTCCACTCACACCTACCGCGTAAACATTGACAGAAAAAGTCTCCACTTACATATTTGCACTAAAATGATATTCTATTGTCTACAAACATTACCATCTATCTACTATGTTTTGCACATACAGTTTACCTGAATTGACTCATAGTTGTGTACTGTTGTGTATATTTTTTATATGCAGTATTCAATTGTTCTTTGTCGAGCATTCAACTACACTGTGTTCTAGTTATCCGATGCACTGAAGAGACCATTTGTATGAAATGACAGTAAAGCAACTTGACTAGATATAGAACACAGTTCATTCCACGATGAGGACCGGTTCCTTACTGTACTGGCTTGCAGCAACAGTGTGGGAGAAAACCATGCTAAGGTCACCAAGGTTACTGCATGTGGGCTTTGTGTGGTGACAGTAATCACCGTTATCCCCCCAAAGCCTAAACCTAGAGCACATGGCTCTATATCACTAGTCTGTGGGGGAGGAGGTCAGCAGATCAGGAGGAAGGAGTCAAACAGATAAGATACCAAAGGAGATTACAGGCAAATGGAGCAGATGTGGCCCAGCAGGACAGTAAAATGATGGAAGAGTATAGGGCAGGAAGAGGGGGGAGGGCAACCAAGGCCATAGATTCATGACAGGAAAGCTGAAGTAAAAGGGGAAAAGAAAAAACAGCAACAGGAAACCAGACCCGCAGGGGATGGGGAGAAGGGCTTCTTGATATTGGCACGCGTGAGTTGACCACGATTCCAAAGGTAGAGTAGCTGCATCCCCATGCTTGTGACCCGTTGTAGCTCCTCTCAGAAGAGTTCATTTTAACAAGGGGAGGAAACCCCCCTGAAACCAGGCCGTGGACAGGAACGTGCAAGAGTCCAGTGATCCAAACGCTGCTACGCCCCAAAGGGGCCCCAGCTGCAGACAGAAACGAGGGACAGCTGCTCCACAGAGGACAGTGTCACAGATGATGGCCCATGCAAGCCCAGCCAATGTCATTTCTCTCAGACCGTGTTTATGACCGGTACAGTCACCAGAACCACTCCTACATTCTCATGACGCCTTCAGCTGGTGCCAGCATGCTTCAATGACCAAAGAGCCGAGTGACACAGCCATGTCACTGAGTCAACTCCCGAGCACTAAACTCTACTCATCGTTTAGTGATAAGGTCACCAGGCCACTTCTAAAACAGAGGACTGAACTTTAACATGAAAAGGACTAAAGATGCAGTGAGGACAGGAAGATGTCGATCAACCAACAAAAAGTCAATCAACCCTGTGCCAAAATGACCTTTAATCAACTAGGTTCTACATTATCATATTATACACATTTGTATGGCAAAATTTACAAGCGTACACTTCAACTACAATATGCAAATGAGTCCCAAGCACCATAGCTCAAAGTGAAAACAGCAAGGCCTTACCCAGGACTCTACAAATAATCCTTTACAGGGCTCTTCGTGAAACCATCACTTAAAGAGACAGATCCCATTCGGCCCCTCACACTGGACTGTGCATAGGCACGGCTGGCATCTGTCACCAGCATCCCATGTCTTGCTTGTTGGAGCGCAAGTTCTGCCACATGCCTGTAACCCACTTAGCTGGGAGGCTGTGGGGGAGAGGGGGAGCTTCTAGAAGCAGCCCGATAATGCGAGACGTGCTCAATATTCAGGGTCGTTTCAGCTGCACATGTAGGCCGTTACTGAGAAAAGCCCACCCAAGAAACATCTCTTAAGTGAACTTGAGGTCTGACTTTACAACTTATCCTAGACTGGAAGAAGCCTAGACCAGGAAACAAAAAAAAGTACTTTTTCACAGGTTAATGTCAAAGCACTTAAATGAAACGAAAACGTATGTGGGAAAACAAAAATCAATTCTAGAGTTTCTTAAAGAGATTTTAAGTTTTACAGGAAATCTGTAGATGTTTCACAAAGGGGATTGCATAAGGAGCTAAGGTACGGCATGACGAATCCTGCACAAGACCGTAAAATGCAAGGCATGTCATTACCGGGCTCTTCACTCTCACCGAACAGTCAAACCAGACCACCGAAGGAGAAAAAGCAGAAGCCACACTCACCTCATCTTGGCTACTCTCCACCTTGGGGTTGCTGGCTGTCCTCTTCAGGTTGCTGCTGAGGCTGATGCTGACTGTAGCATCAGATTTGGAGCGCTGGTGTGTGCGCTTGGAAGGTGAGAGCCCATGCTCGGAGTGGGCATGGCTAAAGATGGGGGGTGGGCATGAAGGTGGTGCCAGCTCTCTCCTGCCACGTTGGCCGGCGGGCTTGAGCTCATCAGAGAGGATAACTTTGCGGAGTTTGGTGCCCCGAGAGTGACGCTGCGTTGAAATGTGCATGTCAGAAGAGTAGGCACCCAAAAGCCAGGCACACTGCAGCGAAAAGTTGATGCTCTGTCGGCAGCGGTGCACCACGTAAGGTTTGATGGCATCTCCAACGTCCTCGTCCATGTGAATGTACATGTTGAGTAGCTGCGGCAGGTAGAAGTCCACATCTTCATTGGGGAAACTGAAGAGACGGTTGCCGATGTAGGCCTGTACACCAGGCTCTTTGGAATTGTACAGGTAGGAGATGGCCATGGAGACATCAAAGAGCTTGGATTCGAAGAGCCGCAGGAGCCATGACTGCTTCGAAGAGTTGTACTTCTGCCGCCGCCGGGCGCTCTTCACTGTGCCAGGGAGGGGGTCCTCCTCTTCCTCTTTAATCTTGGGAGGGTCCACATGGGTGCCCCCATTGACGAGGCCAACCTCACTGCCTTTGAGCAATTTCACCTTCTGTAGGACCTCCTGGCAAGCTTTCTTAGCCACCTCTGGGTCAATCACCAAGGTGAGCTCCCCCACACCCTCTGAGATGACATCCAGAGGCGGACTAACACCCCGAGTGCTGTCGCTGCTGCTAGGGCTGAGGGACTGCTGGTGGTGACTGGCGGAAGGAGAGGATGGAGACGAGGTGCTGGACGTGGAGGAAACAGAAGGGCTCCGCTGCAGTTCCTCCACCTGGGCAGGAGAGGGCTCCACTTCTGCGTCACCCATGGCCAATCCTACACGGGCCACTGCATGGGAAAGAATCCAAGTAGGATGGTTATTCAGGAAAAGTGAACTACCCCTATCAAGTGGTACGTTAACTCTCCCACCCTCCCCCCGCATCATATGATCAAGATCAGAAAAGTAATAAACCTTGTCCAAGGGACACTACAAGACACAACTAGAGATCTATTTCATGCAGCATTCAACACCAATCATGTACAATCTTAAAACAAGCCACGTATATCATGGCACATACCTGATTTGCTACTTTCTATACACCAAAAAACAGTCCAGACAATTCATCTAGACAATTCAAGAGAAAGACTTCCATGACCTAAAAATGAAAACAGGTCATCTCTCCTTTGAAACGCTATACTGTTGTTAGGTACCACGACAATCAAGTTCTAAAAATTTAAGCTGTCCTTCTCCTATATCAGAAGATTGTCTTTCAGCCTGGACCGCTCTCATAAATAGGACGGCGTCTATGTGACACCTCAACTCGGATGTACCTCCAACAGTAGGGCGCTGTTCCGCTTCACAAGACAGGGTGAATGGCCCCATTTCTGCATAGATCTGACTATTCCTGCGTAAACATACTACAACTTGCACCTTTCATCTGAAGAGGCAGCAATTCCTTAAATTTGCAGCCAAGGATTTCAAGAGGTCAGTCTTCTCCAGACACTAAAACAACATGGCATGGGAACTACCTGGTGATGTTGGAGGAGGTGAATCTGCTGAACTCTGTTAAATGTTATGCCAAGGCCACTGGAAAAGTGAGGAATAAGTTACTTGAATAATAATGTGACCTTTGGGTTCAATGCCAGTCACCATGACCAAACTGCGCTTTGGAATCAAACGCAAGCAGAGGTTAAGCAGCCAGGCCTTGGTGACAAGTGGAAAGGCCTGCTCTTGTCCTCATCCCGTTGGCCAAGTGATGCCAACCTCCTCCTGTGAGACAAAAGCCAGGGTATAATCTCCTGTAGCTCAATCAGTCACACAGCAGAGGAGCCAAGCCCCACTAGTAGCTCCAGAAGGTATTAGGTACGAGGTAGGAAAACCAGATGGGATTCTAGTCCATAGCAGTGAGCACACACACAAAATGGGCAAAAGAGGAGGACCCTGAGAAACCATACTTCACATGCAAGCAAACACAACATACACACACACATCATACATGTCATTGTAGGGACCTTCCATTCATAACTATGGGCAAAACCCTAATCCTAACTATGATAACCCTAACCCCTACCCAGCCCTCACCTTAACCACCAGTAACCAACCAACATACAAGACTTTTGACTATTTTAGTTGTTTTGAATGCATTTACAAATTCTTATAAAATTGCGGTTCATATTGTGGGGACATAAAAAAAGTCCCCACACACCAAAAAGTAAGAGGTTTTAACATATTGTTTTGGGTGATAATAGCCTCATTGTTAACTTATGAGGCCTTCTCTGTGGTTCATGTAAAAAAGTTCAATTTCAGGCTATGTATACCTAGAAAGCAATCCTAGCAGGTCTGCATCATTTAATCACTCTAATTGTCATACTGTAGTCCAGCTGCCACGATCAATCGACATAGTTGATGACGTACACACTGAAAATGGTGAACATCAATATTTTAAATCGACGTTTTTTTAAAAAAAACTTATTTTAATAAAACTACCATTATGATTTAATTATAACAAATGTTTTTAAAATCACTACGTAATTATGGGAGTAGTCAAAATTATCACAAAACAAAATGGAGGTTTTACGATGGCGTACTGCAGGAGCCTGTGCGCCTGAAGACAAAACACCCAGGCACTAGTCTGGACTGCCAGAATAAGCAAAACCACCCTAAGTGCTGTCTAGTCATGTCTATTAAATTCAAATTAGTACAGAGAGATTTTTAATATTTTTTATCCTCAAAGTCGTGAAGTCATCTGCCTGCTCTCTTAGAATTTCCATTGTGTAAAGCAATCGAGAAAACACTTAGGCTAAAATCTGGGCTTATTCTGCTTGGATTGACGGCGCCAGTGTGTGTCTGTTGGGACAAATGTCATTATCGTAAGCTAAAACTGAAACGAAAAAGGACAAAATAAAAGAAGTAGTTTTCTCCTCTTTTAAAAGATGCTGTGGCTGCTGAACTTTCTCGATTTCGGTGCTTATCACTTGCACAACTTAAAGGGTCTACTTGATTTTCTGGAGGGAAAATCATTTAGATTAATTGACCAATCAGCAAAATAAACGACAGATCAATCGATAGAAAAATAATCATTAGTAGCAGCTCTATACCATAGACATTTTAAATCAGCTTTGACCTAAGCAGCGGAACAAAGATTCTTGAAATTGGAATGGGGTACAACTTGTGATCACAAGAAGGCTTGCTTGACTATTAAACAGGAAACGTTATGTGCCACTTCGAGAAACACAACAGCCCCGCCCACTTAAAGGGGAACAACCCTTTCAATTGTCTTCAGGCATCTGTGTAGAAGGCCTCACTCATCTAATTGTGGCCTTATAAGACGACTAGGTTTTGAAACTCCCAATTTCCTTTTACTTTGGAAGTGAACCTTTGCAGGTATGGAAACAGACACCAAAAAACCCAGGAAATTACACTGTCATATATACAAAAAATAAACCTCAAATCTGGGAAAAAAACAATACCAAGTTACTACAACATTTCACAACGAAAGCTACAGTGATACGGATTTGTTGGCTCAAACAATTTTTCTGCTTATGACTTGTACATCAGTCAATAACCGGATGCTGTGGCCGTAACATCTAAGCATTATAACTGGACATTAAGTCCAATCACATCTGAATGACAGGACAGACTCCCGCCTGCACATACGCCAGATTAGCACAGTCTCTTTGGCAACATTGCCCGGCACAGGGATCCCATGCTGCCGGCTGCCTCAAAATTCACAAAGCGCAGTGACCATAATACAGATAGAGATGTGTACAAATGTCACAGACACACAGGAAAGAAAATGTGCACATTTCTCACTGGTTGATCTCTCCCACCCTCATTTCCAGATTCTGGTACTGAACTGCGGCACTATTCATTAGACAGAGACCAGTATATAAATTAGCTGCAGTAGATTTCATATAGACTCATGTGTCATTGTGATGCAAAATGGCAGTCTTCATTTTATGTACAACTGACTGTTAATTTACAAACAACCTTGACAGAAACATATGTGTGCAATCACAAAAAAGAAAAAAAATCACAAAGTCCCTGATTTAATAGCATTTCAGCACAAATTGCTATGTAAAGAGGCACCGGGAGAGAAATCAGTTTTTTCCTAGGCCCATAACATGAAGTCTTGTTCTGTGACAGCTCAGTGGCAGAGACCACCACGGATCTGAACGACGGAACTGGCTTTTAGCAAAGATGGACCCCGCAGGCTGCCTGTAGTGCCACACAATGGCCCCTTCAGCAGTGCCAAACAATCATCTGGGGCACTGTTACACAGGAGGGTGAAGGCTTTGCAAGAACCCTGCCTGGCCTCAGAGATGGGATTAAACCCACTGTAATAAAAGATTAAATAATGCTTAAAATCTGAGCAGTCATGCTTAATTCCTTTTATTTCTAGGTCAGTCATAAAATCAACTATAGATTATCCAAAGAGTCAAAAATCATTTTAGAGCATCAGAACATTTCATCACCACTCTTCATTATACTGTATCTTAAGGTGCAGATGGGGCACATGAATTAAAATCCAAGTTATGTCACAAATTAACCAAAAGAGTCTGGAAGTGTTTGTCAAAATCTTATTTCAAAATAAAGCTTTGTCACGGCATACACTTGTCAAAAAGAAACTTGTTCGGTTTCATAATGCGTGTGCCTTGATGGAAAGTGAGATTTTGAAAGCAGGCAGCCAGGAGAGCAGTCAGTCAACATCAGTGAGCGATCAGAGCAGTAGACTAGATCAATGTGCCGTCCAGCTCAAAGGGGCAAGGATGGGTAGAAATCTCAAGATGGGATAATGACGGCCTCCCCATCTCAAACGTCACTAACATCTATATCAAACTCCATAGGGCAGTTCAGTACAGACACAAAAAGCAAGAAAAAGTCAATATCTACCTCGGCGAACGTTTATAGAGGAGACGGCAGCACTGAGTAAATTATTGCTGGATTGACGGCAGAACTTGTTTCAAGGGCGTCTTAGGTCCTCATCCCATTCCTCACATTTAACAACATGTAACTCAAAGTAACAGCATAACTTCTTATCGCTGCATAACGTCTGATCAATGGAAACTATTCATTCTGGGTACCATGAACTAGCTATCCGATCACTGAAACAGAGCCGGCTCTTGATTATCAGAGCAGATTTCCAGCGCACTATCTTTGTATATAGCTAGTTATTTTTACAGCAACAAATCTAACGAGCTAGCTATAAGCTTACGAGAAACAGTGACACGGGTTGCTTACACAATAACTTGCTTTGGGAGGCTGATGTTTCCCCCGCGATCAATAAAATATACAGCGAAGACATTCGTCCACTAAATCGACATTGTGAACAATGAAGCGTTTAAAAAGACAATGAGCTGATGCTACGCCTATAGTGCAGTGCTGGGGATTTAAACTCCAGCCGAGTTGTCTGCAGAGGCGGCTAACTAGCTAGCCAGATAATGGAGTACCGTTAGCTTGCCTTGTATCAATCAGTAAAACATATCGCTCCATGTGATAGCTAGACTAAATCGTATGGACTGTATATTTTAATCGTTCATGTTTAGTTACTCCAAGTGTTGTGCCTTTGCCTGATCCTCAGTTTAATAGCGGTATAATTTTTAAGCTGTAAATCATCTTCAGTTTACTTATTAAAATGAGACGCGTGCCGTGTACCTGCTCGGTAGATGGTGGGATTGTGGTTTTTCTGCTAGTCTATCTGCAGTTTCGCAGCTCCATTTGGATGGCGATCCGACTTCCCCCGCTACTCGGCTCCGGAGTTGCACCGTTTGCTCGGCGAGTTGGGGGAACTGACAGGCCTGCCCGTGTCGGTGCCTGCGTCTGTGTCTGACCGGGCACGGCGCCTGCTCGCACTGATCACGGGCTAAGAAACTGCACTCCTTCGCCGGCCATCTTGGTTCTATTTCCGTTTGAATAGTAACGTCAGCACGTGAGCCCGTCCGGCGTCGGGGTCCTGTCCGATCCGAAATGGGGTTGTGCTTCCAGCACGAATGACGCGTTTGCAGCCCGTTAAGCAGAAATGTGCATATTAATTAACGTTTGCTCAAAAGTACGCACACGATTTCACGTTGCTTGGTTATTTCTCTTTTGTTGTTTATTAAAGTGTTATTTCGCAGTGGAACTTTAAATAGCTGTCCTTAATGTGCCTGAAAAAAATAATAAAAAATGCTTAGTGAATATTTTTCAAGCTCGTCCATTTGTACTTGACAAAAATTCAATATTGGCTTTTTTAATGACGTACCTGTCAGCTAAATAAATTTCATTATTACGTAATTGTGTCAACCATAATATGAAACATGAATTTAAGCTATGAAAAAAATTAATTTACTAGCTATAACGTATCTTCTTCAGTTTCACTATGAGGTTCACTCTTCTGAAAGCAGCCGAAACTATCTACAAAATAAGTGGTAATAAGGCCAGTCCTCGCTGGCAGCCTTGCCCCAGTACCACGAAGCATGGAAAATTTGCAACGCAAAGGCTATTACCAGTGACAGAAAAAGATAGCGGTTATTAGAAGCAACCCAACCTCACGATGGCGCCAAACTCCACCTTATACTTCGTGGCCTCCATATCTATCTATATTGGCAAAAAGTATTAATATGTGACGCTGTCTCCATTGAAACTGAGTTTAGCCGCTGATATAATGATGAAAGCATTTTATATTATTAAGCTAACGTACTAAATCACTTACTCCTTTGTTGGAAACAGTATTAGAACTTTTTGAGGCAGGTATTTGTGGGTAAAGTTAAATTAATTAATCAGATTAATGGTTTTACAATTTACATTTAATATACTTTACACTACTGACACTGCAAAAAAATGTGAGCCTAATTACTGAATACATTTAATTCTGAGTGCCGTATTTTTCCTGTTCAGACCAGATTCATGGTCATAGCTTTCTTTGGAACGTTTTAGGAAGTCAGTTAATGGTTTGTAGCTGAGAATATGATTCCCCTTTGATAGCCTGAAGTTGTCTGGTTTTATGGTACACAATTCACTGCTGTTCAATAGCTATACTGGACAGCTTGCAACTAGTTGAATCATAAATTAAACTGACTTCATATAAGTAGCTGAGAAATTAGTAAAAATCATAAAACCCTGGGAATAATCTGTCACTTCGACTGAAACCATCTATTAAAATTGTAACTGGTACACAGTCATTGTACACAGACAACATTTAAATAACCATACTTTCCTCAATACTTTTGACTGCATCAGACTAATGTACCAGAACATTTATTTTTCCTCTGAAAAAGGATTATTTACAAGAATATAAGCACTGATATAGAGATGCGAAAATAGGCTTAGACATGCTCACTCCCACAGCTGGCTCTTCATCAGATGTCACCCTCCAGTTACTGAAATAAGCACACCCCTATGAAATGTTCCCCTTAGAACAATGGCAAAAAATATTATATTTAATATTATATTCTTAAAACCACTAAATAGTATTATGATAAAGTCCCCCAGGGCAGTCTCCATGCAAACCACGATTTAATTAAAGCATCTTCATACCAAAATTCAGTGGACTAAAATTTATTTTCCTCTTGTATCCAAAGCAAAGTGCAGTTGAGAAAGTGCAGTTAGTCTGTCCCTGGAGCAGTTGGGGGTTAAGGGCCTCACTCAGGGGCCCAACAGTGACATCACTATGCTGTCTCTAGAACAGTTGGGGTTAAGGGCCTCACTCAAGGGCCCAACAGTGACATCACTCTGCTGACCCTGGAGCAGTTGGGAGTTAAGGGCCTCACTCAAGGGCCCAACAGTGACATCACTCTGCTGACCCTGGAGCAGTTGGGAGTTAGGGGCCTCACTCAGGGGCCCAACAGTGACATCACTCTGCTGACCCTGGAGCAGTTGGGAGTTAGGGGCCTCACTCAGGGGCCCAACAGTGA
>JABFDZ020000138.1:15319134-15354336 GCA_019775955.2 Pollimyrus isidori | reverse complement strand
CAGTAACGGTAACGGCGTTACAAGTATGGGAAAAATAATTAATTAGATTACTCCGTTACTAAAAAATAACGCCGTTATACTTAAACGCCGTTACTCCCAACACTGATCAGCAGATACATTTTTTTTCTCCGGAGGGCTCTTACTTATGTGCAGTTTTTCACCAAAATTCTACAACCGCTTTTGAACCCATTTGGTTCAAGAAAGCTTTTCCAGAAAGCTTTTCTTAGATGCTGTTAATATTTACCACGCAAGACAGAAAAGAGCCAGCTGATTAGTAGAGCCTTAAATATGACTGTTAAACTTTTAGTGGGAATGTTGAAACCACAATCATTTTAGTCACCAGGGAGTGCAAAGCAGACATAAAAAAGGTCAGATTCTTACTTGATAAGGTCAGGGTAAAACTGCTTGTCCCAGCTGCTGAAGAGTGAGGTAGTGACATACAGTCTCTTCCCATCCAGGCTCAGCTGCAACATCTGTGGGCTTCCAGGAACTCTCTTCCCCTGAGCAGGAACGCACATGCACAAGTAGATAGGATCCCTGTATCTCACAGATACAGCAGCTGCTACTGGTTTTGAAGGACATCCGTTGCCCGACCAGATTAGGGTAATTCAGCGCCAGAGAGTAAAAATCCAGACCGGGATTTTGTTTCGACCAACCAGTGGGATACTCTGTGACTGTGCCTTTTTATGCTGGTTGGTTCAGGCAAAATCTTGGTCTGGACTCTTACTCTCTGAACCCGAATTACCCAGTCCTGGGTGTGACTAACCTTTATGACACAAGGGGCTGGCTGGCTCTCTAGCTCCTGGTCCTCCACCACCTTGACGGAGCCGTCATTTAAGATGCTGCCTCCCAGAAAGACCTCGGACAAATAAACACCCCATCTATTTAAAATTCCCAGGTTTCACAGCACACTAAATAATTTTAATGGCTATAAATGTGTCTATGCTGTGTAAGTAGATATCCATTCATATTTTATTTAGCAGACCCATTTATCCACGGCGACACACATTTTATGAAAGCAGGGTCCCTGGACCAATGGGGGTTAAAGGCCTTGTTCAAGGGCCCAACAGTGCCATCACCCTGTCGACCTTGGAACTGGCGACCTTCGTCAAGGGTAAGCACCCTAACCTGTGGAGTCACACATCCATCCCATCTTGCTTCTGATAACAGGTGTGAAAGGATTCACTTTATACGCAGGGCATCGTTTTTGGCTTGATCCAGGTCCGGTTTGAAAACTCACTTGGCCAGCCAAGCGTGGATTCCTGGTGTCGGTGATGTCATATTGTCGGATGTCTCCATGCAGCCAGTTGCTCAGGTAGAGGAAACGGTCATCCAGCGAGATCAGAATATCCGTGATGAGACCTACGGGGGCGGAGAGACGGCAGATTTTGGACCCACGCCTCACACAAACACACATTTCCCAGTAAATTATTGCCACTCCACTTCGGTGGTTCCCCCTTTACATGGGTGTCCCTCTGGGGCTCAGCCACTCACTGGGCATCTGTGGAAGGACCCATCCCTCCACCTTCTTACTGGGAATGCTGATGACTTTCTCTGCAGCCCAGTCACCGTTCTGAGTATAAGCACGCAAACATGCGAACACCGTGAGCCTCGGGGATGCTTAGCGTATGCAGCCGGTATTCATTTAATCGAGTTTGCAGTTTGACTTGACAGTTAATTAAGATTATTTCACTGACATGATTAAATACTGGCCTGGGGAGTTTTACGATCACAGTCCTGAGAGGTAGCATTCTAAAAGGTTTTGTATACCTATTTGTAATACTGATCTTCAATTCAGTTAACTTCTGTGATTGAAGACCACAATATTTAATTTAGGCTACAATTAAGATGCTGGTCTTCGCTTGTTGGAAATTAGTAACTATGCAGAAGGATTTCCTGGATAAAATGAAGCAGAGCTTCGTCTCATGACCCCCCGCCCCCCCCAGGTCCAGTGTGGCACTAATGGACACCCTGCATGGTACCCCAGTTTTGTAGAAGCGGAAGATAGTGCCACTGAGCGCACAGCCCACGAAACCCTCCGGGGCAGCTGGATCGTGCAGGAAGCGGATCTCCAGGGGGATGGACCCCTCCTCCCCCAGGTCCAGAGACTGCAGGTGCTTGTGTGTGGTCCAGTCCCACACATGGATGTGCCTTCCATAGTGACCTAGGGGCACAGCTTGTCACGATAAACACGTGCTTGTAATCCAATAACATGAGGCTGAAAATGTTTGCTGGAATCATTAAGAAAGTAAGCTCGATTATTTTAGTAAATCTTTAATAAAACCTTTTTATAAAAGGTTAAAAAAACACTTTGCCCAAGCTCACCTGCTCCCACATCCGCAGGGCTAAAGCCATTGGCCAGAACCTTGGGCGCCCCCCACTCTGTGCTCATCATGACGTTGTGTCGCGGCTGGTACCAGAAATCATAGCCAAACGGGGCAGCCTCTCCTGGCAGCTCCCAGTTTCCCGTGACCTCAAATGTCTCGCCGTCTAACAGGACGAAGCCGCCTGACACATAACCAGAGCACAGAGAGAGAAGCAAACAGGAGATTACTGAATACACAACTGACATCATGCCTACATCAACCACTAATCTGCTTAGAAGGGCAGGACCACAGGGTAATTGGGCCTGGCTGAAAGCTGACTGGCCCTCAGAGTGGGCCAGTCACTCACTTATTCAAAGCATATAATTGGCTAATGAAAAAATTCATACAGAGGGGGCAGTTATGGGTAGCACATTGAGCTGCAGACAAATTTTATTCAAAAATATTCCTTTATTTATCTATCTAAACTGCAAAATGTGTCCTCATCTTAACAGTGTAACTGAAATTGAATAAAATACTGTTTTAAAAAAAATCCCAAATCAAAATAAGTCAATTAAAAAAAATCTTCAAATAAATAAACTTTAACATGGTTTGCCCTTTTAATCGTCACTCAGCTCACTGTGGTGCCTGTGGACATGCTGAAGTCTTTTACAATGTCAGTGTACAGGGCCAATTAAGACTCACCAATCCTGCACACTTTTGGACTGTGGGAGGAAACCTGAGCCCACCGCTAAAACGGGGAAAACGTGCAAAGTCCAAACTAAAAAGGACCGGAGATCAAACGCTGGACCTTCTTGCTGCGAGTCAGCAGCGCTAACCATGGCACCACCGCGCTGCCCAGCCGTGCGTCCTAAATTTCAAATTCGCCCGCCGCCTCGCATTTGGTCAAAAACTGACTCTGTTAAAGTACTGTGAAGTACTCCTAAAGTAGAGCTTAATTTTCCCCACATCATCCAATTCAAGTCGTCATACATTTACACAGGTTTTTAACCGATTTGCTACTCACCATTACATGCCTACACACCCCACGTCAAATTTACACACCAATTTGGTCTGAGGAAAATAGACCAAGGAGTGAGTGTACAAACTTTGCCCAAGACTGGTCAAATGTGGATGGGCCCCTGTCTTTCAGCTTTCACAGTTTACATACTACTGACTTTATCCTAGTAAACTGGTAAAGCACCTGAGACTAATCCTAATGTGCTTATATGAACAACCCCTTCAAAACAGAGCTGGGGATGTACAGGTTGTTGGGAAAAGAGGCTATAAGAACTACACAAGGTACTATCAAGCAAGAACAAACAGCTACTGTCAGGGCATGGGCTCGATTTCTGTCTCATGAGTGACACATGCCCGAAAGTTAAAAATTCATATGGCTTAGGCGTCATCACTGACTTGTGTGCACACACTTCCTCTTCGAGCTGGAAAGCTGAACATTCATGTTTACACATTCTTCTGTAGCTACAAGAAACTGTATCAGAAGGTTTGAGCAAGGAGCATTGAAAAATATCAGGGGCCAACTCAAGTTTAACCAGGGTTTGAGTTTTTTCTTTTCTTCCAAGGACAACTGGCATCGGACCTAAGTATGCCCATGGTTTGAGCCAATAAAAAATGGAGGTAATAAGGCAAGTCAAGATTGGAAATAAATTGGAAAGAAAACCTTTAATTCAATTTCCACATGTTCATTTTCTTTAAATTAAGTTGTTGTGTCACTACCCTGCTTTTCCTTGAATTCCATGTGGTTCGCGCCTGCCTCGCCAAAGGTGCAGTCTCTCACCTTTCCCATTACCAGAAGGATCCCCCATGGCGCTAATCATGACCTGGCCACTACCAAGACAGTGACTGGTGTGCGGATTTGCCAGCCCGCATTTCCAGAAGAGCTCTGTGGGTTCCACAATCTGCAGACAGCAAGTGGAAAAACAACCCAGTCAACACACACCTGGAAAAGCTTAGAGTTACATTTTTTTCAAACAAGGATGCATATAGAGTTACATTCACTTCACGTGCTTAGTCTTCTCCTGTTCCAGCTATAGAAAGGCTGTGGAAAAAAATCATGAATCAGGAATTCTTTGTGGTTTTGCTTGTGGGCTGTGAGCACCTAACCTTATAGAGACGTGGAGCACGGGGGTCGGTGCCCACATCTACCACGTAGACCCGAGAGGACATCAGAGCAGGCAGGATGAGTCGGCTGCGTGTCTTTGAGGGGTCATCAAAGCAGCTGCTGCATGCGTTCCACCCCGAGTGATGCAGCTCATCCTTCAGGTTCGGCATGGGCAGCCGGTGAATGACCTGACCGAGACACCGACACCAACATCACCCTTATCCACAAGACCGGCCAGTGGTCTTCCCTACAAACCCATTTATCCTTCAGTGCCTAACCTGCAAGTTCCAGAGGAAAATGGTCTCAATGAATCCACTAGGTGTGGAGAAGTTACCTTGCAGTAGTTTGCAGACTTCGGATCAACATCCACCGTTGCCAGATAATCTGGCTTCTCGATGCCAGTGCTGCGGTATATGCAGGGCACATAGACGATCTCCTCACGTGGCCCTTAAAAACAAGCGCGCACACACACACACACACACACACACACACACACACACACCAAAGTACTAAATCAATGCACAAACCTCCACTCTAGCCACCGCTCCCTATATCACCAGCCCCAGTTCTGAGTGCGTTATTGTTCCATGTTGTATACACAGACATGGTGTTACCTTTCATGGCCTCCAGAGGGCTTCTGTAGCCAGGTCCACATCCTTCACACTTGGCTATTGTGAAAAGAGAAACAGAAGAGTAAGACAAAGGCTGTCAAAAGTGATAACTATTTCCACATAACTGACGCTCACCTCTAATCCAGAACAGGTTTTGGTGTATGTATTGAACAAGAAATATAAAGGTTAATATAAAGGCATTACAATTTTTATCATATGATCAAGTTATGGTCTCTGAAACACATAATATGACCACAGTCAATCTAAACATATATAGACGCTCCTCGACTATATAACCGTTCGTAACCTGCAGCCAGAAGTCGCACTAGAGTTGGCGTGCAGCAAAAAAAAATTTTTAAAAATGATGTTCCGGACAGGAAATGGGAGGCCAATGAAAACAATGTGGACTTACAGTCATATGTTTTTTCATATCTCTGAAAGTTCATAAGTTGAACTAACTATAGCAGCTTTTTGTAACGAGCTATTTTCTGAGAAATGGACCAGTCCTCCATACAGTATAACTCCAATTCCTAAACAAGTCAAGGGCTTCCACCAGTGAGCAGTCCGCAGTCCACTTCAGCTCACATCACAGGCAAGGCCGTAGCCAGGATTTTTTAAATACCAAGGTCAAAAGCGTTAGCCCTTCCTAGGTGTGCCCTGTAATGGACGGTGGTTATTTGAGTTGCAGAAACTGAACTTGGTGTCCTCATTGGTAGGAATGGGCATGACCACGAGTTCTCAAGTGGATTCCGATCTAGAGACTGAAATGACCTTTGCAATTTAAGTCTTGCAATTTTAATGATAATTTAAAGAAATGAGCTACATGATTTAAAAAAAAAAAAACCTACGTTTGCTAGTTTTGTATGAGCTCTGCATGTGCTCTTCGAGCCAATTATATAATCATTTTTCTCCATGCTGTCAGACGCACTCACAGACCGTGTGGCACGTTTCTGAGATATTAAAGACTAACAAAAACTAGTCACCGAAAGATTATGTTAGAATGATATTTAGCTTAAAGGAATATAACTGTTAACTGTATGCATTATCATATCAATTGTGCCTATGTGCAGAATGTCTCAAGTACGTAAACTTGTTGTGACATTATGATCAGAGCATGGCATGCTCAGCTAAAGCAGAAGTTGCAAAATAACGTATGCATTGCTTAAGAGAACCAGGCTCACGCCTAGGAGGAGGGGTGCAATGTTATGGATTAACCTTTTATGCAAATAACATTTAATGCCTATAGTTTCTGTATATGCAAACTCCACCCTGAAAGGGTATAAATAAAGGAGCAAGGGAACCGTTCGGTGTGACACTGTCAGAGGCACAGACTCTAGCAGACTGTCGCAGCTGAAGTGGGCACCCTTGCGCAAGTAAAACTACTTCCTGTGTCTTCTCTTTATTGAACAGTAGGTGTGCTGTGTATCAGAATTGAAGCTACGGCGCTTCGTTCTGTGGAGAGCTGTGGGTTAAAGATTTGGCGCTTTCCCTGACAGATTATATATATAAGATTATATATATAATCACTTGCAAAAGAAAGTGATTTGTCAGCACTTTGTGTCTGTCGACAACTTGCAGCAACACCACCAACTTATTGACACATTGTACTGGAAGAAATAACTTTAGTTTACATATGACTGTAAATCCAAATTAAGTAAATTTCACCTCCTTTTGTTTTATAATATCGCGCACCCCTACCATTGATCCTCACAAGGGCCCCTGGGCCACATACAGCAAATTATTATTATTATTATTATTACTATTATTAAATAATAATATACCACATTGAGGGAAATATTATTTTTACATTGCTCATTTTATAATATTTTTTTCTTTCTTCTAGGTTGCCAATAATTCTGGAGTTAACAGTATTTTCACGTTTTTCAAACGAATAAAAAAAATCGATCTCAAATTATGTCATTCATATCATATCCATATTAAAATGGATAATACTGACAGTAATGAATAACAGCATAGATAAATATTCATTTCAGTCTTACTCAGGAACTTGAAATTTGAAGGAGAAAAAAACAAATTGGGACTGATGAACATGAGTTGGAGTGCAAGATTTGTCCTTTTCTGATATTCAGGAAATTGTGCGTAAACCGTGCAGTACATCACAATGTGAAAATGTCAAAGAAACAGCTTGAGCCACATTGTAAGCACTATGGTTCAAAGCCCTGTGTTGATGACCGCGTGTCTGTTTCCATAGTAACAAAGTATCAGGATCTCTTTGAAAAAGAATCAAATAGTAGAATTTTTGTCTTCTCGCTGCTCTAACAAAGTGTTTTTTCCACAGAAGCAAAAATGTGGTCTGTGCGTCCTTGAAGACTGGATTGGGAAACACTGCTCTAACACACAGAACTGGAAAATGTAAAAGTGTAACCAGCACTCTCTTTAGACAACAAAACATACAACCTTTGGTATTATGAGGAATTGGAAAAATTGTGGATTTTATACCAATTTTCAGCTTCAAATATAAAATACTCCACATAAATTTCTAATCATGCGTATATTGTGAAATAGGCTTTTGAAATATAGCAAAAGGGTAATTTCATTTTAATTTCACAAAAACTATTATCTGTTTAGTAACACTTTTGCTTCTGTTTACGATAATAACACTGGTCCCCACAAGCCCAACACGCACGAATACACAGCGGCACCGCTAATCAACTAAGAAGAAGTCCAGATTCTAGCCTGAACATTTTCTCAAACACTTATTCAATGGAAAGTTTAAGGTACCAGGCAAATGAATTTATGACTTTAATGAGGAGTGTATTTAGCAGCTACCAGGACAAGATGAATTAAAAAGCTCTCCATAATGTACTGCTGAGGTACTGGCGGGCAGTGCGGCAGGTTGGACAGTAAATACTTCTCGCATGTATTGTAATGTAACAGTGCTGTGTTATGCTAAGTGTAGTGTTAATCAATGTATATAACCTGTCCGTGTGTGTGTGCCCACCGTGCGTGTTACAATACTAACGGCAATTTAATAAACAAGAACAAAATAGAAACTATATTTTCAAGAGGAAATGTCAGACTTTATACTGCAAAAAGTATCGCCACACTTCAGTCCTTTTAACTTGTTTATCCACAATATCACTTCTATTAAAAGTTATCTTGGCTGCTGAGCTGTCCCTTACTTCACCACAACTACAGTGCCTACCGCTTCCCTGGTGTAACAAAACAGTCACACGTGGAACACTCAGCTCAGTATAAGGATAGGCTGAATTTATACATACAACTAACTTTTGGGCATCACAATACACCTCTTGTTAATATTTTAAGCTTACTACTATTGCGCTTATCGAATTGTGGGAGTAAATAACGTCAGTATATTGCCAAAAAGCCAGAATGTATTATCTAAAGCCCTACAGGAGTTTTTTTGTTGTCGTCAATAGAAAATTAACTTTAATGAAGGAAAATTAATCATCCAATCTGTAAAATATTTGATAGATTAATAGATACAAAAATAGTAGTTAGTGGCAGCCCTAGTTTAATATTAAATGTCAGTAGAATATTGCAGATTTATTACCACGATAAAAATCACATTACAGATTTTACAAAATTAAAACACATTAGAAACAAGTGTTTTATGTGAAAGATTCAGATAATAAGAAATTAAAACCAAAACTATATAACTCTAAAAAAGATGTTCACTGACAAGCAGTCTCATTAGGCGTAACACCTTTGCTATAAAATACAACACAAAAGACGTGCTTAGTATCACTAAGAGCCAGTGAAATAGCAAAATGGTAAGAACAAAACTGAAAGAGTCAATCCAAAATATTATGATAGAAAGAAAATATCTGTGCGGAAGATATATGCAGATATGTTAAGTATTGCTTGTCAATTAACTTTATGAAACTAATTTGTAACATTTTTACCGAATTAAGTAATCGTCAAAGTTGCGAATGCAATACATTCCATAACAAATAAGGTATGAATGTCGGACAGTTCTCAAACTGGGTGCTTTTATATGAAATCAGAAGACTCAAAATTACGTTTATTCCATTATTACGTTTATAATTTATGTTACTATAATGATTTGGAAGATAAAATTAAGGGTATATTCTTGTATTTATTCACAATTTCTTCACTTTAATAAGTTATTCACGTCCAAAAAGGTAAAGACTGATAATTTAGCCTTTAACCTGCTCTCATGCCTGTTTGAATGTGACTGATATATACGGAGAATGGGTAAGCATATCTGATTTGATTTTAGTTTAAAAGCTTGCTGAGGTGGGTCACATGCCTAAAGTCAAGACTTTTTGAGCGATTAATTTAGTTGCTGTTTGGGTTATTCTACCAGCCGATGACAATTACATGCTTCTACGATGAGTATTTAACCACACGTACCACTAAATCTATTCCCTGGGTATATTATGTTAACATTCAAACTGAACACGCCAACGATTAACATCTAACTTCACTTACAAACACAAAATGTGAACTGGTTTCGATCCAAGCTACAGACCACTTTAAAAGCAAAACACGTACGACCTGTTTAACAGAGGAGACGCAAAAAAGGAGTTCCAGTGCACTGCTCATTTAAAAGTACCGCGGGGATAAAAAATATGTTTAGGGATAAACATATTTGCGCGGCATTTCATTAAAGCGTCATCGTGCTTTTACTAAATTTAATCTCGAGAATTGTAAAAATTTTCTTAATTACAGTGGGAATATTTTGCTATGAAGCAATAGACAAGGAAACCTCACTCGGCGATAGTAATAGGCACCCTAATGGATGTTACTCTTAGTTTGCTCATTGTCCTACACAGTTACACAGTATTGACATATTGCATTTCTTCTAATGAAAATAGAGATAGAGTAGATTAATTACTGGAAATTGAATTTGCCTAAATACGAAAAAAAACAAAACCAAAAACTAAGAAAACGAAAAAATGCGTTTTAAACAAAAGCATTATATGTATGCATGTAACATTATTCTAGTAGAAAAGTATACAATATATTACAGTAGTCTGACGTTAAACTACTACTGTTAGACATAGGTTATGCAGTGAAGCACACCCAACTTTCGAGCATTAAAGACATAAACGATCGGTATTCTCTATTTATGGAATACATGCTTTGACGCTAGAACAAAGTAAAAAGTACCATACCCATCGCTCTGGATGAACAATTTTCGCTAATTCCTAAAGCGACCGTCCTTCCCCTCCTACTTTTCGCTTGTGTTATAAGCGGCGGACGGCCGTCTAAGGTCACCTGCGTGACTGGGGGAGGGGGTGGGATCGCGTGGCTGCGCGCGGTCAAAGCGTGTTTATCCACCGGTCTGTCCTTACGACACCTATTTGGGGCTACAGATGCCTGGAGATTTGCCCCGTTACTACCATCGTACTTTATGTCAACATATTTCTGATATTTAGCTCAAATATTTCCGTTTTTAACTTCGAAAGACTGCCTGACAAGTCATTCTATTGTACAAGTGACGTTAACAAACGAGGTAAATATCTAGTGTAGGCCTAAAAAAACTCCAGGATTTGAGGATACTTTTCTCGTTTATTGTTGGAATTAAAGAATAATTTTGCTCTTCAGAACAGGAACGAAACGAAGGTAAAGTTTGAACCGCTTCTGATAGCAGAGACGAAAGGTAGCCACGCCATTTTCTCTTTCGTCGTAACATACGAAGTTGCTTTAAAACTCTTTTACTGTGACATCTGCCTGAACGAGGTTGTGCTTAAATCTGCAAAACAAGTATTAAACATGGTGCTCGATATCAGGAAGTTACGTGCTTTGTATTTATATATGACGTATTAAACAAGGGAAGGAGGGGCTAACCATAAAGTTTTGGTCCAAAGTACAGCAGCTGCTGGTGGTGAGGAAAAGTACTTTGATATGGTCCTGAAAACAGATAATGAGCTGCGGTGGTACTCGTGAAACAAAATACATTAATCTGAAATCACCTAGCCTAGTCAGGATCAGATGGAGAATAAGGCTACACCCCAGAGAGAATGTGCACCCATTACAGAACACTCCTTGAAATGGAGTTTAAGAGAGAACCTGCACAAATCAAGGACATGAACTAACAATGCTGATGCTTTAAGGCAACAGTGCTGTACACTGAGCTGCCCTGACATTAATGTTATTCTTAGGTATTGTCAAATCAATGTCAGCTTTTGCCAACCATGTTTCTTCCATAGGTCTCTTCTATAAGTCCCATATTCTATTGCAATCTTCAGAAACATTCATTGGTGTTATCCTTAAACAAGTGCTATGCTTTACCATATACACTATAGCTTATGGTTCTGCCAGACGCAGAACAAGCTTTATTCAGTATTTACCCACCAGAAACTATACCAACATTGCCTTCTTATCTGATAGCTTAGTGCTTTTATATACAGCTGGTTAAATTATTTCAATGTTTTTCCCCATATACAAGTTTGTTTAATTTGCCACACAATTCATCACTGAAAGGACCAAGTGGAAACACCATCTTACCTGTTTAATTTCTGGATTCCCGCTAAATTCAGCTACTGCCTGGGACAGCAGAATATTGGTATTTTAAGATCCAAGACCCTGAATGATGCCTCAGGGTCTATATCCAAACCAAGCTGAAACTACACAGTTATTTTTTTTTCCAAAATCAAAAATACTTGAATGTTTCATATTAAGACCAACAGCATTTCATCCTTTGTGTGCATAGATGCTAAATTTCAAATAAATAGTAAATGATGCTCTGTGGTCAGTGGTTTTCAGATTAGCTAATAAAGGTTTCTTATTTGATATTGTAATATACTCAAATGATATATACATGGTTTTGACAAAGCGCAGTAAATATATGATAGTCTGGTGGCTTAAGAGTACTTGTAGCTTTTTCTGTTATCTGTTGAACTAACTATAGCAGCTTTTTGTAACGAGCTATTTTCTGAGAAATGCACCACTCCTCTCTATCTGTTTTGATAATAAACCCGTATTATCAAAGTTATCATTAAGTTTTTAATGGAAAACTTAAGTAATCGAATTAAGAGCAATTATCAGGCAGACATTTTCTTGCTTCCTTTATTTCAGAAATCAAGACATTTTTTGGAAAAAAAAAACTGGCTGAGAATGAAAGAGAGTACAAAAACCTGCCAATTTAGAAAATAACCCAACTGCTGTACTTTGTCTTTAAACCTCATTAAAAAGTTACACAGATCCACTGAGGAATGAGTCTGAAGTGTAAAGACGTTACAAATATCCATTTTATGCTCCATATCTTTGACAAGCATCTCAGTTTAATATGAATCAGTTCTTTACATGACGAAGAACAGCACTTCACCAAGCCTGCTTATCATCTGCGGAAGATCTGGATGGGTCTCATGATGAAGGTCCTTGACCACATCATTATGGAACCTCCATCTGGTTTTGGGGGCAATAGAGCCATTTCGTACCATGGATATACTCTTGAGGTAGCCAGCACTTGCACATCAATTCTGAGAGATAAATTCATCAATTTCCAGACTGGTGCAAATAGACTCTGTCACACTCTGACATCTTTCAGACCAACTTAAGCAATGATATGTACAGGAAACATTCTTTCTCACAAAGAATTTTTCAGTTACACTAAAAATGCAGAAATAAGTTATCCTATAAGCTGCCAAAAAATTGGCAGAGTCAATGTATTTTTAAAAATGTTTCCATCTTTAACGCTATACTTAGCTTTGCTAAATACCACACTCGATATAGGTCTGTTCGTCGCAAATGTTCCAGCTGTTCGTTTAAATTAGTGCAAGGCCACAACCACTGAATAATTATTCATGCAGTCACTCTGCAATATTATACTAATCACACGTTACCAAAAAGAAACAAACTGCCAGTCAATTTGTCAATGTTTGTGCCTGGCTATAAACTGCTCGATTCGGTTACAAAACGCAAGCTCTCCTTCACACTCCACAACATAATTTTTCTTTCCATCAATGGTGCTGAAATTAGTCAAACAACATACTGATGAAATGCAACATAAATAAACCCTAAACCACAACCACAGTATATGCGACCAGAGCTTTTTTCTTCATATTCAATGAGAAACAGCTGGATCTGAACAGCATGGCAGCACCCAACCACCCCAAGACAAGCCACTTGCAGTAAACTAAATCGCTAGAATAAATAAAACATTTTCAAACTATATAGAAACATTGGTCTACAAACCAAGAATGGACAGTTTAGCTTTTCTAAGGACCTGAAAGACCATCACTAAAAACCATCATCATACTATGATACAACTGCAGTTCACATCTGAAAAACTCAATTTTAGTAATAATGTAACATAAAAAAGATTATTACACATCATACCTTTAATGTGTACAGCAGAAGTCTGCAAAAAACATTGCATTTCTTTTAAAAGCTTCTTGCCCTTAAATGCCAAAGACCAAAACACCGATAAAGACAAACGAACATGGTTCATGTTCCCCTCAGCCCTCGTGTTGCTTTACTAGAGACTCAGCAAAGCTAGAGTTTTTCAATCTTAAGGCTTGTCATTCAGGGACTGGTGCAATAACCAGCCTGTTCCAGTCTGTCCCTGCTTTAAGTTTCCTGTAAGCTGTATTGTTGAGGCAAAGTTGAGGCCAATGTGGCGGCCATGTTGTTAAACAGGTGATGAGGCATCTTCAGGTTCCTGCTCAAGGCCAAATTCAGTTTCATCGAACCCATGGAAGGACTCAGCATCACTGTCCTTTTCAAATATCTGTTGCAACACCTGGGGATTGGCTGGGAGAAGGAAGCTGGGAGGCGAAACCGCAGCAAGTTCTTTATATTTGTTCAAATGCTCCTCATTCATTTGAACTTCTGTCACTTCCATTCCAACCTCTCCTGCTGCCTTCTGCTTTTTGTCCACTTCCCTTCCATCCTCTTCTTCCTCGGCATGCAATTTGCTCTCATTCACTGTACCTAAATTTGTCTCTGACTCCCTGGGTGCCGCCGGTGTTGTCCTGACTGCTTCAGGACCCAGGAGGGCCTCTGTCAGCTTGCACACCAGCTCCCTCTGTTCCTCCACTGGAGCAGCATCACCGGTCATCCCTGGGAGGACCCGGGCCACATGAAAGGAACGCCGAAGAAGATCCGGCAAGCTTCTCAGGCATGTTAGTGCCTCCACCAGCCAGGCCATCAACAACTGGATGAGGTCTTTGTCACTAGCACCTGCAGCCCCACCCTGGGCAACTAGCTGAGCCCAGCGGGCCTGCAGGAACCCCTGCAAGACAGGCCATACACACATTTCCAGAGGCTGGAGGCGGCAGGTACAGCCTTCTGGAATGACAGTCGGCAAAGTGTTGGCGGCACTGAAGGAGGCCAAGGGCACGTCTGATAAGTGGCTACGGAATGGGTCCATGATGAGCATGGCCTTGGTCTCTCCCTGCGAGTTCATGTACTTCTGCCACACCCGAGAGATCCAAAGCTCTAGTTCTTCTTCCTCAGTGAAGCCCTCCACTTTGGCCTCGAACAGGACAGATTCAGGCAGGTTGGTACGCAGCCTCCCCGGGAGCTGGCCCTTGAAGAAGACTATGCTTGGCAGCAGTCTTCCATCAGCTAGTATGGCCAAGAAGATGTCGCACAGAGACTCGCCGGTCCCTACTAGCTGGAAAGCGGCCTCTTTTCCCATGGTGACTGGCTTTCCCAAGAGATCCAGGTCCACGAAGACCGAGAGTTCATCCATGGCACAGATGACGGAGGGGGAAAAATTCTGGACCTGGATCTGCTTGTGGACGAACTTGGTAAAGCCCTGGGCATTATCCTCCATGCTCAAAGGCAGGCGACGGGCCACCATGTCTGCGGGTCTCAGGCCGAGGTCATTCTGGAGCATGAAGCCCACAGCCCACTCGTAGGAGATACGGAAAGAGCTGCTGGGGTTGGCATGCCTATGGATTTCCGAGGCCTTCTGGAAGAGACTTTTCTCGGTGACGGGGAGCTGTTGCTCCCTTTGAGCCAACACCCACTCCACCAGGCGATCCACAGCCTCACCGCCCCCCCCGGAACTGGGTCGGCCATCTCGCTGAAGCTGGCGTTCTTTCTCTAACAGCCAGGTCTCAATAAGCTGCGGACGAGTGCTAAAATGTTCAGCTGCTTGGGGGATGCCGCAGCAGAGAGCAAAGAGTACGATTCTCAGCTGACGCACTGAGAGGCTCTCCTCACGCTCTTTTGTCCCAGCTACATCTACTACAGGCTTGACAGGGGTTACAGTAGACACAGAAGACACTGGCTTAAGGTCCTTGCCGTGGGAGGCATCAGTTGTATTCTTTGAGCTTGCTTCTTGCTTGTTTGTCGGCGATGCCTCCTTCCTTGCCACGTATTTCATGCTTACATCCAAGTGCTTCCCCAGAGCTGTTTCCTGGTCTAGATCTTTGCCCACATTTGTGGGGAAATGCAGGGAAGGGTTTGCGGGAGGAATCGTGTATAATGCTGGCTTCACACTTGGCTGGCTGCTGCTGCTGTTGTTATTCTGGGGCAATGGGTGCCTAGAAAACACACAAAAACAAATGCAGAATTACAAGAACAGAACAGTTGCATTTCAACGATTCTGATTCATTCAAGGGCAGGGTTGAGTGTGCGATTACACTTCACTTACATTTGCTTAAAAAATCTATTATTTCATAATTAAATCAACCATGTTTCTACTTGACATTACTTTTCCCTCCATATTCAGGTTTTGTTTTGGTTTAAAATCAAATGCATATCTTTCAAAACCTCAGGAACTTAAAAGTAATTCATAAAAAACGTTTTTTTTATGAATATTAAATGAGTCAAGGCGGCCAATAAGAGTGTCAATGAGCATCAGTATTTAGGGCCGTAGGGATGCTGCATGGGTTATATCTCTGGGTCATGTATGGAAAATGTCCATTATAAATAATAGTGTAATATTCTAGTATAAAAACTCATGCACTTAGAGCAATGCTCTTAACTATTAGAGTCAACTGCCAATTTTACATCCATCGACAACTCTCATCTTAATTTAAAAAACCTTTGTATTTTATAAAATCGTAAAATGTATAAAATGTAAATACTCTGAGGTACCCATACAAGGGTAAACCACTGAAGAATCATACTTTGGTTATGAGATTAATGCGAATTGCAATGGTATCATGTAAAACTACATACAAGCAAACTCATTTGAAACTGTTAAGGTTATAGGTCGTATACTGGAGCAGAGGATCGTTCAGTAAGGGGAGTGCAGGACACTTGGATTAAACTAGGAAAGGAACATGAGAGCATGGCAAAGGCTAAACTAATTATCATGATATCTGTTTTATATGTACATATTTGAGTCTAAAGCAAGGCCATTAAGTACGTATGAGCTTTAAAGAAGCTATTCAATTTGTTTTGTTATTTAACCATATATCTGTATTCATACAAAATATACTACACCAGAGTCATTATTTTAGTACCGAAAATGATCTACGAATGACAGCGTTCTTGAATGAGCAAAAAATATAATTAATATTTTGCGACAGAGTTAAACATTTTGTTTGCAACATTCACTGAATACGGATTCATATGCAGGGTGATTGCTATGCTGTGCATTAATGAGTACTACCATCTAAAAAACTGGTAGCCAGGGAGCCAAACAGCACTCTGTTGGGGTACGGGCAGGTAGATGGCTATACTGACATTGGTTGTCTTCACTGTCAAACGATTATTAAAATTATCCACACAGAAGGTTCCATAACTTAGAACAGCAATTTTAATGCAAATATATGAACAAATTTTTCTCACTCTTCACCATAACATATCTCATACACTTCCAAAACGAGGCAGGTTTATAAAATTACCATGTTTTACAGTAAGAAAACTACACTGCTCTGGTGATAAGCAAAAGTGGAACAGTGCAGAACATAAATTATATACAATGTATTTAACACTGTATTACTGTAAAAGACAAGGGGGGGGCAAACCATTTTAACTATTATCCTGAATTAAATGATATGAGCCTGTACAGCTTAATGCTTTGTCAGTAGTATGTGTGCTGGAAAGACCATCTAACCCCCCCCCCCACCCATCTAAACAGTAAGCCTTTAGCAAAAGGTTTTATATAGAATAGTACCTCTGCCTTTCCATAACATATCCAAGCTTTGGGGATCCTGAAAAAGAAAATGAAAAAAGATAAAATGAAGGAAAAAAAAAAGTTGTCACCAAAAAAAGAATATACGGGTTACTGTTTTAACACGTTCTCCCCCACAGCACATAAATTAACAAGTACTTTAGTCCTTTAAGTGCAGTCACTTGATACAGAACAAAATCAAACACACTTGCATTTCACTCAAGAATTGCAAATCTGCATAGATAATTTTAGCCCTTTCCTTTTCCATTGCAACACAGGCACTATTTACACCCATGCTGGGGTGTGGGGGAGGGGCTTGCGTGGGTGGTACTCTCACTGGCATTCGCGCATGAGACGGAGTGTCTGTGCGGAGGGACCTTTTTTGCGGGCCGCGAGGCTGTGGTACTCCCGGAAGCAGCGGCCGCCCTTGCACAGGTTCACGCCGCACGCCGAGCAGCCGAACACGCTCTCGTGACGCAAGTTCTTCAGGCTGCAGTTTTTGCACCGCTTGGTCTTCACCGAGAGCTTGACCAGCCTGTGGCCCGGGGGGGGCGATGGCACCCGCCTGGCAGCGTCGCAGTGGAGTCGGGCCGCACGCTGGGCACACTTGGCCAGCTGGGAGCCCAGGCGCTTGCGGTAACGGGCCTGCGAGAAGTGGCCATCCTCCAGCCACCAGGGGGGGCTCTCCTTCAGGGTCTCCCGGAGGATGATGAAGGAGTTGATCACGGCCAGGTTCAGGAGGAACCAGAGGAGGCAGCGCCACCGGGTGTCCCAGGTTAGGCCCCCCACGGGGTTACATGCCTGCAGCTGGTTGCAGATGTCCACACCTCGCATGTTCTCCTGCAGAAGCTGGAAGGCCTGCGGGCGCCGGATGGGCTCCAACTCGCCCACCTTGGCACGGGACTTCCTCCACACGGTGTCGGGCAGCCCCGGCACCGCATTAGTGGAAAGGCAGCACACCTCCTTGCTGTCCTTCCAGCGCGTGGCCAGCAGGGGGCCGCACTGAAACTGGAGGAATTCCCCTGGATTATTCAGCTTGGCCTGCGCCCACAGGCCAGCGGGGAATATGGAACTTTCCGGGGTGAGGGAGCTGCTGCAGTAGGTACCGTGCTCCAGCAACCGCAGCACGAGGGGAACAGTGGTGAGGGAGCTGGCCAGGAACACCTGATGGTGTTTGCCCCGGAGGCCTTCCAGCAGGGGCAGCACCACCCTGAAGCCCAACTCCTTACTCTTCTTTTGCCCGCAACGTTCATTCCTGACAATCAAGCGATGGCAGTACCCAGACTTAGAGTCACACAGCAGCCACACCTGCGGCTGACCCATGCTCCGCTTGGCACCGTCAGTCTGCAGACATGGCAGCAGCGCCCTATCGATGGTGAGACACTTCTTAGGCTTGCAGGCCTCCCACATAGTGGAGCCCAGAACCTCCAGAATGGGCCTGATCAAGCGCAGCTTGTCCGGATACTCCTGCTGGTCCTCGCCGTAGCCAGCCACGCGGAAGTGCGTGCAGATCTGCCGGAACCGCTCAGCTGTCATCGTCTTGAGGAACGTCTGCCAGTTATCGTGGTGCTGTCCGGACCAGTACATTTCCATTTCCGGGAGGCTCTTTAGACCCATCAGGATACTGAGGCCCAAAAACCCTTGGATGTCGCTCACGGTGACCGGGACCCAATCAGGATCGCCCTGACCCATCACCTGGCTGTACGCGGAGAAGGCATTTGTCTCCTTGGCGATAACGTCCAGGAAGGATGCAGGAAAGAGCAAATGGAAGAAGTCTATAGCGTCAGCGTTCTTAGCCAGCGAGTGGGCGGGGCCATGTTCGCCCGCGAACTCCTGCACTGCAGCGCCCTCTTCTGGCTTGCCCCAGCTGTCCATGGCTGACCAGTCTGGCTTGCCCCCACCTCCACTCCCTGCTTCCCCTCCCGGTTCCTCCTCATCATCATCCTCCTCAACCTCGGAACATTCAATATCCGACTCCAGACGTTCTGTGGGGAGGGAGGGAGGGGGGGTCAGAGGAACAACACAGTTAGGCCTCTCCTCCGCCGGGGCTCTTTTCTTTTTCCATTTTCTCTTTAGATTGATATTCCTCCTTTGTTCATAAGCGTTGTGTTTTTTTTTTTCTTTTTCTACTTTTTCCTGCCTCCATCTGCTTAGGATTTGAATGCTGAGATTCACTTTGTGTCCAGAGAGCCCTCACAAACACTCATCCGTCATTCCTGTGAAGTGTAATCATGGGGAAAGGCGAGGCGTAATGCAAAAAGCCACACTCCAATGGCTCTTACCATTCCACCATAGCAGCCACATGTACCCAGATGTCCCAGTTACACATGGATACCCATTTAGACAGCCGAAAAATACCAGTGCGTCGTAATTTTAGGTAATCCGTTTTCACTATGGCATAACGGTCTGACAGACACCAAGGTTAATGACATATGATCCAGGTATATGCAATTTCAGGGCAAGGGAAGGTAATGATTAAAGTTCACCAGTGCATTCTGGGTACAGGACATAGAAACCGCAACTCAAACAAACAGCAAAACTGCAAGGGGCCAACAGGAAGGATCCACCATAATCACAAATGAAATGCAAGCAGAAGCAGGAGAAACGTTGCACACAATCACTCATTTTTTAAATAGCTGACTGGAGTTTTTATATATGGTCAGAACGGACCCAGTACACATGCACATCTCCCCCAGCGGCTGCATACCAACACCCACCTTTCAAGGAGCAGAGGCTGTAGCTGTGGCTGGGGTACTGGACCAGGTGCTTGGCCATCATGTCACCCAGCAGAGTGGAGTAACTGCAGGAGCTGCAGGTCAGCTTCGCCCAGCTGGTGGAGAGCGGACAACAGTGTCAAGAAACAGGGGCGAGGGTGGATGAAGACGGCGGGAGACGTCCGCCACGGACGCCTGTTACCTTGGGACCGGTTTCCGGTATAAGGCCAGGTACTTGGTGCTCTTGCGGGGTACGTGATTGCTGTTAAAATAAAAAATGAATCACTGGACGCCCTTGGGACCCTGAGCAGGACAAGCAGCCATACCTTATATTATGGCAATGAGATACAGTACAGTTTAACATTTCGTTAAAATAAAAATAAGAACTACTAACAACAATTATTCCTGTGCTCCAAAAATCAAGAGTATTACCAAATATTTCATATAATAGCATATAATTAACATTAGTACCATCAAAATGGGTGAAGTAAAAATAGCAGTGTGTATATAGAATATTATAGGCCATTTCTGGGAGGGGAAGTTAACTATCACTCACTGACACTTACGATGCAGCTGAAACAGACTTGGTATGGAAGAAAGGTTTTATGGCATTGGTGTAAAGCAATTAGAATGCGTATTTATGGCCATTTATACACTCAAGCGATTTCAAATAATATGCTGCCTCCTCGAAGCTGTATGTTGACTGAAAACCACAAATAAACTTCCATTCCAGTCACGTGATAAAGTGGTTTACACAATCTCCAGCCAGACAGAACCAATCAGCCGGCACAGATTCCTCCGCTATGGAATTCCTTCAGGGCTGAAGTACCGCGACTCCCGCGCGAGTGTGGCGCTCGATCTCCCGCTGTGGGGCGACATCCGCACCTGCGGGGGCAACGCGCTGTGACTCACTTGATCATGTGGTTGGCGTAGGCGCGGGAGCAGCAGGTGCTGTAGCGGCAGATCGAGCAATGCACGTAGGTGGGGAAGTGATTGGCGAAGTCGGGGATGTCGTAGTTACATTCCAGGCACGTCTGTTGGCCCAGCACCTCCCTGGAGGTCACATGACAAACAGCCCTAACATATCACGGACGTTGCTAAGAAGTACTGCGGTGGGAGGGGAAAAAAAAACATTATAAAATTGAGAAAAACATTCAGGGAGCACGGGGAGTGTTAATATCACTGACCGCTGCTCCTGGAATTTGGTGAGAAGCTCCAGCATCTTGCTGACAGACTTCCTCTTGACAGGGGGGTGAGGATACTGCTGCTTTTGGTGGCCCTCAGAGTGCACAGGAGATGGGGCGTCTCTAACCTCGGGGGGCGGCGGGGGCACTGGGGGGAGGCCAGGGGTGGCCTTATTCTGTGCGGCGTATGCCCTGATGGTGATCTGGGGTACAGCGAGCAGAACGACACACAGAACAGTCAAAAAACAAACATTACGAGGGATATGAACCACCAAAGATGCCCGTAGAGAGATAAGTGTTTCTGGGACGTGACACGCCGTCACTGGCCACCTTGGTCCCTGGCAGGAGCCCCTCCAGCTGCTTGGGCTTGCGGAAGGTCTTATGGTGGTTGACCTTGTGATCCATCTTGTCTTTGGTGAAGAGGAACTGCAGCCGGCACTTGTTGCAGTAACACACGGTTTTCTTCTGCGGGGGGGACAAAACAGCACTAGATAAATAAACCAAGTAAACAATCGGACCTCTATGAAATCATCAGGCAGACAGCGCAAAGAAATCCACAGCGGAAAATCAGGGCATCGCCTCCCCACGTCGTACACTGCTTAGTTTGTAATGTACGTTCAGCGTGTACAGCTCGTGGAGAATCGGGCGACATGGGTGGCCGGCCGAGGCCCTCAGACCCACAGAGGTGCTACCTGGTGGCGAATGCAGTGCTGCTGGTAGGAGTTGCTGTTCTTGAACACCTTGAGGCAGTACAGACACAGCAGGATCTTCGTGTCCTCATGGCAGGTACGGAAGTGGTTGTACACATCGGAGTAATAGGAGGAGCGGTACTCGCACACCTGTAGGAGGGTGAGCTGTTGTGTAATGCACGCCGGTGTAAATCTACTCAACACCTAGTCCGTCTACTCATTGCTGCGCCTGAAACCTATTTTCGTCACCCAAAGTGACACTTCACTCAGTAAGTTTAGGACCTCTGACATTGTCCTAAAGACTGTAAATGCAAGACCCTTAACCCAACTGCTCCAGGGGTACCAGAAAAACGGCTAACCTTGAGGTCTGGCCACAAAAATTCTCATGGAAAGAAGTATAGGGTACATGAAAACTGAATAATTCCTATGTGTTTTGGATGAGGAGTAAATTAATCTTGTCAAAGCTTCCAATACATGTAGGATGTATTGCCCGTGATTTTTAACCCGGCCACTAGGGTGGGGCTGCTCTGCCTGAAGACTGCAGAAGATCACCTGGCAGATGTAGGGCATCTCTCCAGGTTTGTGTGTGTTCTTCATGTGCTGCAGGAACGCCGGCTCACTCTCGAAGGCCCACTCGCAGATTCTACACGTGGCTGTGCAGAGACAGAGGGAAGAGCACCGGTCACCTCAGCTGGGTAGGCACCTCAGTGCTTTTTGAGCAAAGGGGAAGTAAGTGCTGGCCTATGTGCATTATGGGAAATGTAGTCTAGGGTCCCGGCTAGGGCGGAGCTAGGAAACATTTCAAACTGGATTTAAGAAAGCACTTCTTTACGCAGTGTGTAGTTGGAGTATTGAATAGTCTTCCTGATAACGTAGTGCAAGCTGAATCCTTGGGTTCCTTTAAATCAGAGCAAGATAAGATTTTAATAATGCTGAGCTATTAGTTAAGTTCTCCCCAAGCGAGCTTGATGGGCCAAATGGCCTCCTCTCGTTTGTATAGTTCTTATGTTCTTATGAAACAGCCACTTACTGGTGGACTCGTAGTTGCTGTGGACGCCCTCCAGGTGGCACTGTAGCTGGAAGGGTGTGGGGAACTGGCGATAGCAGTGTTGGCAGTACGTGTGGGTGTCCACCTCTCCATTTTGCTGCTCTAGCTCCATGTGGTGCTTCATGTGGTTCATCAGCCTATGGGAGGAGAGAGGGGCCCGCGTGAGAAACTGTGATTGGATAGGCGTAAGCTGTCCCCCCCCTAGGGGGCGGTGCCGGCCTCCAACCTAATGTTGTTCTTGAGCTTCTTGGAGCAGCTGAGGCACTTGAACTGCACGGACTCCTGGGTGATGTCTGGGGGGGCGTGGCCTCGTTTGCCTTCATAAGAGCCATAGTAGAATTCATCCACCAGCATGATCAGCCTGCCTTGGGGATTTGTGTCACCGGCCGGGCTGCTCTCGCTGAGCTGGCTGGCCGGGGTGGAGGGGTTTTCAGGTGGGATGGGTTTAGTTTGGGGGACCGGCCGCAGGGTGGGACGCACGACAACAGCGGCGCCAACCCCCGAGGACATGGGGCTCTCCATGGAGCTCAGTTTCTGGGGACAGCAGAACTGTCGAGGGAGCAAAGCACATTTCACATCAACAGCACTGCTCACACTGATGTCTATTCTGCCTGTAATCAAACACTGATCAGATCAGATTTATTGGTCAGAACTAACTGTTGTACGACGCGCATTATTTGCATTACACAGTGTCCTGTGAAAACAGATGTTTAAAAAAAGGTATTTAGAATTCTGTTCTCAAACACCGCAGGCCTTATGGACTAAAAGGGCATGTTCGCATCCTGACCAGAGAAGACAAAAAGGACACTCACACACATCCCGAGGTGGGCTCCGCATCGAGGGCACAGCCGGGAGCCGGGGACAGAGGTAGGGGGGGGCGCTGCAGAGCAAGGACACATACAGGGGATCAGAATACTTCCCCCAGAAAGGAGGTACGGACACAGCCGCTCACTGAAAACCACAGAAAAAAAGAGGAAGGGATGCAAACTGACTGACTGAGAGAATCGACCGCGGCCTTGAGCACCAGTATTCAAGTGACTATACATATATAAAAGAGTATTCGATTAACTCACAAATGAAATCAGTAGATTACTTGATAACTGGTATCACTGACAGTGATGGCTCTACCCATGTGTCAAACTTTGATTATCACCAGTGAGAAGAGCTAAAATGCTAAACCATTAGAAAAACTAAAAAACGAATTGTCAGATATATGAAATAAAAACACTTCCCTAACTGCACGCAAGAAACAAGAAAGGCACCATTAGCATTGGCATAATTTGAAAAAGCATTTAACTGCATGTCAAAAAACAGATATTTCTGGCCCAGTCATTCGGTATCATTTATCATAATGAAACAAAACACTCCCACCACACTCGAATATAGCTATGAAAGACCCAAATGTACACCCCAGTCACCGAGCAACATCCCTAAGCAAAACAGGCTGAATCTGCCATTCCCCATCCACCCAGTTCAAGAGTGCTTTTTAAAACGAGAACCACTGCCATTCCCTAATACAACCTGAAACTGACAGTGAGCTAGAAAATGGAGTTTGCAACATCAGAAAAATTTTGTTTAGGACAAATCATACACCCAAATGTTCAATCGAAATGTTCTACAATTCACCCAGAACATCAGTCATCATCAAGAGAATCGCACCCAAGAGACTTTGTACTACAGTGAGGGACTAGACATTAATGTCCATAACTATTAGGGTTATTTATAGAACCTCTAGCCACAGCTATACAAGGGGTATCAATATATCACAGATCTCGGAACCATGAATTCCAATCATAAGGTCAGTTTATATGATTGATTCTATAGTTGAAGGTACATTTTACATTTCAAAAAATTAAGAAAAAAAACTTCTTTCACAACCTACCTATTTTTCTTACTTTTATTCTGAAAAACAGGCTAGGCAATATGTGGATATAACAATAAATCCCAGTAGGATTGATCATTCATGTTCCATTAAACAAATAGTCCTATCACACCAACACCTTAAATCAAGATAATATTTCACCCAAGCATAGCATAAAAATAAAAAAAATGAAAAAAATGTTTTAATCTTCACAGAACCATTCACACAGGAAAACATGTACAACATGTATATACAATATCCAGTAAAAGTATAACTGTTCTTAAAATATTATAAGGGAGAAAAAGTACATCAATAATGTGTATGAAATTTAAAACAATTTCGTTATTTTACTTGTGAAAATAATTCATAAACCATCACTTGCCAGCATATAGGTGTAACACGTTAAAGGAGTCAGAGCCGTCTCAAAATCATATCCCTTATGGATTAATCAATTATTTTTCAAATTCATATGTGAACTTGAGAGTCCTGAGTGCATTATTATGAACAGCTGCTGTGGTGGTTTATCCTAATTTAGGAGTCTTATGACCAAACGAAAGAAGCTCCTCTTGAACCTCTGTTGTTGCCCATAAGACTCCTGAAGCATTTGCCTGATTTAAGCAGATTGAATCGACAGTTACTGGGGTGAGATGAGTCTTTCACGGTTGCTCTGGTCCTGCAACTCCTGATGTAAGAGACTTTGGATCCAATCTGGTGCAGCACCCCGCCACCCGGATCACTCTCTGTAGACCTTTAATGTCCTGGGCACAACTGTTACCAAACCAGGAGGTGATGTTCTGGATCAAGACACTTTCCACAGCACCATTCTTTTGGGTCACCGGAGAGACCCGACGCTTCCTCAGCCGTCTCGGGTGGTAGAGACGCAGCCTTTGACAGGCCTTGTGTATGTACAATCCATGTCAGATCCTCAGAGATGCAAACGCACAGATATCTGCTCACCCTCTCCACTGTAGCCCCATTGATGTTGAGGGGGGTATAGGACCGCTGCTGGCTCCTTCTGAAAACCACTAGCTTCTTGGTATAGCTGACATTCGGCTAGAAGGCAGTTCTTTTGACGCCACAGTGTCAGGTTCTCCACCTCCTCCAAGTAAGCCATCTCATCCTTGTTGAACTGAGGCCCAGAACTGCCGTGTTATCAGCAAATTTGACGATGGAGTTGGAGCTGCGTGTAGCCACGCAGTCATGGGGATAGAGAGCGTAGAACAGAGGGCTACAGTAAGTACACAGCCTTGAAGTGCTCCTGTATTGAGTGCAATGATGTTGGAGACACGATCACCAACCCTCACCACCTGTGATCTGCCTGTGAGGGAGCTAGAAACCCAGGCACATAGGATGGCTATTCAATTCCAGGTCCCTCACCTTGGAGAACAGTCCATGAGGGAATATAGTATTGCATGCTGCCTACAGTCAATGAACAGCAATCTTACATAGTTCCCTGTTTGTTGTCCACGTAGCTGAGAGCGTAGTGGAGCACACAACAGATGGCGTTATCCATCAATTTGTTCGGGCGAGAGGTGAACTGTAGTGGGTCTGTGGAGCTGGGGAAGAAGCACGTGATGAAGACCTTAATGACCTCAAACACCTCCATGATTACCGACGTTAGTGCAACTGGCTGGTAATCATTCAAGCATAAAGGCTTATTGTTTTTTGGTGCCGGGACAATTGTGAATCTTTCAAAGTGTGTTGGGACCACAGATTTAGCCAGAGGCTTGTTGCAGATGGAGGTAAAGACTCTGGTCAGCTGGTCAGTGCAGCAGCGTAGCAGGTGCCTGGAGATGCCGTCCGGCCCCGGCACTTTCCTGATGTTGACCTGCTGCAGCGCCTTGCACAAGTCACACTCCGTGATGGTGATGACATCACCGTGTTCACAATTAGCTGCTGTGGATTCACCTTCAAAGTCCGTGGTTGTGTGTAATCCCTGCCGCATTCAGTCCATGTCACCCAGGTGGAAGTGAGACTCCATGCGGACTATGGTACCGGCGTTCTACGTTTTGTAAAGTACGCCGAACTCCCTGAGAAGCAGCCTTGTAAGAGCTCATTTGGCTGGTGAGGAGTCCTGTGTTATACGCGGCGGCACGGGCGTTCACTGCCTCAAGGATACTTCTCTCCAACTCCTTGTTGCGTCTCCATCTTTCCCTGTCTTTTGCTAAGTTCTCCTCTCTTCTGTCTGGGTTGGCATCACGCCTTGCCCGATACCTCCTCTGCTTCTCAGCAGCTGATAGTGGCATATCTAAAGCAGAAACGCAGGCTACACTGAACATTGCATTGTGATTTAGTCAATAATGTTACTGACTGTCAAAATTGTTACTCTACTTTGGTAACAGCGTAACAGAATTGACAATTTTAAACTTTTAAAACAAAAACTCCACTTGCTAGTATAAATGCTAACAGCACATGGCACTAATATAATCAAATCATAGATAAAAGACTTAAATAAACATCTGGATGCGTTTTCCAAAATGTTCTTAACGCTACATTGTATGTAAGTTCTACCTTAAGTTGTCTGTTAATGCTGCAACATGTTTCCCGAAATGTTATTAGTTAAGCAGCATTCGCGGTAGGCCTATATGCAAATGCGTATTTATTTTATCTGCAAGAAATGACTGCATGTGCAGAAGTACAAATTAGCCACGTAAATAGTGTCATAATAGCGGGAATGCACATAATTTGCGCTGCTACAAGTGTGTCGCTTTACTGCGCATGCATACTTGTGTACCAGTTATATGTGCTCCTTTTCATATTACACCAAAGCAATGGGATCAGAAATAGATGGAGAAGTAACATACATTTCTGTAGGTCTTTGTCTTATTGACATAATACACTGACGAGGCTGCAGCAAAACAGTGGCGTGTACAGTCGTCCCACCATAAAGACACACATAAACACGCGCTCACACACAAGCACGAGTGCAGATGCTACACAGAACTTTCATTTAAAAAGGCAGAGAACACAAAGAATCCAAAACCAGAATATCTTGCTGATATTTTGGGCTGGTGGAGATCGCTCACGAGCAGCCAGCCCATAAAACGAGTACCAACAGTATCAAGCTGGAAAATGGAAATATTGTGAAACGACGTGGTACAAATCGGGCACCGTCATGAAATTTGCCATGAAGTGTAGTGCTGCGCGTGCGCAGATGTGCGAGGTACAAATACAGCGGGAGGTTATGGATTGGTTCAGAAACGCAATGATGGTGTCATTAAATGAGCACCAGCCAAACATTACACGGTAGAGAACGATGTGGACATAGTGATACAAATATGATGGTTTTGTCTCATCCAGCTATTTTTATACAGATGGACACGATTATAGTGATTATGCAAAAATGATCATGGTCAGTCCAAATAATTGCGATCAGACAATTACGTAATAATTGTGACAGGCCTCTTGCCGATTAATTTATCTCAGCAATAATTAATTCATATTTTCATTATAACCTTCAATAAATACACAGGGACATGGCATAACCTCAGAACATCTTAACAGACGAGGTACCACTTGTAGACACTATGCTAAACATCTGCATAAATCAGCAATCTTTAACCTTCACAACCTGAGCCAGAAACGTGTCACTTACTTGTGACAGTGCGACAATTAACAATGACCCTAAAACCACACTTATTGAAGGAAACAATGAAATGGGCAGCTGAAAGAAAAAATTCTTTACAATTTATACAGTATTTTAACAAATCAGGGACATGGCCATTGCAATAAAACAATGGCCTTTAACCCCCCTCCCGTAAGGTGGTGAAGTTTTCAGTGATGTAGCCAAGTAATACATTTGAGTTTGAACCCTGCTCAACCCGTCTGCCTACTGATTCGTAAATGGAAAATGGAAGATTAATACCATGCTGAAATAGTGATCTACAAGTAATCCAGTCATTTACAAGTAATCCATCTCAAAACATATCACAAACCCCCAGTGATGGGACTTACTAACATATGTACACACCACAGGCTACTGGTACAATCTCTGCATGCGTGCTCCTGTCCACAAGCCAGACTGATGGCACACTTAAAAGAACTTTTTACCAAGGGGCCTGAAGTCACATGTCTCTCTCCCGCCATGTTTTAACGACAGTAACAGCTTATAAATTTGAGAAAATGAACCACAGGCTAACATCACAGTTAGCTGGATCCCTGCATGACATTAAAAATCTTCCACAGGCATTATTGTCCTCAGCATCTCTATGCGAGACAGCAGTGACAATGAACGTATAGCTGGCAGCTGTACAGCTGTGTGGCTGCGGACTTCCAACACACCTCTCAGGTTGCCATGGGCCGACGGCGAGGACCCGGCCGGGGCAGCGGCGGCGGTCCGCCCGTCACTCGCCATTTTGGCCAGGATGCCCGGAGGGGCCTGTAGCGGTGTGCCAGCCGGGGCGCTGACGGCAGGCGCCGCGTTGGGCGGCCTCTGCACCTTGGTGCCGTCCCCGTGCCTCACTGCGGCCACACGGCACGGGATCACTGCGGGACAGGAGACGGGGACTGGCGCGGGACGTTGTGGCATCGGGGACACACAGCCAGCAGCGGGTGGGCATTCCCAAATAAGCAGCCAAGAATTTCATTAATGAGTATTATCCGGGGGGGGGGGCTTTTTGCACTTTTAGCATGTGTGTGTGTGGGGGGGTGTTATTTCTATCACAATCTGCTCTGCACCTGAGAAAGAGTATCTCCTAGTACCTACCTTCAGAGCCTAACGCACCGAGCCACACACCAAGGCCTACCACTGCAGTCAGCCCTTCTGCATCGCTGCTGTCCCCATCGCCATGTTCATATATGGTGGGGTTTGCATAAGAAATCACATGCAGTTTTTGGGGGATGCGTGAAAGCCACAGATGCCACATAAAAAGCTTCCTAACTCACAAATACATTAGACGTATGTAATCGCTGTTAACAGCAGCCTCTCACGTGACCTTGCAGTGACCTCGCAGTGACCTCGCAGTGACCTCTGTATCCTGTGTTTCTCATGCCAAAGAGACCGAAAAAATTTGAAAAAATTCCGGATCACGTGGACCCCTGAGCCCCTGACCCCCGCAATGTGGAAGGGTTAGCTGTGCTATCACCACCACAAGACAAAAGAAAAAGGAGGGTAATGGGAGAAAATCTACAGGTGGGACAGTCAAAGGAGGAGAAAGACGCTGGCAATTCTCTTTAACAGCTTTTGATATGTGATTTTTTTTTCTTCAGGACAACTGCAACTCAAACATCTCTCTTTTTAAGAAAATGACCAACAGAGCTTATAGATTATAGCCGGTAAACACAGGTGTGGCCAAAAATATTGCCACCTCTGTGGTTTTAAACACACCGATTCTTTCACAAAGAGGTTAACATTTCAAATTATTTAGTGGTTATATATGCATTTCCTTTACTTGCAGTAATACCAGTGTTTTTGGTCGCAACTGTATTACACGAACAATACTTGTGGCGGAGACTTTACCGGTTTTGGACTGGGAGTTCTGGGACAACACCGAAGAGTGGACAAGCTGGGTGGCAGCAGAGGTCACCACGGTGGAGAGACCCGGCGCCCCTGGGTGGCTGAGAGGGGTATTACTGCGGATGGTGAGAGTGGCTGGGATCTGGACTGTGGTGTAAGTGGTGGAAGTCGGCCGACCAGCTATGGGAGTCCCAGGCCGTACTGGGGCAGGCTGGGACACAACCTGAGGCACGCCCACAGCCGGCTTGAAGAACTGCGTGCCTGAGGTTGGGGACAAATTAGCAAAATTGTATTATTCTCCTCAAACTCACAGGCTCAGCATGACCGGCTGGCTGCAATGTCACGCTACCTGACACCAATGTGATCGGTCGGACCGTCTGACCCGGCTGCACGTTCAACACGATCCCCAGGGGATTAACGGGGTTCTGCACAGGCCTCACATTCTGGACAGGGAACCCCTGTGCGATAGACACAGACCCAATGATAAAGGTTGATGCAACATGGCCCACGACTACCTGTGTCTTAAGACACACAAGCTTATCATTCACATACTGCAGTCAGCTTCAACAATGACTTTGACCAATGTTATGCACCTGCTCCAAGTTCAACACAAGAAACACATACATAGCACCTTTGGTAAACTAAAGGTCTTCTCTTTAATATCACAAAAGTCAACCCCTCAGAGCCAACTGGCAAAGACTCCAGACGCTACTTTCAAAGGAAGATTTGAAATTCGGGATCAAGTACGCGCATTTCAGGAAGGAATCTTTAGAGAGCTTTCAGAGAACATCGAGTCTCATTCAGCTCACAGTCAAGTAGAAGCATCAAGTATCTGCACTCGTGTTTCATGGTTTCCTATAAATAAAGGCCAGATTAGATGCTGCCCAGTCTTCATGAGTGCGTGGGCCTCATACCTGTGTGGTGAAGTAGATGGGCTGGTTGGTGGCTGCACTGGATCCAGGTGCAGGACCCTGCATGACCTGCATAGGCTGCAGAAGGTGAGACATAGCCACAGTGCCCAGCCCTCCGGGACTCTGCGTCAGGATCAGCTGCTGGCCCGGGGCAGGCTTGGGTAACCCTTGGGTCACTAACGACGGCAGTGTGGGCTGGCCGACAGCAGGGGGCAGCACCGACGATAAGGAGCCTGGGCAGTTTTAGGACAGGATTATAAACAGGAAAATTCTCACAGGGACAACAATACCATGCAGAACCTTGACTCCTGCCACAAAAATTCAAGAAAAATATAATTTTTCTGGTAATTAAAAAAAATAATAAATGTATTCTGCGCTTATAATTCTGAGCCAACGCCGGTGTAACAGTCTGTCGTTGAACAACGTCTTACATAAATTACCAGAAAATATAAAACATAAACAAGATGGACTGAACAACAGCCCCACTTACATGTTGAATGTGAGTGGATCTGTACAGTGGGACTGGTGGTGGCACTGGACACCATCATCTGGGGGGCCATGGAAACGGAGAGTGATCCAGAGGACGCTGTAGAAGGTACTGTGGCCAGGGAGGTGGTTCCGGCAGTCACGCTGTCCGGCACTTTAATAAAGAGTGCAGTAAGGAACTCACTCACTTGGCAACACAAGAGCCAAATTATTCAAGCACTCAGAACAAAATATACAAATGTAAATGTAATCATGGCGTCCAGCACTCAACTGCACATTTGTCCCTCCTGAAATTCATTTAGCATAGACTATAACGATGGTTGTGTTTGGGCAAATTATATTATAAACTCCATTTTTTACTCAACACAGACCAGTATGGATGATACCTCCCCAAAAGACTGACCGGTTAGATAAATTACACCAAGGAGGGCGCAGAGCATTTTTACAAAGCTATTTACAGACCGATAAATCCTTAGCGACACATGGTTCACACGGTTAAGGTCACAGCAGTATTACTACACAAAAAAATCTTCTAGGGCTGTCACTATAGATTATATCAATAATCAAGTAATCTCCCAATTAATATGACAATTCATCAAGTAATATAACATAATATAATCATTGAATTTGGCGCAAGGCAGGAATCAACCACACTCAGTCACACATACAGTCAATTTAGGCACTCCAGTTCACTTACGTTTAATGTTTTTGTACAGTATAAGAAAATCGAGAGATCTGCTGAAAAAAAGCCCCCCACATAGAGGGTGAACGTCAAACTCGAGCGGCAGTTTGTGTCGACAGCAGTACCCAGTGCGCCTCGGTAGACACGCACGATGTGCGATGTTAATATCGACATGCCATTTTATGCACATGAAGTTGTCATATCACAAGGACCACGACAGTCTGCTGGATTGAAACAGTCAATGAATTGCACTAAAATCTTAAGTGGAAATAAAATTCAGCAAGCTTTGCAATTTTCACGACGTTGTCTTTTCAACATTATCTTTGTATATGTTTCTTTAAAAGAATCAGTCTGGTTTACTACCGCTGCTTTTGCATGAGCTGTGCATGTCCTCTCTGATAAATCATTCCCCTCCTTGCTGTTGCACTCACTCATAGATCTTGTCGCGCATTTATGAGAAATTAAACAAAAATAAGCTAAAAGGAGATTAGCGACATGAGCTGGTCACGAAAAGACATTCATCTTCCGCTGTATGCAAACACATAGAATGCACATTGCGTAGAAACGAAATTGAGCTGAAACAAATTTTATCGGCACTGCTTTTTCTGCTGGCACACCTCACCGCACAGACTCCGAGATAAGTTCTATTTGCCTATATAGTTCATTTTAAATTCCTAAATTAAATATATAGATGTGAAAATGTGAACTTCTTCCAGTATCCTTAAGCCCTACCACACAATACGTTAAAAAATAATTAACTATACTTGGTTGTGTATACTGTATTATGTACAAGGAACCTTTGTTTGAGTAACGACTGCTTTGATTGAAATCGTAGAAAGCAAATGAAGCAGAACAATTTAAGTGAAAGTAATAACAAAAACAGGCTAGACTACTCTGACAAGATAAACAGCACATCGATGGCTAACCACACTTTACTGGGTGAATCTGTCAAACCCAGAAATCTTCTTTAAGATGCATTTGCATTGCTGTGATGACACTGAGGTTCCGCTTTGCAATATTGACAACTGCATTCTCATTCACTTTTCATGTGAAGTGCTCCCACATAAATGATGCTTACTCTGTTTATTTGGATCCTCATTCTATAAGAATCGTCTTCCGTCCCCCATATTTCTGAGTAATCGAAAAGGATCATTTTAACTGACACCTTTTAATACAAGTTTAATCAAGTAATCGTGACAGCAATAATAATTTCCCAGTTCTGAAAACGCACCAAGTTATAGATTCAGCACATAACTACAATTATTAATATTAAATCAACGCTGAATTCATATTTGTTTAATTTTATTACTGTATTAATGTTTTATTCCTTTGTTCATGCTGGATGCAATGTAGTGCATATGAAACCTATAACAAGAAAACTACTATTTTAAAATTACATTTTACTTATATCTAACCCAAAGCCAAAAAAAAATGGCTGAACTGCTGTTATGCTTTAAAACCTTCGCGTATTATATTTAGATTTAAAAATCAGTAAGTCAGTATATAGGTCTCTGATACAAACATTATATCAAGCAACTTCTTAGCGAAAGGCTCCAAGATGACCAGCCAGTCTGACCACTCAAACTTGCCTTTTTGACATCCAAACACAAGGCCAGAACAGTGGTAGACGTTTGGTAAGAAATAATATACTGGAAAAAAGACATAAAGGAACAACTTCACAATGCATTACGCGCTGCCTCAATTCAAATTAGGGGCTGAAATGTTAACAAGGATCTGTTTAATGCACAGTGATAAGCTATTCCAGCTTGCAGTCCCGTTTACAAACACATACTGTAGATGCAGCTGGACGATTTATGGAATGGACAGGCAGTAGCTCTAGTCCTTTGAGTCTTGTATGGACTGAACGCAGGAATCCAGAGTAAGATTCAGGAAATCAAATTACATCAGGCTACTACACCATAAGCACACATCATCTTGTTACAACAAAAAAGTACTTCATTTTTCACTGTAAAAAGATCAAGTTTCCTATCAACGGTGATAAAAAAAGACAACTGTAAAGAGTCCTGTAATTTATTATAACTACATTAGGAATCAGCAGATAAAAATACAATTAAAGACCCATTAATTCTTGGAAATTTTAATCTAAATTCTATTATTCCAGCATAGATTCAGTGTAATCCCCCTAAATATACAGACACTATTCTATTACATAAAATCTCACATGAAATATAATTTATACACATGCCTGTCTTTACCTCAGTTCAGCTTCCTTCCAACAGCTTGGTCACAATAAAAAAATGCACACTAACAACAGCAGGGAATCATGTTCACAACCGCCAATAAATACACAGCTAAGACTGCCAGTCGGGAGCGTGCTATCTGACGCCGCAGACGCCCCCTTGCAGAGCAGCCCAGTTCGCCCCAAGGCACAGGCACCCTGCCCGGGGCAGCCGCTTACCTGAGGTGGCCTTGCTCTCCATCGTGCCGACTTCTTCGTCCTCAACATCGTCGTTCATCTTCTGCCACGGCTCCAGCTCCTCTTCCTCACACTCCATAAACAGATCGGCATCTGCCATGTTTCTGAAGACCAGAACAAACAGCATATACGCACACATTCTCACATGCGTTTACATTTGCGTCATCACCCTGATTTAAAACCTGGAAAGGCAAATTAAAATTTTAAGATCGATAAATTGAAGCTGGTCTATTCATGATTTTTTTAGGTTAATACACAACCACTGTGTCTTGTAGCATTACTACTAAAATTTGTTTGAAAATACCAGCATACAGAAAACTAGCAGAAATCCAACATGGTCCATCCCTGCTGTTTGCATGTAACTGGCAGCAGTAATTTAATTAAATCATACATATGTGTAAGATAATAACAGCTTCTGTTGTAAATGTACTTGATGAATAAGCTTTGTTTGGATTTAATCAGATTGGGTTTGATGCAATCAACAACCTATGATCAGATCACATTAAATGTATTCTGGTCAACTTAATGATTAACCCTTAATGGTGAACAAAAAATAATTCCACAAAAATGAAGTATTCATATAGTGAACTATTTCTGTATTGTTAGCATGCCCAAGGGGGTTGGGCAACCAGTTGACCTGGGACCCCCAGAGGTTTTTTTTCTCCCTGTGT
>JABFDZ020000138.1:15296275-15309652 GCA_019775955.2 Pollimyrus isidori | reverse complement strand
ACGCAACGAATCGATTATGAAATTCATCGCCAACTCTTTTAGTAATCGATTTTTATCGATTCGTTGTTGCAGCCCTAATTTACATCTCATTAGACCCAAGGTTGCAGATATTTTTCCTATGCTGAACAATAGGGCTGAGCAATATAAATAATGATTTGTAGTCATATTCAATTTAAACAATCTATAAATGAGAAACTTCAATGAACTGTCAAAAAACATTGCCTGATAGCACATAACCTATGACCAGCAAACACAGCAAGGTTGATTGATTGAGCTTGGCACATGCTACTGTTACGTTAATATTATGGAAGAGATGCACCCTCAAAGGGAACATCAGTGTTGGCAAAGAAAATGACAATCAGCTGCCATAACATCTTATTGTGGGTAAATAAGATAAAAAGTGTGGTGGTACCTCGGCAATTTGAAGTCTGGCATGAAACAGGCTGGTGCTGTGTACTGTAAACTCAAACACTTTCACCACTTAATTTGTGAGGTTATTTTCATTTGTGTCCAATAAGTATTCAAATGACAATTATTTAAAACCACTGTTTATATTGTAAATCCTTCACATTTCTTTTCTCATAGGAAAACAAGCATTCTAGATTTCAGTATAAAGATTTTTTTTCTGATCAATAATTAAAGATGATCTCCCAAGGTTAGCTGGCAGTAGCATGGTGCCCTCTTATCTCTATTGTGGATTTGCATGTTTTCCATGTTTGTCTATGATTTCTTCCCGAGTTTGAAAAGCTAACATCTGGGTGCATTATGATGGACTGGTATCCCGCTCACTGCAACCGCGGCCTCGCGCCATTTCTGGGGTAAGCGCCAAAGTCACTGTGACGCAGTGCTGGATAAATAGTCATGGAACATGAACAGTGGCGTATTACAAAGCGGGGATACTGGCTTATTGGGCTAACTTGTCGCATTTAAGGTAGTCTTGGGGAAAATGTAAGGGAGCAAATTCTAAGTTCATTTAAACTGTGGTAGCTTAAATCTGACAAGTTACCCCCGATAAACCAATAACCGCGCTTCGTAGTACAGGCCACGGGTCTTAAAATGAAATGAAGCGAAACAAACTATTCTGTTTTAGTTACACCTGGAACGTTCGTTTGTGGAATTTCTGACTTGTAATATTTTTTTCCATCACTATGGAATTATTTAAAATTACCAACAAGAAATGACATGAACACTAACTTAGTAGATTTCAAGAATTCCATTTATCATGCACTAGGCATAGTCAGACTATAACCTGCAGCTAAATTAAAGGTGGTTAACTCCGCCATAATCAAAATATTTTACGGAATAATAAAAAGAGCTATACTGGAAAATACTACAGAGATACTACAAATACAAACATAGTACAAATGAAGTGCGAGGTGCGTAAATATGAAGAGATCCTGTGAGTCAAACTCGCTTACGAAAGAAACCTTACGGCAAATCTATATTATTCCATTATAAACCTAAAATTGGCAACATCTAAGGCGTTGGGAGTAGTTTGCACACCCTACAGACTATTCACAAGGTAATAAAAGTGTTACTTGTATACAAATGACTTGTTTCGAGTCGAAAATCCCACGGCAGCTAGCTGACCAAAATCGGCAACTATGGTTAAATTATAACCATCGGTTAAGTATTTAGAAAGCTGCTGATGGCCTGACAATGGAAGCTCCTTCTGAGCCTCTCAGTTCTCCCGCAGCAAAAGTGACTTAGTTAGGTAGAGAGGTAGTTATTTGGGCGGGTGCTTTTCCATGTTTGGCGCTTGAAAGTATCCAGGTCTCCAGCTTGGGGTTTCTCAACCGCTTGGTTTGCGTACTAGGTAAATGCAATCTGGCCCGTAATGGGCCGCGGCTACCGGATCCCAGCCCTCCCGGTTGGCCGCCGACACGTAATGGTCAAGAACTTGGTCTTGTGGTTGGAAAGGTTCAAAATAACTTCTCTAGAAGCCGATTATTTGAACTAAGTTGAAATAATTTTCCATTAATATTAAGTCGATTTCTTCCTTTATGGGAAAAAAATAAATATGAACATAGCAGAATGTTATCACCTAAAGACGGCCTACAACACAACTGGCTTTTTAATTTAATCAATCTGCAACCCACCAAAAATCCTAAACTACACCTTAAAGCGCAAACAAACGGTATTCCACAGCATCACGATTAACGTTGTCGCGAGTTTCACATCAAGAGTATAAAAAGTAATGTTATAAAACTAACTAAATCCCTAAATTACAATGAAACGATCATTAACAGTCTTATTAAATCATACAGTACTGTGACACCCTCACTAGACACGACTTCAAAGCGGACGGGTGCATTATGGGATATATGCACGCGTAGACCCCGGAAGTTCATTGAGGGCTGCAGTTACGTCTTCGCTCTCGCCATGGTTTGACTGACGCATTTCAAAACGGACTTAACATATTTTTCCTTGGATTGTTTAATTTGAATTTTTGCTAGATTTTTTATTAACCTTCAACGTCAACTTATAATAATTGTCAAAATGAATGTGACACTCGCTGTCAAGCAGTATGTCTCCAAAATGATAGAGAACAGCGGGCCCGGAATGAAGGTTTTGCTGATGGATAAAGAGACGGTGAGTGGTTTTTTTTCTCTTCTTATGCCCGTTTATGTTGTAATATTGAACTGCCAGCTATTGCCGCAATTCAGTCACCCCTTAGTGAAATATTTTTGAAAACACACTGTCGGTGAAATGTAAATGGATACGCATAAACCATCATGCAATGAAAAACAATTTAATTCAGGGGTAAATAGCTACTGGAATACGTCGAAACATAATACTGTCACGTATGTTTGCGATTATAAATGTCAGAGAATTGCATTAAGAAAATGTTCATAAGCGTTAGGATGACAACGAATCCCTAACAGGTTGAAATTACCTGGAAAGCAAAACAAGTGACGGTCTTGTAGTGGTTAGATGCGACCATTAGGTTGCTGGAGCATCGAGTGTTCTTGGGGTTGGTTTGTCGCAACAGGAGATGCATCACAACACGAAACTTCCATGATCTGTAGCCCCTAGGAATGAATTATTTATCCTTTACGAAATATCTGAGCTGCGGTCTGGTGTGTTTTTTCCCGGCAGACAAGCATCGTAAGCGTGGTTTACACACAGTCGGAGATCCTGCAGAAGGAGGTCTACCTCTTTGAGCGGCTTGACTCCCAGAACAGGGAAAATATGAAACACCTGAAGGCGATATGTTTCCTCCGCCCCACCAAGGTATGCCAATGAAGCTCGTGCAATCCATAGAGCTGCCTGTTTATTGGAAGGGCTCCAACATGTATTGTGTCTGTTGTTTATTTACAGGAGAACGTCGAAAACTTGATTCAGGAACTTCATCGGCCGAAATACAGTGTTTACTTTATCTGTGAGTGCTGTCAACTGTAGTCAGTCACCGTCAGCTGAAGCTTCATCTGAAAATCTTGTTTTTTTACTTTGCATTAATGATCGATATATTTCTCCCTACGTTATACAAATTATGGTTTGATTTCCTGTGTTTTCGTGGTTCCATAGTGTATAAAAAGGAAACAAAAATTGACAAAAGCAAATGTCAGATAAAGTGCACACACGGCCTCCAAAACTGAACCACTATGATATGAGATCTGTTTTAGATTTAAACACAAGTGTATATATCTTCTCTCTGCTGAATCTTTTGACTTAACAGTATCTAGTATTACATACGCTCTCATTGGTGAAGATTTAAAGTTTTTCTGAAAATAAAGACAGATTATGATTGCATAACCTTCCTAAAAGGATGCACGTTGACCGCTCTCATCAGTTTAACGAAGTGTCCTTGTAGATTTCAGCAATGTCATCAGTAAGAGTGAAATAAAGGCGCTGGCAGAGGCGGACGAGCAGGAAGTGGTGGCGGAAGTACAGGTGTGTGTGTGTCCATCCGATCTGTGTCCTCCACTCCCCGTCCCACACTTTTAGCAATTATAACTGCCGATTGTCAGAATGCCTGTTCTTATAGTCGGTCTTTGTGAACACCCTTTGCCGTCTTCAAATACAATATCATGTGAAAATCTTTGCTCCTGCTCTGAATTTAAAAAAATATTAATTATGTGCTTACAGAATGTTAAACCAAATATTTTTTGTGGCAACTTCAACTTTAGTCACTTATAAAGTTATGCAACACCCATTGTCCATTTGGAAAGTATCTTGTGCTCATGTGCAATGAAAAGCCGATCCTGTACTTTCTGATTAATAGTGCCAGCAACTTGAAGTCATTTTGGCCCACTCCTGTTTGCAACGCTGTTCCAGATTTTTCAAACGACTTATGAGTTTAGCTAGTCTGTATGTAAATTCTCTTGTTCTTCAAGCAGCAATACCATGATCCCTTGTGATGTGTGGCTCAGCAGGCTAAGATGCTCTGCCTGTAATCAGAAGGTGGTCGGGTGGAGCCCAGCCTCGGTAGAATAGTCGCATGTGTGTGGCCCCTCGAACAAGGCCCTTAATATGCAACCCCACAGGCACCACACGTGGCTGACCCCTCACTGTGTCCCACGAGCTTGTCTTCACCTCCATGTGGGTCTCAAGGCGAAAAGAGCATCCCCCCCGTACATGGGGATTAAGAAAATATCACCATTAAATGACTTTACAGATGATAGGCCTGATGTTCTCCTTTAGAACCTTATGGAGGTTGTAGCATTCATAGTTCTTGCAAGTTGTGGATGCTTTCCAGGATCAGGACACCAGTATTAATATGACATTCTTAGTAATACATTCTTACCTTTTTCCATCTAAAAAAAAAAGAAACTACTTTCAGCTCCATTACTTATAGAAGACTATTTCACACACCTTGAGGATCATACACCTTGTTTTGCAGTAGTCCTTTCCATTTTGTTTTTACAAAGGTCATAAACAGAAATTAAAAGCTTCTGTTGGCTACGCAGCAGACTGAGCCTGTAGTGTTTATATCCAGAGTGTGGGATTAATCTGTGTAACAGACACGCTGCTTCTTTTCATGGCCGCAGGAATTTTACGGAGACTTCATTGCAGCAAATCCTCACCTTTTCTCCCTCAACTTGCTGGGGGTTGCCAGGGTAAGGAGGGTTTTGCAGATTCAGGGGTATTAGAGGGCTGTGCTGAATGATTACAAAGTGTATAGATACATATGTAGATAAAAGTAAATGAGTTTGCCTGAATAAATAGCATTCAATATTCTCAAGATGATTATTGCATGGAAATGTAACCCAAGTGCCGTGCTGGTGATTGCAGCGTCTTTTTCCGCCCTCAGGGTCGTAGCTGGGAACCCAGCCTGCTTCCACGCACCACCCAAGGTCTGACGTCAGTGCTTCTGGCTCTCAAAAAGTGTCCCATGATTCGATACCAGCTCTCTTCTGACATGGCCAAGAGGCTGGCAGAAAGCGTTAAGGTGGGTCGTCCTGACACCCCAGTCATTTATAGGGTGCACGTCATGCCCGTATTCCCCATTCATAGTGGGCACCTTTTTCTGATAATCCCCATGCTGGGTGCAAATATACATACATATATCTGAAAACCAGACTGGATTCTGACTACTACTTAATTTCCTTGAATATTTAATGTTTAACTGAAACCATGCACCAGATGTTAAATATTTATCCTGTATTTTTTGGTTGGTGGTTTATTTTTATAGCTTCCATTAATCACTGCATGGTTTAAGATGTTGTTGGTCGCTGTGACAGTTAAAACTGTAGTCGTGTGAGCCAATAACATCTACCAGTAACATATGAACCAATGGTGTCGGCCAGTAACAAATGAGCCAATGAGACTGAGCAAAAATAAATAAGCCAATGACATTGACTCCTGTGTCATTTGTGTCTTTCAGCAAATCATCACTAAGGAGTATGAGCTTTTTGACTTCAGGAAGACCGAGGTGCCTCCCCTTCTGCTCATCCTGGATCGCAGTGACGATGCCATTACTCCTCTGCTCAACCAGGTCTGAATACGACTGTGCACTACTCAGGACATGCATGGATTCTAGCTTAATCTCGCTTAATTTTATGCAACACCCATTGTCCAATTGGGACAATGAGTGAATGAGAGAAACTACTTCTGTCACTATTAATTTATAGTAGTTATTTGGTTGGTAAAACAATCCTATCGTTCAATGTCTTTATAATAGTAATTATTTATGTAATGCTTTTACTATTAAGGTTAAGAAAAATATATATGAAATAACACTTAAATGTATTTGTTGGATTGTAGCTTCAAACATAATAATTGTATATGGGTGCATTTTCACTGAATTATTACCATTTTTTTAATTCATTTTCTGTGCACCCCACCCATGCCAAAAAGTTTGTCTTTAGGCCATGATCAGGGATAGTCAGTGAGTGCATCTCTGTAATTTACATTTCTGTCGTCCTCAGATAATGTGTAGTTTAGGCCACTAGAGGTCAGAATTATCAAGTGTGTCATTTCCGAGCTGAAATGGCCTGCATTTACACCTTACTGAGCTGGCCTTTGGGGCTTTGCCACGGTTCTGCGTTTATGCTCCCCACAGTGGACGTACCAGGCTATGGTGCATGAGCTCTTAGGCCTCAACAACAACCGCATCGACCTGTCCCGGGTTCCAGGCATCAACAAGGATCTGCGGGAGGTGGTACTGTCTGCTGAGAATGATGAGTTTTACTGCAACGTGAGTGAGGCCAGCAGAACCGCTGTGTTATTTCTCTCTAGCTACTAAGGAATGCAGTTAAATGGGATGGTGTCTCGAAATTGCCGGTATCGTGTCGTCTGCATGTGTGTAATCTGTACAAGATGTAACCCAGGTAATGAGCAAGTGGTTAAAAGATGGATGGATTGATGGTTGGTTTCAGAATACTGAAGTATATGAAAGCAGTGTCTGCTCCAAGATTAGATCCTGCAGCATTTTCAGATCTAGATTTTTTTTCAGTGAATGTAACTCTTTTTACTCAACTGGTCGTCTGGACCTGAACCTTCCACCTGTGGCTGCTGGTATAGTCCGGTGATTAGAGCCACTCTGAGTGTGTCATTTGGGAATTGCGTTAAAAAGGCACATGAATGAAACTCCTGATTCCGCTTACAGAACCTGTACCTGAACTTTGGGGAGATTGGGACAAATATCAAGAACCTAATGGAGGATTTTCAGAAGAAGAAACCAAAGGGACAACAGAAACTGGAGTCCATTTCAGACATGAAGGTGAGGGAGCTCTGCTACCATGACTGGGATGAGAGCAGGAATACCACCAACATAACACCATTAAACGTTACAGCTGATTGTATCAGGCCATTTGTGGTTTTCGCCCAAAGGTCATAAAAACAGGTGCTTATGTGAATAGATTGCTGGAGTGTAGTACCACCATGACTGCATAGATCCATATTTATTTATTGACATCCCAGACATGCATATAACATATGCCTGATGAATTACACTTGCAGTATAATGGCCAAAACATGAGTATCCTTGCTGGTTTATTGCATGAAATATTAATATGCCTACCTCATTAGTCTAAAACCACCACAGGAAATGCAATGCTGAAGTAAGACTGATGCACCCTCTTTGTCTCCTGTAATCATAAACAGAGATTGTTTGATAAGCTCTGTGTCTCTCTGGCCAGGCCTTTGTGGACAACTACCCACAGTTTAAGAAGATGTCAGGCACGGTGTCGAAGCACGTGACCGTGGTGGGTGAGCTGTCGCGGCTGGTTAGCGAGAGGCAGCTTATGGAGGTGTCCGAGGTGGAGCAGGAACTGGCCTGTCAGAACGATCACTCCAGCGCTCAGCAGGTTAGCGGTCGGCACGTCAGGCTGAGATCGCGTGCTAAATGGCAGATCCTCGTGTGGGGAAATCTGCAGTGGTATGGCTACTGTCATGTTCAGATCTCACTCATCCACACAGAAATACTGTCCGTGTGGAAAAGCTTTTAATATTTTCACTCCCACGTACACGCACACTGTTTGCGCTGTCTTTGCAGCCTGGTTAGCCTCCCCTAGGGGAAGCTCCTGCGATTTTTTTCCACACATCCTTATTTGGAGAATGGGCAGAAACCGGAGACCGGCAGCTCGCGGGCGGCCGTGACATCGGGCCGCGGAATCCCAAGAGGGAGTCTGCAGCCTCCCCTTTCAGCTGAAACGGGGTCTTGACCATGAGTGTTGGAGAGGCATGCTAACAGAACATATGTACTGGAGACTGATATTTCTGCCCGTTCTCCCCTTCATGGGCAATTGACACTCAATAGAGTGGAGAGCTCTTACATTTAGTAGTGCCTTTATGACCCCACCCCCCCAGTGGAGCGCAGATAACTGAGTTCAGCTCAGGTCCTCCTTTCACAGCACCTCTTCTGGGGACGGTGTGGCCCCCAGCTAATGGGGGGGGGGGGGCTGCCCCACAGCAAAGAGCCTTTAAACAGGAAGACCAGCCACTGCTGCGCATTCACTTTTCCGTCTGCTGTTCCCTCATCCAGCTTCATTAAACTGGAATTTCAGCGTGTTGCTTGCTCCAGTTTGTAAGGCTTCACTGACACTATGCTGTCACATATACAGCAATTCACATTCAGTTTGTGTCGTTATCTTAGAATTATCACAGCTGGCTGACCATTCAACTGTGTCAAATGGACACCAAACCTTTTAGGGACTCAACCTTCCTTCTACCTCTGTTACAATACAGGACAAAACAGGAATATTATTCTTTTTAGCTAAATACTTTTTCTGGGCATAAATCTGTCAATACCTCAGACTGGCTGCACTTGCATTTGCGCCATTGTTACCAAGGGGCGCTTCAGCATGAGGACAAAGTGCACAGTCTTCGGTGGCAGTAAAGGGGGTGGGGGGAGTTTAAGGTTATGACTTGTACGAACGTAAATGGGACTAATGACGCACTTCTGGATATGCGAAAGAAAGAAAAACTTCTGTGGAATTTGCAGTGACCGAATGTAGCACCACTTGACAATGGGGGGGAGGGGCTTCCTAAACTTTGTGACCACCCATGCTGGAGTGTCACACGTCAAAGGTTAGGAGAGTAAAGGATTGTGGGAAATTTTGGGTGACTCAGTGACTGGAGAAAAGGGGCAATCGGGAAACGGTGCGGAATGAAGCTTGAGAAGAATGGGACACTTGTGCATCCATTGCCCACTGGTGCCCTTTGTGGTCTGTCTCAGGGCCTGGGAACTGTAGACCCCTCTTCATGGAAAGGTCACCATGACTTCTGTACTTTCGCCTTAATTTTTAAGGGTTCTTAGTCATTCTGTGAAGCTCTAGGATAACTAATCCTTGTTTTTTAGGTGACCTGTATGTAACAACATCACTGTTGGTTAGAACTGTACTTCAGATCTTAAGATGTCTTGGTTACTTCTGATTCTCTCATCCTCACCCCAACCGCCCTCCACTACCTTCAGAACGTCCGGAGGCTCCTGCAGAACCCCAGAGTGTGTGAGTTGGATGCTGTGCGCCTGGTGATGCTCTACGCACTTCGCTATGAGAGGCACAGCAGTAGCAACCTGCCTGGCCTCATGGAGGACCTGAACCGGAAGGGCGTCTCTGAGCGGTACCGCAAGGTGAGAAGCTTCAGGATTGGTGCATTCTGGGAAATGGGGGATGTTCAGAGGGCCATGCAAAAGCACTGATGTGGGATGACTCCACTTTTGCTGGTCCTTTTTGGTGTTTTGGGTAACATGTTTGTATGGTCTGTTCCTTAACCATCATTAAACCGTTACTACTGTGTTATTTCTGAGTATGCTTACTAACCCATTGTTTTTATATTTGCAAATGACTTAAACGCGGCTCTTACCCAAGTGCAGTGGTCCTTAATTACCAGGAGCAAGATATGATTGTGATATATTTCAAAATTTTTGTTTTTCTTTCTACTAATGTATTATCAAATGAGTAGTGATAATGTATTAACAGTTAAGGAGCAGACCTTAATCTAAAGTGTTAATGGGGCTGGCAACAGACCAAATCTGATGGACCAATCCAGGATTTTCATGGGGGGGGGGGGGGATGTGGACCAAAAACCATATCTCAATATTCTTGGATAGAATGGCGAATCCTGATATATGTGTGTACTCACACACACACACACATTCACACACACACACTCATGGTGCCAGTCAAATGTTTGGAGAGACATACCCACGAAAATGTAGAGAACAGTACAAATACACTTCAAAGGACGTCAGAACTATAGTATAACACATATGGAATTATGTACTGACCAAAAAATGTATTAAACAAAAACCATTTTATGGGGTTGGTAGGCTTTTCCAGCTGTCCTGATGGAGGTCCCACATACATGCTGAGCTCTCATTGGCCGCTTTCCTACTGTGTTTAGGTCATGTGACCAGGTCATGTGATGCGACACTATCCCTCGCTTTTGTAGGCAGCTTGGTGTGTCCACACATTGAATTGGTAGTGTGCAAATACAGTACAGGGTTTTTTTACCTGTTTTCAAAGAAACTACTATAACTAGTGTAATTAAGTTTAGACACTTTTCATTACTGCAACCAGGAGTCTCAAAATAGGCACAAACATAAGCTATAGGTAGGCCTATATCTGTGTTTCATGTGTCAAGTAAAACAGCCTGGGCATAAAACCCTTTCACTCCACATTGTCTACCAACAGCATTTTTAATCTGTTTATCATCTTATTGAGCCCACGTGGGGAAATTCTCTTTTCACCTCCCCCATCTTGCCCTCCAAGACATAGATACACATATGTAGTTAGGAGTGAAGCCTGGCAGCACAGGGCAGCTCAATATTTTTTTATTTTTAATCACTGATCGCTGCTGTTGCAGTTACCTGGGTAAAGACTGCATTCTAGCATCGTGTGACTGTGTTACAGATGGTGCAGTCTGTGGTAGAGTATGGCGGGAAGCGCGTCAGAGGAAGTGACCTCATCACGCCCACAGACGCGGTGGCCATCACCAAACAGTTCTTCAAAGGTCTCAAGGTTCGAGATGAAAGTTTCTCTTTATAGCATATTTCTAACTGAGCTTCTGGCTTGCTGGTCATTTTTGTTGCTTTGCAACCCAGCTAGATAAACAGTTAAGACTTTAATCATGTCACTTATTTATGTGTTAGTTTATTACTCTTTTTCACATTTAATGGCTACGATGACTGATTTGGGACAGTTACTGACACTCCTTTAATAATGTAAATATCTGACAGTGTAGTGGGTTTGTGTAAATCAGGATGATCCCACTTCTCTATGTTCACCAGGGTGTGGAGAATGTGTACACCCAGCACCAGCCCTTGCTGCATGAGACCCTGGACCAGCTCATCAAAGGCCGCCTTAAGGACAGCCAGTTCCCCTACCTGGGCCCCAGCACCCTCAGAGACAGGTGGGCGCTGCCTTCAACTGCCATTGACTTTCTTTGCTGCATTAAATTGCTTTTTTTGCTTATGTATGCATTTAAAGACCCACATTTAGTGCATTAATTCGGCTGAAATCCCCTGAAATGTGCGAGTGACGTCGTTAATGCATATTATCTGCCTTTTTTGGATTTTATGTACATTGTGTTTTGAATCCTTACTTGTAATTTGAACTGCAGGTTAGTAACAGAATAGCAAGGTGATGGTTCGGTGTATATCTGTAAGAACAGACTCGCGGATAAGATGTATCCCTCCCGCCCGGGCAGATACCCAGCTGCTGTGACAGAAATAGTAATGGAAACTCCCCCTTTCCCTCCCGGCTCTCCAGCTGACTCTGCAAACACAATGCAGGCTTGACAGTCCCCCAGCCTTGGTACTCCAAGCCTGTGTCCCCCTTGTAAAGTGGGGGGGGGGGGTTGCATTTTACTGGCCTGTGTTGCGATGGGGTCCGTGCCGCTCAGATATATTATCCTGATACGCTGGTGATGCTCCAATCCCCTCCCCCCCAGCTGAAGGTGGGGCGACGTGTGACCCGGACTATGGGCACAGCCACATCCTCTGCAGCCGGCATTAAATTGGTCGGCGCTGCATTGCAGATGCGGGTCAGTCACACAGTGGCACATGTGGATTTCAGCTGACGGGGAAAAATCTTTCTTTTGGCTGTGACCTAAAGATAGCTATGGAAGGAAGGATGGAGGAGGGGAGGGGCTGAGAGCTGAGTGAGGGGGTGCCCTTTGGCCTGGCACCCTGACCTTTAACCTCATTGTGCACCCCCCTTGCACTGAAAAGTAATTTCCAGAATCAGCATCAACGCTTCTTTACCCGCGTCATCACCTGTCCGCTTCCTGTCTCGGCAGACCCCAGGACGTCATCGTGTTCATCATCGGGGGGGCCACGTATGAGGAGGCGCTGACTGTTTACAACTTCAACCGCACCATGCCGGGGGTCCGCATCGTACTTGGAGGGACCAGCATCCACAACGCCAAGAGGTCAGCTAGAGTGGCACGATGGTGGCTAGCCGCTTGCTGCGGAGCCCGTGTTCAGGCGTGCGGTAGCTGCTTGTCAGGTGGACATTTAGGGCCTTCCTGCACTGCAACTGTGCTTCCAGTCAGCAGGCATCCGCAGCCCAACCGGGCTTCCAGTCGGCAGGCATCCGCAGGCTGCATCCCTCCTCCCTTCGCAATTTCTCTTTCCGTTTTCATCTCCTTTCATTTCTTTAATTCCCACTTTATTTTTCTTTTTTTCTCTGCATTACCCTATCCCCCCCCCCATCTGCTCCATGCACTCAGACCTATCAATGCCCAGTTGTTAGAGCAGCAATTACAGAAATGTTTAAGAGGGCTTTTGGTTGAAATCTCCAGGCCAGGAGCCAAGGGTGAGGGAGGTTATAAGAGGCAGCTGGGTGGGGGGGCAGGGGGGGTGTTGAGACAGCTGCTGGGACACCTCGCGCCCCCCCTCTCGAGCCCTGCCGAGGAGGCCACAGTGTTGGGAAGACTGCAGAACGTGGCCAGCCGACACGGCACCTGCTGGCGAAACGGCGATCGCCGTGGGAACAGGGGTGACGTGTGGGCACCTCAGGCCTGCTTCTGCGACAGCCTGCGCCCAGTCTGGTGTCAGCGCACACGCTGGGAGTTTGATTACCCCACTTGGGGCCACTGCATGTCGCAAAGGCTCCGCGTTTCCCCCAGAAATGTGCCAGATGGCTCTTTAGGAGAACTGTTGCCAGATAATTGTTCAAATTCACTAGAAATACAGTAGGGGACATTCAGACCGATATCGCTGTCACTTGGCTGGGAGAGGAACCTTCCGGACAGTTTTTCATGTGTACCGGAATCGGGTATTTGTTGTTGCGTTAGGCGTAAACAAAAGCGAACGCTGATTTAATGCCAATCCAGTAGCTCAGGTGGTTGGTGAGGGTGTCGGTGACCTGCTAACCTCCCAGAGGCAGCTGGAGCCCTTTCCCATCCAGGGAGACCCGAGGAGGGGGGGGGGGGGGGGGGGGGGGGCGGCACGGGGGGGGGAGGCACTGGGCAAGGGCGCGGGCCGGC
>JABFDZ020000138.1:15276541-15295999 GCA_019775955.2 Pollimyrus isidori | reverse complement strand
TCATACAAGATATTAAATTTGGATCTCACAGCACCACTACTTAATTTGCTGACATATTTTTGTATTTGCAGTAAATTTGTTCAATTTCTGCATAGGCGACAAAACTTTTGTCTTGCCAAAATTTATCTTTCTGTCTTGATTAAATGAAAAATCTTTTTTCAGTGAAACTAATTCATTTCAATGCATTAAACATCATTTGGGAGGGTTTTAGCTTTTAATATGAGCTATTTCTAAGCGACAAGACTTTTGTCAGGGACTGTTTGTGTGTGTGTGTGTGTGTGTGTATATATATATATATATATAATATAATGTGTGTGTGTATATATGTGTGTATATGTGTGTGTATATATATAATATGCTTATGGCAGTTGCTAGGAATTGCACTATGACTGTGTTACAGAATTTAGACACAAATTTAAAAAAGGCACGATGGTAAAATTATGCACATTGTTGTTTTGCTCTCTACATATTCAAGTACGTGAGAATTGGGAAGCAGAAGCCTCACTTACTTAACTGCTGGCTGAGAGCCGACAGCCATCGGCAGTCACAAATCACACGCTTTGTAGAAAATGCCCCGTCGTATCTGTTGGTGCCCACACAGAGGAAATGAGCACATGCACCCTATCGGCGGTGGCGAGCCATTTCGGTCCCGGCTGCGTTAGTATAGCGTTGCCACAGCCCCCGCTAACACACTTCCTGTTCTCGAGCTCAGTCTGGCCAGCTCAGGTTCTGTAATTACAGGAAGGTTGCAGTATTGCTGTAAACAAAATGTTTTGCCATGATCCATCTACAGGTATGTTTGGGCGGCATCTAATTTTTCATGCCATCCAGACATATGTTGTGGTATACAGTATTTTGACTGTTTTTAAAAGCAACACTATTTTGATATTTTGCATGTTAATAATAAAATTTTACAATAAAATTTTCTGATGGGGAGTCTCAAAACACCCTCAATATACCATCCTATTGCCCAAATCTAGGTCCATCACAAATCTCTAGGCTGATCTTGCTTTGCGCCTTCCTTATTGGACATTGTTGCCTTTGTCTTCTTGATCTGGGGCCTTTGGGTTGGAAGTAGCAGAAGATGGAAATAATGGCTGCAGGAGAGGGGAGGAGTCACAGTTAGCGAGAGGCCTATCTTCCGACGCATTTAGCATGGCCGCCAATGCCTGCTTTCTTTGTGAATGGGGCAGAGGGAGGAGCCAAGCAGATCAGGATAAACAAAGCCTAAATTATGAATGGATATGCAATCCAATCTGTGTGTTACCTATAAGATGGGACTAAATCAGATGCAAACTGACGGTTAGCATGTTTAGTGATGCCAAGGTAATGCATTATGGCAATACCTTCCGTGCACTTCAGGGTGATGGCTGAGAGAAGCGTGCGGGGTATGTTGACACAACTTTTCTACATTTAAGGTTTTGCCAATCAGATGTGAAAATTAACCAATGTGGTGAATGAGGTTAAAAGGGGGGGGCACAGTGTCATGTGACAGACTGGGATATTGAGTTTCCTCGGAAATATGGCACATTTTGTCTGGTTTGACCCTTAGGCGGGAAACAAATGGGGGAAGAGCCTCAGTGGGGAGTCGGAGCGGAGCATCTCTCATGATGGGCTGCTGTATTATTGATAGCCGTCTAGTGTTGGGTGACAAGGTTGCTGCGGTCTGTTGGGTGCACGCACACATTCGTACAGACAAATCACATGCCAACGCAGCATAGGCACATGTGTAGAGTGCAAACTGTTAGAGCACATGGCTGTAAGTGTCACCATATGCTGTTCTGCAGTGAGCATCCATGATCCAGGTTTGCGAAAAACCTTTCTGTTGTGCCTACGAATTGCCTCTTAACACTTTCCCTCCCTAATGCATGAAATACAGGCACATATGAAATGGAAAGTTCGGCCTACATACAGTGTTTGTCGCCTCTTTCTGCCATGTTATTTTTAAACCTTTTGCATGGTTTCTTACGCATTTTAAGTAACTCATTCCGGTTCCCACCAGTTCCTGTAATTTCCTGATGATACCGACTAGCTAGGTGACACTGCCTCTTCTAGCAGACAAGCAATCAGTTCCTAATTTTTTTTTCTGTTGATTTAACGGATCATGTCTAGAATATGAAGTGTAAAATTCACGAAACGCCCAGAATGTCCTAAAGCTATTACTCTCAATTTATCCATCCATTTATATTTCTGTATTTGTATGAACCAGATGTTTCTAATGGGTGAATTTGATGGTTGGGTAATGTCGGCAGTGTGATTAAGTTGTACCACGCCTGTGGTTTCCCTCAATTTTTTTGCTCTGGAGGGTTGAAGCTGATTGCTTTGGCTTCTTTGGAAAAGCACAGTACTGATTGCACAATCATGGTGATTCCATACACTCCCTTTATCTAATTCCAATGCTGCAGGCGTATTCACATCACACCAATGTTCACATCACACCAGTGACCTTGAGGACCCAACCTCACAAATTAGCATCCAGACAATCAGAAGCGACATAATTCCATAATAATGGAATCGAACATCTTGACAGTTTCAGACCGTAGTTGCGGTCTGTTATTCAATCCTAATTGTTAAACTGTCCTTTTTGAAATAACCCACTAGTAAGTGTTTGTATGTTTGCCCTCCAACCTGCCATTTAGAGAGAGATGTTTTCTTAAAGGTGTCATTCTGGAAATGCGATCACATGACCATTTTCATCACAACACATACATCCAAATACAGGTTAGTTAGGGCATGTTTGCCGCAGCAGTGTGAATGTGTTTAAGATGGCCTTTATACGGATTTCCCTACTTGCTACAGCCGCTTCATGCTATCGCATTGTGTCCTCCCAAGAAAATCGCTTCCAGTATGAAGCGATAATGAACTGGGATCACTGACACCTTATTTTTTCTCAGCTAAATAGTTTAGTTGACTAGAAGATGCTTACAATTCTATACAGGTCATGATTTAACACTGACTAGACTGTGCTCCATCCTTGCTGTTGTGGGTGAGACGTCCTCTTTATCTCTGTAATGAGGACTGAGGGCTGTGGCGAGTTTGCGGGGGAGGATGCCCATTGTTCTGCTGTAATCCCGCAGGACTCTGGTACACCATGAATGGCACCCTAATGCGTTTTTAAGTGTTTCTATTTTTCCCTGGATTAATGTTCTACCCCTCCATGAGATTATGCAGCGTAACTCTCCATAATGCTCTCAGTGCCTCACAAAGACACTGTAATCCTGTAGAGGCTCCTCCTCTGGGCGGCTGTACATCTGATATCTATGATTTGGCTGCGTACCGTGGACCAGCAAAGTGACCTTTGTCCCGGAGACTCTCCCATGGACTCAGTGGACACTGGGGATGAGTAGGTCTGTGCACTTGGTCGTGGAATTAAGCCACGTGTATAAAAAGTAGAATGAATCTGTCTTTCTTTGGCACTGGCTTGTAGTGCCTCACGTTCTCAGTGTAATCTGACGTTCGATACATGAACAAAGCTCATTTTCCTAGAGACGCATCTATCCTCCAGTCTACCTTGGAATGGACGGGCAAGTGTTGAGGTGTCAGTAATATTTACTAACAGTTTTATGAGAGCTCAGAGGATTATGGGATTCTTGGAATTGTGCTGGATGTCCAGCACACATTGGACGTAGAGGCAGAACTGTGAGTGGATATCAGTAAGAGACAGATAGAGAAGGGAAAGGTAGACAGTGTTAAATATCAGCCTGCCAGACACATCAGATGTTGGGAAACAATGTGTGCTGCTTGGCTGAGGTTTTTTTTTTTTGTTTCATTTAGTGAGCAGAATGTGAGCTAATGATTTTGATTTGCTTTTGCGTCTCTGTATACGAAGGACCTTGTTTTTTCAGGATCAGAAATTGTCACCATAAGCAAGATTAAGTGACATATTTCAGCATGAGGTGATGTTCTCAGAATTGCACGTGAAATGGAAAGCATGACACACTCGTAGATCTTTCCAGATGACCTGCTCCCTGAGATTCAGTGTTGTAACATAGCTGCTCTGTGTCCATTTCCCAACAGTTTCCTGGAGGAAGTAACCTTAGCCACAGGATCGAGTCAGACTGGCGAGAGAGTGCAGGGGACCAGCCGCCTTCCCAGCCGGCGCTGATGGTGACATCGCTGGCTCTGGACCACATGGTACCACCACCGTTCCAGTGCTGTGCACAGCGCCACTACTTGGCTTTTGGCCATTCTCCGACTGCTCAACAAATCTGATATTTCTTAAAATGGTCTCCTCCATATGACCGAACATGTTAATTTACACTGTTTGTTCAGGGGAAGTACTACTCGACCACACCTGTGAGAGGGGCATGATATTTGGAAGACAGTGCTCCATTGTGGTGCATTTGACAATGCTTTTCTGCAAAATGAATCAGAAGACACCTTCTACAATGTTCCTTGATGCTGGCTGGTGTCAGTTCTCTCTCTGCCTATCTGCACCATGCAGAGAAAGGCCCAGCACAAATCAAGGCAGTCCATAGACACTGGCCTTACAGCTCTGAGGATTCATGACGCACGGGATCTAGATAATGGTGGGGACAGTTTTTAAATGCTGGGCGGAGAACATCATTAGCTTGCAATACTTCCCTGCACTGCAGAAGTTGACAGCCAGTGTTAGGGAAGTTACTCACAAAAGTAATCCATTTCAGACAGGTGGAAAGTTCAGGTCCAGAAAGTATAAATCCAAACCATGGTTTTATTCCAGCTAAGCAGGTTAAGTACTGACTGTCACTCTTTATATTCAACTGGTTGGTTGGAACAAAACCATAGTTTGGATTTGTACTTTCCGGACCTGAACTTTTGTAAGTAACTTCCCCAACACTATTGGCAGCATATCTGGTATTATGAGGGCTGTGTGGTGCATGACCCTGGGGTCCCACAGACAGCTGGTCCCTGTGTGGTAACACAATGCTATTCATCTTGCATCGCTGTCCATGGCAACGTGCATTTAGAAACCACAAACCATTTTATATATACACTACTAGATTTAATTTTCAAACCTGCCCAGTACGCATCATTCACAGCTGGTGGCCACTGTATGGAACATGTAGAGTCCTGTCACTGCTCCCTAAAACCCCAGACAGCTTATAGTGGTGAACATTGGTAAGTTTTATATGGGAACACATGATGGCACTCCTGGAAAAGAACCTGCCTTTTAGGTTTACCCAAAAACTTGAACACACATCCCATAAGTACACAACTTTTTGCACATCCAACGCCACGTTTGATTGCGTAAGATGTTTGTCATTGCAGTGTACAGTGTGTGTGTCTGTCACAAAATAATGTGCTGTAATTTAATGTTTTTATTCAACTAATAAAAGTAACAGACTCATGCTATTGCAAATCAATGGTCATGGGATAAAAGAAGTATTTTTTTCTCTTGTGGTTTCAGTTCACTTTTTTCCCCTCTTCTGACCATTTCACATAGACCCACCCCTCTCTCTCTAAGCTATCTGTGGAACCTCAGAGGTTTGTTATAATCTCTGAGTAAGCATGGGGTCATTTTTTCCTTTCCACAGTTATGTCGAAATCATTTATGATGCATGTACTTTTTCTTTAAACTATGTATGGACTTAATCTTCAGTTGTTTTTTTGATGAACCAAGCACATGGATTTATTTGGCTTCCTGTCCCTGACTGAAGAATGTTATCTATTAGTCCCAAACATTATGTACATTCTTTAACATTTAATCACACAGTTGATTCTTGTGTCAGGAAATCCAGCTGATAATTTTTCACAAGGCAAGTCACTAGACTTTATTGAACAGTTGCTATGATGCACCTGTAAGTTAAATATTGGATTAGCTGAAAATTCCCTAACCATGAAAATGACTTCTGAAAAACAGTATATAAGTTTATCGCTTCCTGTGCTGTGACTTACTGCAGAATATACTGACTTTGGTGCAAAGCTGGGTAGTTTGTGTTGCTGTGAGGATCCCTCATTTTTTGCTAAAACTCATGCATGGCTGTGCTTCTTGAATTGTGCATTCGAGCAGCAGTGAGGGAACTACAGTCACATAGAGGCTCCTGATACATACAGCCCCCTGACCAGGATCAGGAACTGATCATTTTAATACATTGCACCATTTTATTGTGCCTCCCTGGTGTTATTCATTGAAAAATCACATTAACTATAATTTGAGTCTGACAAGACAGTCGGGTTCTTGTTAGTATCATGCAAATTTCACTTTAGCCTTTATTATTTCTGGCCAGTATTGGCTCAGGACATTGGAAAACTCCCAGATGTATTACTTTGCAGTTGACCATCGTATTGTTCTTTAAACTATGAATCAATGTTTTAATTATAGGATATGATCCATTTATGGAGTCTGGTAGAGCGTCCCCATCCCCCCAAACAAGAAGTCCTACATTCCCATCATCACTGAACCCATCTGCCTAAACTCCAGTGCTCTACATTTACCAATGAGCTTAACCATCTGGGCCATTGTGCCAGCAAAATGTCTGCAGTCTGGGTCCGAAGTACAGACGCTCTTCTACTTACGAACTTTCAGCTTGCAGACTTTCAGACATACGAACGAAGAGGGCTGAATGGCCATTCGGAATGTAACTCGTTCGTAAGTTGAGGAGCATCTGTATACTAGTAATCTAAGAGGCTAGAAAAGACGATGGGGTATGTTTGGTTGATGAAATGTGGAAGCGAATATCAGCTCCTGGCTGGATTTGAAGTGTTCTGACAATACTTTCTGGAAGCGTCTCACAGCTATCTTCTGAAAAAGTATCACAGGAGACTTTCTCTGGAGTGGGAACTTCACACAGCTGAAGACTAAGATGAAGACCGAAGGCAAAGTGTCCTCTGTGGCGTTGCAGAAAACTGTCGACCATAATTTTGATGGTACAAAAGCAGGATACAGAGAATCAGACTGACTTAAAGAAAAAGGGGCCATGGTTTTATAGAGTCCACCCTTTGTAGGAAACCAACTGCTCTTCAGATGTCAGCTCTATCTGGTGGCACCAACGGCAACTGACACTCCAAAAAGCTGAATAGAGAGTCGCCGTCAGCTGAAGGTTCCCAGTGAAACTGATAGCACATACATTTAGGGAGCTGTGTTTAATGGTGACCTTTTCAGATGCAAGAGGTCAGCACTTCATGTGAGTGGTTCCAATCTATTAACAGGGATGGACGTAATGACTGACTCACTCAAGCCACGAGTTGAAAAACATGTAGGAGAGAGATGCAAAAGGATGGACTCCATTTGAGTTGGATTGATTTGGTCTGTTCTGTCAAATGTTCTGATTCCTAATATATTTACAGACTTTTGTGACCAAAGTAATGCTGTCAGTTGTGCCCCCCGCCCCACTCCTATGACTATTTTTAAAGAGTATATTTGTTGTACGCCCTATAAACATAACCCCCAGGAACTGAATACACAAAGAGATGGAAACCAAAATTATCAATCACATAAGATGAAATATAAGCGGACACATGAAAGTTATCAGAACTTTACGACAGATAACGTGCCTGAGGAAGAGTTTCAAAACACAGGAGTGTGGGAAGTCATGTGACTTGCAGTGCCAAATGTGTTTCGCCACAATGCATGTCAGTGTTGTCATTTCTCTGGTGATGACTGTCTTAAAGGATTAAAGTTATAACTAAGAAGTGTGTATGTGTGTGGGGGGGTGTATATATATATGATCAGCTATGCAACAATAGGTGCTGTCAATTTCTCAACCCCAAAATTTACTAGCAACTGATTGATTTCCTCTAGCCAACATCCCAGGATAACAATGTGTTAATTTTAATTTGCATTATTTTTGCGTTTCTCACCAAGGATTTGTTCTAAAATTGAGAGCAGAGGACAATGATATGCCAGAGGCCTTGCAAAGTGAAAACTGTCGTAAGCTAGCAGACTGTTTCTGATTCAAAGAGATATGCCATAAATTCACATTCCTGTGGAATGCAGCTTTGTTTGACCTTACAGCCAATATGAACCTGACGTGTCTTTCTACATTCTGTTTACAGAGGTGGTGGATGTATCCCTTCATTCTGAGATCGCGAAAGGTGAATGTCAGAGAAAAAGTCTTTTAACTAAAGTAGTTACTTGCCATTTAGCCGTTTATACAAATGAATATATCCCTGTGGGATGGCATTAAAAAATAGTGAATCACACACTAGAATGTGCCAGAAACTAAACCTTCACTACAGGTCCTGCTAATGCTGTAGATCCATCCATTTTCTGTAACCGCTCATCATATTTAGGGTCACACAGAGCCTCTCACAGAGGGTACAGCCACAAGGTAGGGAACAGCACAGGATGGGCTGCCAACTCATCCCGGGAAACCAGAGAACCTGGACGAAACCCCCACGATGACACGGGGAGAACGTGCAAACCCCACACATGGAGCCCTGGTGAATGCAGGTCCCAGAGGTGTCAGGTGACGGTGATATCCACTGTACCAGCATGCTGCCCCACTGTGCTCTACATACATTTACAAACTCACTCTTCATCCTTTGGATGCATCATAAATGCAACATTATTAGTCATATAATGGTACAATGACAGAGCTCCTATTTCATTATCCTACTTCATATCCCTGGTAACCTATAAATATCACTTGACGCTAATGGTGCAAAGAGCATAACATGCATCTTTGGCTCCATATTTGTAATGTACATTAGTGGACTCCTGTGTGTTTGGAAATATCTCTGATCCTAGTGGAAGCTCTTTGACTGAAATCATTCAACTTTTCGTTGCAACAAATGGTCTTTCTAAGTGGGTGGCCTAATTGTGCTGACTGCGGGTCGATGGTACAGCTGCCAACTTAAACTGAGTTCACCGGGTGAGTTGGATTAGCCTATTCAGAGTAAGTGGCTATTTCTCCCATTGTCGCTTTAATCTACTCAGCAAAACAACTATACATCCATGACCTAATTTTACAGATCCACACTACCCACATCATCAAACAAAATAGGATGTTAGTATTTATTTCAAATAAACAACATCAGCGTCAATTAGTGCATGGCATTGCTTTCTCTTATGCCCCTTTAGACTTTTATTATTAGTCAAGATCATGAATATCAAAAGATCTTTTGTACTGCATCATTATTAGTGCTTAAAGCCTTCTGAAGTACTCTTTAGCAGAGCAGGCAAACTGCATCTGACATGCAACAGAACGGTCATAACTGCATCATGTTTACTTTTCAATCGGCTTTATGAAGGATTACCTTCAGCCATTAGCCTGAGTTTCATACTTGGATGAAACATGGATGACCTATGAACACTGCTCTTCTAACACTTGTGTGCTCTCACAAACTTCTGAAGCACTTTTCTGGAAGTCTGCATCTATACCATGTTCGATGTTACAATTGGTGGCAGCTTTACGCGATGATCTGACAAACAGCGAATCAGGTGGTTGCACCTGAAAATACACAACACACTCAGGATCAAGAGGTCGACGTATTGTGCGGTCAAGCACCAGAAATGCTAAGATATGTGATACAATTTTGATTGTGGTATAATTCTTAAATTCAGGCATGGTGGCATCTAAGGAACATTGAACCCCCTGGGATTTTCGTGGAATATGAAGTCAAGAGTTTAGAGAGAATCACCATGTTAATAAGAGAAATTAGGGGGCAGTCTTATTAAAACGTCATAAAGGTCCAAAAATAAAATGTAAAAAACACAACTTAAAGTGGTTCTGGAAAAAATACTACTAAAATGGTATTACATAGAGGTATCTAATAAAATGAGTGCATATATGACCAAATCATTTAAAAACGCACAAATATAACCTTTAATACAAGTCCCCATGCACACATGAATATTCAATACACGTGAGATCCTTCATTTAAATTATGAGAACTGAGATTAATTTAATATAGCCTACGACATGTATTTACACGTGTAGACATCTAAATAGCGCCCGTCGCTAGGAGTACACTTTGCACAGTAAAGTCACAGAGCCGCCACACCGGGACTGTAGATGGAGCTGTGGAGTGTTTGCTGGGGGGGGCTGGTGGGCACCCCGACGGCAAGTCCCTATTACAATACAAAGCTCTGCGGGCGGGGAAACCGGGTTTGAGAGTCAATGATTCACCGCTCTCCGCGTAACTGGAGACTACTAATTCAGCTCAGGGTATTGAGGGTGCGAGCCGAGGGCGACAGCAAGACCCATCGCTGGGAAACTAGAGAGGAGCGGAGAGAAAGACGCACTGGAGGAAAAGGAGGCGCATCTGCGCGGGGAAGCGGACAGCGAGACGCGATCCAGCCTTTCTCAGCCTTACTGAATTTTCCCAGCTCCCTCGTATCCTTGCTAGAAAAAAACTGCATGAAATACACCTGACCTAACTCTGGGAATAGGATCTGAAACTGTGACACCTTCACAATGAAGAAAAACAATTCGGCAAAACGGGTAAGCGCCTTAGACTATAGTCTACACGGTTATAGTCAAGTAACTGTTTCCTGAGCATATTCATTATTGCGGCAGGTTACTGTCTTAAGACATTTTATGTTCTATGCTATGTTGTCTAACAAAAATGCTGCGATTTATTACTACTCTGAATTGTTTGTCAGTATGAAATCAAGTACCTGCTGGTTTATTAAACAATGCCTGTAAAAACCTTTATGTGTCAACAGACTACACGTCTTGCGTTTAACACACTTCAAAACTACGTGCAAACATAGTTGGTTTTTTGCGTGCAATCCACGTAGGACATTATAACATACCGTAATTTTGTAATAGTTTATTAAATCTATTTCCAAAGTCGCTTATACGGCACGGTTAAATAAATCGTAGATGAACGATGTCCTTAAATGGGGACTATATATGCCGTTACCCTTCTGTCAGGGTTGTCTAATAACGAAAGACTAAAGAAGGTGGTCTAATAACGAAAGACGAAAGAATCATCTGAATGTATTAACTTTATGGCGTGAGTAACTTTGCTTAGGTATAGTGAAGCTGAAAAAGATTCAAATGATGTCAAAAATGTTACTTATATCTACATGACAAAAGAAATGACAACAGCCTTTGCAAAAGTCACCAATCGTCCCCATCCTCTGAATCTAAATGAGGCGCTGCGATCATGTCAGCGCAGGACGCCCGTCAACTGAACTGCCCTCTGTTTGCAATACCCAGGGCCTCCAGGATCCCACCCAGCCGTCCTCTCAGCCGGATAAAATAGGATGGATTCGCAAGTTTTGTGGCAAAGGGATTTTCAGGGAGATCTGGAAAAACCGCTTTGTAGTTCTGAAAGGAGAGCAACTCTACATCTCCGAGAAAGAGGTACAAGCATCTTTGTTTTATTGTCTAACCACAGACCCGGATGTTCTAATTTCATACTATTGTGGCTATAAGAATATATGTACGTTATAATCTTTGACTTTGAATATGTACAGTTTTAAAATAGTCACCGAATACATGGTATGGGGAAGGTCTCGAAGTATTTTTCCAATATAATCATTAAGGAAATATCAAGTTTACGTCTATGTGTGTGTATACACACAGGACATACTGGATAGATAGATAGATAGATAGATAGATAGATAGATAGATAGATAGATAGATAGATAGATAGATAGATAGATAGATAGGGTGGCCATGCTTAAATCATAAATAAATAAATCTGAAAGCATTCTCAGTCTCAGAGCAGTCAGCCATTGCTTATTGCTTGCATTTCGCTCAGGACATTTTCCGATAGCTTGCTTGATTCCTGGCAAGAATGCCACTCAGCGATTTGTACAATGACTTAGTGAGTCCAGGTGTTTCATTTTAATGTCTTCTGTGGCAAAATAACATCTATGCATCTATAAGCGAATCTCAGAAGATGTAACATTTTACATACGTCATGTGGCGTCCTTGGCCACTGGCTTTCTAAGAAGGCAGTGTCACTACCCAAATTGGGCGGCTTAGTTGGTAATGAGGCTCGCATAAGGTTCTGTCGTTAGGAAGCAGATGTTATCAGCAGCTAAAACATGCACCCCAGGCGCACACATACACGCATACATACACACACACACACACATGCTCTCTGCTACTGCTTCTACCATGAGCTGGCAGCCAGTCATCCTCACCATCCACACCTCCCTCACACAAATACAGAAACAGAGCAGTTTCCTTGTTTTAATGCAGATTTTTGTGGTTCGTGACTGAAGGGACTGGAGGTAGAACGGCACTAAAGTGGCAACGCTTTGCATTTAGAACGTGGACTTAGAATCAGAAGTAATCTGCTCATCGTAGGACATTTAAAAGCCCTCTATGAGGACAGGATGTTCACTCTAATTACCCCTGGTTATTTAATAACCCTGCAATTGTTTTTCCTAAGAACACTAATAGGCCGATGAAAAATGCCAATTGAAGGCAGAATGTTCTGAGGCTGTACTGTCAAGCTGAAATCTCCCCAGAGATTTTATGGGCACGTGTGTGAAGATGATCCACCTGCGAGTGCATAGTAGGCGGCACACTAACTCCCCTGCTTGAGTCAGCTCCAATCACGCTTTAGCAGAGCAGAGAGGAACATCGTACTAATTTAGTTTGAAACCTCCACAAGACACTGTGCATGGAAATGTGAAAATTTGCAGAGGGCGTGCAAAAGTGTGCATGCCTTTTACAAGCTTGATGCTGAAGATTCTGGGAAGGTGAAATCTCGACAGTACACTGACAGAACCGTCCGCCTGATGTTATTTACCTCCCTTACGATCTCTCCTTTTATATCTAAAGCGGCTTCTCCAGCTTTATAAGGTTGGATGACTTGTTGACTTTACAGTGCATATATCAACAGAGGTGCAGTGTAATGATCATTTTGGTGACTGCTGTCCTCTTATGGGCCAACAAAGCGGATTTCCATAATGATTCATTAAAACTAAATGAAGGTGTTGCAGATCCTATTAGATTCAGTTTATTTAAATAATACATTTTTACAAAACGCAACAATGTTGCAATGGCGTTATCTTTGGCTTACATGCCAGTGGCCCCTTAAATGGTCATAAGTGTGAATAACGCTTGTGCTTGTGCCGAGTCACAGAGATGAGGTCAGTATATCTGTGTTGACAGCAGATGCTTGTGCAAAAGTTTTGACCTTTTCCTTCTGTTGCGGCTCGTGTGAGTGCTCTACCAGATTATGCCTAGACTGGTTCCTAGCGACCAGGTATAGCTACAGACACGTAGCTGATTTACAAACCGGCAGCTGAGAGACGGCGTATGGCTGTACATGAAGGAGACACTCTGCTGTTGTCGCGCAGTGTTGTTAATCCATATTGAACTTCGTGCTTGTTACTTAAAGACACATCTACTGATGACACTGTTCTACTATTAATCCAGTGGTATAAAAAAGCAGGTAGATGCGCCATACAGCCGACGATGATAACAGATCCCCTATGATGAAGTATATGGCAACCGAGAAGCTCCAGTCTGCGTGTTTCAATCTGAATTTTTGTGGGCCATTACTTTAAGTTCTCATCTAGGCTGGGAGTCAGGTTTCATGGAGACCTGAAAGGGTAGTCTCCCCAGTGTGGGACAGCTGTGGATAAATGTGGTGCAGCTCAAATTGCACTTATCTGGGGTTTGGGTGTCTGTTCAGTGGAGAAAGACCCTGCAAACATATCGCCATACTTCCACGGCAATAGATGGACTTTCTCCCTCTGTTAATCACTATTTTGAATATTGTGTGAGGCGTTCTTTGTAATGTACACAATGTACGCTACTGAAACCTGGCTATCATAAGCAGAGTTTAAGTCTAGATATTTAATTAGCGATGAGATAATTGCTTCTTCCAAGTGATTACTGAAAACATGCTAAAAACTCAGTATTTACTTACTGGTAACTGTGTGGCCAAAGAAGGTTAGTGAGAGGTTTTAGTTTCCCCTCTGCACAGGTCCACTGAAAAGTAACTGAGAGATGTCAGTGTCCCAGTTCATTTCAGGCCGCACATTCCAGCTATTAAACATGAACAATCAATGATATAGGATTAAAGGTCTTCCTTTTTCAACCTTCAGAGACATTGCTGAATTGTTGACAACGTCATGCATTTAGAACTGAGTCAGTTTTAACTGGCCAAGGGGTATATCATTTTGTTTTAGTGATTTACCTTAGATTTTTATCTCAGAAGCTTTGACTTTCCCAGAAATTAAACTGTAAACTTTCTTTACAGAACCATGTATCAGAAGCTATAATTACCAACCATCATTTCACTGATAAATGTCTTTTCTTTCCTTAAACGCAAACACTCCAGAGTATTGGGAATGCTGAGGTCATATCCACAACAGTTCTCTACCAAAGGTGTCACTAAGGATTTATGAAGAGGGGGGCTAGGGTCCCCTAAAACAGCCGCAGCACCACTGCTGCTCACTACCTAGATTAAATGGAAATTCTGGCTCCCACTAATCACCAGCAAACTCTCAGCTAACGGCCTGCCGCCCCTAGGGGGAGACCCTCTAATGAAGCAACATGGCACTGGTGTCAGCCACCGACTGGCTGATAAAATAATGGCCCAGTAAACATTCCTGTGATTTGGTTCTCATCTTTGGAGGATTCAAAGTGAGACATTGCAGACAGTCAGTCTGCCCATCGAGTGGTGCTCCTATGTGCTGTGCGTCGACAGCACGCCGCGCTCCATGGTTATGGTGATTCCGCAGGACTGTGGAGTGATAGAGAGGGCATCTCCTAGCAGCTTGGGACGAGCCTAGTAGCAGTGGTATTTGCCAGCCTGGTTCTCTCCAATTATGCCATACATCAAGCCCAGTGTCTTACTGCAACAGCATGTCCATTAATGGTCCATTGTAATTTAAGCAGTATTTATAAAAACATTATTTTGTCCTCCTGCTGGAGGATTCTGTGGATCTGCCATTCATGATCGATTAATTTTCCTTGCAGTTTTAGGCACCATCTGAAAAAGAACTGTAAGAGAGAGAGATAGAAGGGTTATTGTTTCATAAAGAAGGGTAGACTTCACCGAATTAGTTATTGCAGGTGGAAGGCCAGTCTTTGATGATCTGGCTGGACAACCAGTGTAGTTTTCACTTGTTCCCAGCAATCGGTTGAGCAGACCAGACTGTGGCACGCTAACAAGCGGAAACTGGAAAGTGTGTCACTGGGAGCGGGCGTTTCTGTGCGGTGGCAAGGACTCGCATAGAGATGCACAATGACACAGTGAACGGGTGTCCTCCTCATTCGAGGCACACAAGGACACGTTCTGTTAGCTAGGAACAATCTGAGTCCTGTCCCTTGGCCCTCACTGTCACTCTTACTTTCTGCTCCCTCTCGCTTCCATGCCAAAATACTTGAAGCCTGGCGCAATAGCAGTAATTAAGTCTGGCTGATTGTCTAGTTCCCAGCTCCCATGCCCACCACCCCCCCTCCCCCAGCTCACCCTCAGCGCCTTTCGCTTGGACCTGTTGGTTGCTGTCGTGGAAGTGAGATAGATGAAGTGGGTGAACAGGCAGGTGTGTCAGCTATGTTCTTACGGCAAACAATACCAAGTCCTTAAAACTTGCTGTTAGAGGACAATATGTCTAATTCTCAACATCCTGTCCTTTCCGACATGCCTTTCGTGACTCAAGCAGTTAGTTAAATTAGCAGATACAGCTTGAATAATTAATATAATGTAGAGTTGACTTGTGCCTGTCTGTGCTGTACAATACTGGAAATGTAACAGGAGACTAGAAGGACAAACAATAAACTGATGATTAGCTAGTTAGATGGGTGTGTGGAGTATACAATGTGATTCAGTGAGGGGAACAGCCATCAGGTATTTCCAATTCTCCACTCATCGTGTGTGATTTCTGACTAAATACCCAGAGCCAATATTTTATTATGCGCACCTAAGTGATGAAGTTTTGTCACAAAACGTTATTTACCGTTAAATATCTACAGCGAACTAATATATTATGATGTACACATTATAGTCGTAAAGTTCTATTAGACCTATCAAAATATGTAATCAAAAGATATTTTTATGAAAAGGTTGTGTATGATATCATATTTAATACAGTACTAGTGAAATACAATGATAAAATTATTGTGTGTCTAGGCTAATGATTATTACCCAAGTAGTACAAGGCATGGGAGAGCCTGAATAGGACGGCAGACTGTTGCAGACATCAAGCCAGTCAGACTGAAGAAGGGAACTGGAGAACCCAGAGGAAACCTGCCCAAACACGCAGAGAACATGCAAAATCCGCGCACAGAGCCGGGAGTGGGAACTGAACTCACGGCTCTCGAGGCGCAACACCGCGGTGCTATCGAGGCCTGAAACACTGTACAGCTGGATGAAATATAGGATGCATCCAATATGGATTTCAGAATCGTCACCATTTGTCAGGGTGCTTGTTTTGTGGCTTCGCTGTTTGCATCTCGTTTTGTGGATCATTTTCAAGAGCGGTTCAAAAATAAATTTTAAGATGGGGCGCATAAGAGGACCATAATTCATACAGAATGGCCAACCAATGAGATGTTTTGAAATAGGTGAATGACACGGAACGGGGCACTCTGAGGCCAGTCAGCTGGGTCCTGTGGCTTCCCCCCTGCGTATGCCCTTGGTCAGTAGTCTGTACAATATGCCTTTGAAGAAATGTAATCCCCCTCCTCCTCCACAGACACATGACCCCCTCAGTCTGGTGGCCTCTTCAGCCTTTGTCTCCTTGTCCATTTCATTGACTGTCATTGGCACAGAAGAAGCAGTACAGGCATGTCTCCCAGCAGTTAACTGATGTGCCATTAATGTCGCTTCCGCTCGTGAATATTTTAACAACTGGATGATTGTTATACTGACTGTTCGATAAAGAAATACATTTTTTATCCAAGCCATAATTGATAGTCAGCTTCCTTTTCAAACCCATAATGCCGCCGTTAACAAAGGGAGCTAGAAATTGGTTGAATGTGGAAACGAGAAGCTGGCTGTAGGAAACCAGCAGTAAATTTCATTGTTTTAACACAGCTGGTCAGAGAACATGACCAAGAGACTACTGCTGGAAACGAAGACATAGGCGGCTTACGGCTTGAAAAAGGGGAGGTCTGTGTCTGCTGAGATTAATGTGAATAAGCATAGGGGTTTGGTCAAAGTCCCTGTCTTCCCTCAGTCCTGCAAAACACAAAGTCTCCTGGTTAAGTCTACCGGCTCTGTGGTCACCTCAGGGATATCAAACACCTTCACCCTCAACTTTTCCTCAGCAGTGCGAGTGGGGTGGTCTGGAGCAACACTTGGGGTTTGTGCATGTGACATCTTACTGAGCTTCTTATCTGCGTGGTTTCTGACACGGCGAGTTTCCTGTTGAAGACCTCATACAAGAGCTGCACTTCGGAGCACAATTTAGAATGCTCCCTGTTACAATTGTAAAGTATAGACCCGTTGTTTCTTAGAGACTATACAGTCAGTGGGAGGACACATACAAGCCTCACTGAATTCTGAAGGTATCACTGCTTTCAGAACCATGCGAGAAGGTCTGAAGCGGACCTGAGTGTCGCAGAAAATGCATAGTAAAAAAAATACTAGATATCACCGGCTTTAAAAAGAGAGAAAATAGATCAGTGCCAGCCTGTGGCATTTCATTCGTGAGGCCCAGAGCGACATCCTCTGCTATGGTGTCCGTGAGCTGCTGTGGTTGTTATAACTCTCCTGCCGCAGCTTTGCACACACACATATCTGCAGCTCAAGCTAAGAGTGAAAGGAGGAGCAGCAGTCGGTGTTTTTTTAGGGGGCTCGTCATTGCCTGTCCTCTGTCCTACTTAAGAACACGCTTCTACATTCAGGCGTGAACATACAAATATCAATGGAAAAAAAATACTGGGACCGTCCATTCACTTCTATGGGAAAATCTTTTATCCTAACCCAATCCTAACCTTAACCATAAGTACTCAAACAGACTTTACAAAAAATGTTTTTTTATAACATTCTGGGGACATGGACCATGCAAACTCTATATATTGGGGTGTCATACAGATAATGTCACAAGGATGATCTACAAATACAATGTGAAACAAGGATGAGGCATTTCCCCGCAGAAGTAGGTGCGAATGGTTCAGTCATACAGTATATAACTCATCCTGAGGAACAAACAAAGGCAAGTTCTTCCTCGGCACCTCGGCATTTTATTAAAGATTGGTGTCAAATCAGATACTTTTATAACCGAGGGTATTTCTGGAGTAGCCTACAATGACAGTATATTACATAGCGTCTGCATATAGTCTAGTGAAATCTTCTGAGGTCCCCTAAGACATACAAAATGTGCATCTGACGTAGAAAAAATAATAATAAAGTGTTTATAGTTCAATTGCATTCAGATCATATTTTTAAAGGAAAACTTTGAATAATGGTGTTTATAATGTAAACTGTGCATGCATCTGCAGGAATCTTGTGCACAAAGTTGGGTAATTCAGGTCCAGAGAGTAAAAGTCCAGACCGGGATTTTGTTTCCACCAATCAGTTGAATACTCTGAGACTCTTTATGCTCAACTGGTTGGTTGAAAAAAATCCCTGTCTGGACTTTTACTCCCTGGACCTGAATTACCAAACTTTGCTTGTATACATTGAGTATTACTTCAGTTACGATTATAAAATGGCATATGTGTCTCTGTATTACAGATGTTTTTTTTTTTATTACCCCCGCTCAACCTGACACATTTTAAATGATAAGTAAGATAAGTTTCCATAAATGTCAATAAATAAATAAAACTTAAATGATAATTACACTTGTAATTATACCCATGAATTGAATATTAGGCACAGCTACAGCCTGAGGTCTGCTTGGGTATGACTCACCACACACCAGTGTACTGTCATTTTCCTCCCTTCCCCTTGATGGGCTTGCTCTCGGAATTAGCTTGAGGATTGCTTACGGTCAGTACAGGTGCCACTCAAGGGCTTCACCTACATATTAAGCCACTCCAATTTAGCTTTGGCCGTGTGCTTTTCTGCATAGAAACAGTTTCTTTGTGGCATTTGCGCATTAATCAGTTTTTTTTCCCTTCAGTGTTATCAAGCTTGCAAATCTTTAATAAGTATTTCTCTAGCATCATGCTGCCACTACCGTGCTTAATTATATAGAATAGCAATTACGCTGCGGTTATTTTTTGCAGTTTTTTTCTGCAGACTTATTTTTAGGCCTGGTTTCCTGACACTGCTGACTGGTCTGAATATAGTTGACTCATGTCAGTCATTGAACACTGTTGCTCTGTAAGAGGTTCCAGCTGCCTCCTGGGCCTATTGGCCAAGCATTTTAACATGCATTTGTGCCCGTTTGTCAGTGGCTCTTATACATACAATAGATTCATATGTAGGACAAGACAACACGCACATGGTTTGATTGATATACACTCACCTAAAGGATTATTAGGAACACCTGTTTAAGTTTCTCATTAATGCAATTATCTAATCAACCAATCGCATGGCAGTTGCTTCAATGCATTTAAGGGTGTGGTCCTGGTCAAGGCCCACAGAACTCCAAACTGAATGTCAGAATGGGAAAGAAAGGTGATTTAAGCAATTTTGAGCGTGGCATGGTTGTTGGTGCCA
>JABFDZ020000138.1:15255851-15276441 GCA_019775955.2 Pollimyrus isidori | reverse complement strand
GCGCCCCATCCTGGGTTGTTCCCTGCCTTGTGCCCTGCGATGGGTTGGCGCCCCATCCTGGGTTGTTCCCTGCCTTGCGCCCATAAGCTCTGGATCCCCCTGTGACCCTGTATGTGACAACTTTTACAGAAAATGAATGGATGAAGTTATCTATTTACAACACTGAAGTATTGCGTGGTAATGGGGCAGGGGGATACAATGGTGGTTTCCTGCTCCTTACTGGGGAGGCAGCTGGCCTGCAGCCAACGGTTTCTCAGAGTCATTTTTGCTCACAAGAGATATTTAAAGACTTTGATCTAAGCATCGCTATATGACTGAAAGCTTCTGCTTTTTAATTAGCCACTTGGAAACTTCTTCAGTCTCCCTGGTAAAGCTGTCGTGAGGTTATTCGGTGTGCTAGTGAATATCAAGCAGAGCCTGTTTTTTTTTTAATTATTGCACACAGACAGGGAACACTAAATGGTGAGCTTCATCAAGATAATTTCATGGCAGTGAAATGGCTTTTTTAAATTATGCTGTCGTGAATTGTCAGGGTCTCACATTCAATTATCTATTTGCTTCCTCCAAAGTGTCATTACTTTGCATACATTGAGAAGAATTGGGAAAAAATGTAGAAGCAACTGAATACTTTTGCAGACAAATAATTCCTTTAAGCTTACCTGTCCAGGTATTTCAAAGCTGCCCACACTTATTGAGAGCTATCTGGAAAGGGGATGCCCCTGCTTAAACGTTAATGTGAACCTGTGTGGAGATTAAATTTTAATGGGCCACTGCTGTGTGATAGAAAGGTCTCCACGTCTCTGAGCTTGTCCTGCTCACATTTGTATTACCTAACTTGTATGAAGTGTAAAGGGTCTGAAGGGATCAGGGCAGCTTAACACAAAAAGCTCAGATTGCTTATGAAGATATGATGTTTATTGTGCAAATGTTGTCCTAAATGTATATCTTTAATACTATGGCTTTCAAGTTAATCGTTACCCAGATTTATACCTGTGTGAATATTTATTACACTGTACACACAGGTATATATATATATAAATGGGCTATCATATTTTTGATAGTTTAAACTACTTTAAATGGATGACTAATTATATCAGTACTGATGTTGGTGTGTAAGCTAAGGCTGAGCAGGTATCACAGTTGGTGACATACACATCTTGACCGACAAACAGTGAATTACTGTGACCAGCCAAAAAGACTTAAAATTATATCACCATATTTATGTCAGTGGATTAGTATGTGCTTGTTATGTAACACTGGCATCATATTGCATGATGCTATAATGTATCTGTATTAATGATTTTGGTACTGAAATAGAGTTGTCTTATATAAAAGGCTATTTTCCGCTCAGCTGTCAGTTCCCCATGTCTAAGATCTCACGCAATAATGCAGCCCAGGCAGCACTAAAGACTTTACCAAAGACCTCAGATTTAACATCATTGTGGGAAAAAAATAAGGCATGATGTCAGCCTGCCATCTCTGCAAGGCAGAAAGTTAACATGAAACCACAGGAACTTCACATCAGTATTAAAAAACACGAAGCTGGCTGTTCTGAGAAGTTACAGGAAAATAAAAGACAATTGACTAAGTTTGAGGTAGAAGCAGCAAGCTATGTAAGACAATTCTACATACCTCGGGTTACAATACAGTTTAGAACCAAACAGATTCTGGATGTGGAATCATTGATAGGGGATCACTGCAGACTTGTGTCTCTTTCTCCTATTGGGTGGTTGCTTATTCCCAGTAATCCCACAATCAATTTAAAGCAATGACTGCAAATATCACAGTTTTACGTGTCCATGCTTTGGTTCTTAGCTCCATTAATTAATGTGAACTCAGTATATGATACCAGAAATGTCTCTTATCTGTTAAAAAAGATGAGGAAATAATTTGAACTTCCACAGTCTCCAAAACAGGTAATGACTGCAGACGACGTTTGGCTTAATATTTCTGCATTTGCAGTACAGGCAGAACACCTGGAACCATCTGAATTTCAGTTGTTCTGCTTTTCAGATCAAGTACAGACTTGCGTTGGCTTCTGAATAGCTTTGGATTACAGCATCTTCAAAATAAATCAGAATGAAATTCAGCTGCAGTGATGAAGCCCTTCCTACGCAGTGGTGACCCTCAGACTGATAGCACGGAGCAGTGTTCAGTTTCCCGTCCTGACGTCAGCTCGCGTCTTCACTGCCGTGTCTCGTTGCTGTAGCAAGTGCCTAGCAACTGGACAGAACTGTAACAGTATTGTATCCCTCCGGCTCCACCAGATCAGATCTTATTGTGGGGCAAATTACAGACTTTGTGCACCTCACACAGGGCCCACACTGTTCTCTGGGTCATCCGCAGTGAATTGTGAAACGCACAGAACTCGCTGGGAGCCAGTGTGACATTTAAGACCTCATTTGTGCTCTTTCCAATTGGACACCGTGCATGTCTGCTTAGAATATTTTTGTTAAGTTTTGCTTAATTTCTCTGCTACGATTCTTTCGTTTAGCAAAGATGCCGTTTTGCGTCCAGGACGATTTGATTTCCGATGTTTTGTGACTGAGATTCTGGTGGTTTGACTCTACTAACTAAGTATTGTACTTCCACTGGAGCCCATAGTGTGGGCGAGTGGTAGCAGATTTGCTCACCGTAATGCACGTGTCCACAACCCTACAATTTAAACTGCCACTATAGGGAGGCAGTTAATCAGTGCTGGGGTGACACACTAGTATGTGTTCGTGTGTGAAAGTGAACCGTCTGCCCTTTCCCTTGGATTGTCTTTTGAGGATCAGCCTCGCGAATCACCGAGAGCTTGATAGTATCCATCCCATCCAGACAGCCCAAAGAGTCCCATACGTACCTCCCGCTGCCTGTAGCCCATAATGAGCCCTTGGCATCATGACATACAATTCCACTATTCCATGAATATATCAAATGATATTTGAAACAAGTGGTGATTTCTGAAAATGCTACAGCAGCCATGTGGCGAAATGGCCATAACATTTTCATTTTGGTAATCATTTAGATATCACTACATGTTTTGTGGAACAAAAACAAATATTATTCTCTTTATTGGAGCTGAAGGTTTGCTATAGCATGGTGGGGGGCAGACAGTTATCAGCCATTGTTTAGAACTAATGTCAGCTTATAACTGTATCAGTTATAAAAGTTAAGTTTATAAGAGCTATGTTTAACCACACGGCTATGATGCTGCAGAGAGTGTGTGTAAGTCTATCTCAGACAAGCAATCAGCTCAAGTCGCAATACATACTAGTTTATTTTTTGCGCACATGAGCTTTTATAAAGGCGAAAAAAAAAGAAATGTATTTGTAGTAGATTGAAATTAAACCCCACTAATGAATATGATTGGAACTCAAACCAATACTCAGCAGCCATATATAATTGACTGCAGGTGAAAGACGAGAGGAAAATGCAGGAGGTGTTCGACCTGGCAGACTACGAGCGGTCAGAGGAACTGCGCAAGGCCAAGAGTCGCAGCAAGAAGAACCACAGCAAGTTCACTGTGCTGCGCTGCCGTCAGCCGGGGAACACGGTGAGTCTCATGGGGGGTATCACTGGCTGCGCTTATGCTGTGAGACCCTGAGGCATCTGTGAATGGTACAAGTGAATTCAAGGCTAGAAGCAACAAGAGGCCAGGATGGTTAACATGGATGGATGGATGGAACCTAATTCCAATAATCACTTTTCAGCACCACAGCATCTCCTCACTAGAACGTATAACTCTGATCTCTCCCTTGCTGCAGCGCTAAAGGTGTGCCAATGCAGTCAGAACTAAACAGACCATTTCAGTTTCAAAAGTACTGCTGTAGAAATTCTGATTCGAACTCCAGCTGTGCATTCCCATCTTACAGTCGCCAGCTGTTTAATTTCCTATAGGCACTTCATAATATGTTTTTTTATGTAGTTTAAGGACAGATGTTTTGTCCAGTTTAAGGAATGATCGCCTCGCCACGAGAGACGTATATCTGTGAGCAAGCTCAGACAACCTGTGACAGAATTTCCTACACACAGGATTCTTTCGCTATGCTGAAGGCTACGTTATATGAAACAGGGAGCATCACAGGGTCAGTTATAAGCTGTTGTTTTACCAGTCGGGGAGGCTGTAGTCTTGCACGTGACACAGGGGCTTTTTAAGGAAGATAGTGGCACTGAACACATAGTATCTGCACACTGAGCCTCACCTTAATGGCAGCTCTGCCGATCTTCTGCTGGCGAGAGACAGAGCTGAGTCGTGCTTCCTCACTGTCCCTCTCTCTTACTCTGCCATCTGCAGGTCCCAAACCTGGTGTTCCTGGCTGTCAGCCCAGAGGAAAAGGAGTCGTGGATCAATGCACTGAATGTAGCCATCACCAGGGCCCAAAACCGGATTCTAGATGAGGTACCGCTTGGCAGTGGTCCCCCTGCCATTCTGAGACGGCGCATATCCTCTTTGACGTTGTATTTATTCTCTGATTAAACCCAAGAGAGCAGTAATACAATCATTAACAGTGGACTGCGTTGCTTGTTCTCCAATCCAGTCTTAGATTATCAGATTAAGGCCATTGCTTAATTTTGGCCCGCAGTCTGCATCCTTGTTTATATGTAAATTTGAATATGCAGTTAATGGTTTCCACTTTAGAAAAAAGACAGCAGATGTCATATCCTCATATATGCTCTAGATCGGCGCTTTTCCTCGATGGCAAATGACTTTCAAGGTTCGTGTTCTCAGTAGCATTTAGTTCAACCCTGGCATCACTTTCACTTCAGGAAGAAACAGAAAGAGTTCAAATACCAAAGACGGCAAATCTACTCATTCACAACCTGCAGACAGAGGACAGGAGGGACATTATAGAACCAGTCTGCCTTTTTGATAATCAGAGGGTTTCGCCAGGTCTCCGTCATTTATGTGAAGTCACATGACGCAGACTCCCTAACTGGTCTCATTTTGTTCCCCAGCTCCCATCCGCCTGAGTAAAATAAAGTCATGTATTTGTAGTAAGATAAAGTAAGATAAATCTGAGCTATATCTAATGTTGCATCATATGGCCCAGAAAAGGGTGAAAATGCTGGACAGGAGACTATGCATGTACATATATACAGTAGTGTCTGTAAACATCAACAGACTTCTGTCAGTGCATATAAATATTTATGATAACACGGCAATTTAGGCAAAATACCTTGCACTTAATATCGCTGCGGCCTGGGAATGATTTGAAACAGGTCCAACAACCGTCTCTGGAAAAGAAACACTTCAAAATAGCAATAAAAAATTATGCTTTCATCCACCCATCTTCCAGCCACTGACATGGCACAGGGTTCTGGGGGGTCGGAGGGTGGGGGCTGCGGCCTATGCAAAGCAGTACAGGGAACCAGGCAGAGATACACACCACTGGATGTACTGGGGAGGGGGGCCGAATTAAAGATACAAGCAGAGATGCACACAGAGTGAGATTACAATGAGCAGCCCCCATAAAATAATAATAATAATAATAATAATAATAATAATAATAATAATAATACCTGCGACCTTCCCAGGTTATACCCCGCCTCTCCCCCGATGATGCTGGGATTGGCTGCAGCTTCCCCGCGACCCAGATGGATAAAGCTGTATAGATAATGGATGGATGGATGGATGTATAATAATAATACTATATAACAATAATAACAACACCGAAGAAGATTATAGCATTAATTCATTCCATATAACTTTCATCAACATGAAATAATCGTGCTATTAAATTCTGGGTCAGTTCCAACACTGTGGGCTTTTGTTGGGAACAAATTAATCCCTCAAAAGGTGCCTTGTGGTAGTCTGTTTCATATAACTGCTCTCTTTTCTTTTGTTGACCACTCAGTTACACAACAGTCATTTTTTACCAATTAATAACAGGAACTATTACTTTAAAAAGTTCTGGATCCCTACACCACAGGAACTAAAATAATAATTCAAATGTTACCAATTCAACCCAAAAAGCAAGGTGCCTATACTGCTTCAGTACAAGAAACATTCAGGAAATTATGACAAGCCATAACTTGCTTCAAATAAATTATGACATCAAGTTCAGATTATACTGTAATACATAATGTAACACTTTTTTAATTGAGCATAATTATCTCTGTAGCTTCAGTTACTGGAGGTGACTGGAATCTAACCAGATTAGATGATATAAACTTTTATAAATTTTCAGAAGCTTATGCAATGTATTACTTTTCCACATTGTGTCCAGAGGCATCACATGTTGGTGATCAATGTAGAAACTGAGTAGCTAATCAGCTTCTCCCCTCCAGCTAGCATGCTTTCCATGCCTCACTGCCTCTGTTTTCCACTCCTTTTCTGTCTTCCAAGGTCACGGTTGAAGAAGAGAACCTCTTGGTCCATCCCACACGTGACCGTGCAAAGATTCCCCACACCCGACGTCTGCCCACGCGTGGTCATATCATGGCTGTGGTAGGTTTTGTCCACTTATTAGCACACATGCCACATGAATACTGCATTAATATTTGTAAGCCTGTGCTTTAATTTATACTGAATGCAGAAATTATAACAAGAAATAGTGATTGTGAGTATACTGAAGTATTTCATCTTCATAGTGCCTGAAATGTACTCTGTGGTGATTTAGGCATCCACATCCACGTCAGATGGCATGCTGACCCTGGATCTTGTGCCGGAAGAAGACATTTCAGCACCAATTCAGCCGGAGCAGGGTGAGAAGAGCTTCAAGGAAGACCTGGACAAGTCAGCACCACAGCCCGATTCAGTATGTCAGGAGACAAACACTGAGAGCACAAAATCTCCTGTGAACAATGTAGCAGTGGGCAAAGGACAGGGTCTACCTGAGAAAATTAAGATCACCTGGGACCAACAGCGGGCAACAGAGCAGGCCCAATCCCCCGAGCAAGGCAAAAAGCAGACACCTGCACAGAAGAGCCGATGTGTCTCCATGGACGAGATCTCCAGTTCAGACTTGCAGGCAGTTAGCGGGGCTACCACAATTTCCCCAGGTGCCACGCCACCGCTGACTATCAGCCAGTTGCAGGACCTCATCTCCAAGAAGCTACAGAGGACTCAGGAGCTCCTGGCTGAGGTGAGGGGGAAGCAGCAGCACAAAGATAAAGACTCGTCCAACGAAAAACGCGTGGAGAGCAGCCACGCTGAGGCAGAGCGGCTGCTGCAGGAGGCCGTCACGGCCTGGAGTCACGCTCGGGACGTGCTGGAGGAGGTCCGACAGATCCAGGCTCTGTCTCAGCAGTTGAACTCCACAACCGTTTGCAACTTGACTTTGGCACAGAATGGCAAGCAAAAGAATCAAGTCACCAAAGGGAGGGTATGATGTGATTCTGGGATGAACAACATCAGAGATCACTGCTACAGCATCGAGCGAGACAAAAAAATAACAATTCCAGACACGGGTGGAGATGCGTATTCTCTTTTTTTTATGATAGTTTAAGTTCACTTTCCACGCTATGCTGGAATGCATGAACATGAATGCACACCAGCCTGCCAATCTCCATGGTGTGGTGTGCTTTGAACTTCCTTTTAAGTATGCACTCCAAAACTGGAGGTCGGGAGGTCAACCCTTGCTGCAGTCTGCTCAGCTCTGTAGACTTTGCCTTGTTTGATGTGAAGAACTTTCGTAGTCTGGACTGTACCATCAAGACTGGCCATCTGATGCCTAGGACAGCTAACAAGAATAAAACGTGGCATCCTGCCCATGACGTGATGCAGCAGATTTTCTTGTGCACGCACTGCCTGGTCTTTTTCTGTGATGGCATCAAGTGACAGCTGGTGATGGGGGGCTGATGCAATGGTTACCTCTTCCGTAATGTGGGATTGAGGATAACTCCGTTGGGAAGACATAGTGGGCCAGCTGCAAGACCTTGTAGTCCATGCTTTGCTATGCACTGGAAGAGTTCCATAATTATCTTACTGCAACCCCCCACCGAGAAGCCTAATCCATACAGTATGTCTGTTAATTTTGCTGTTCAGCAGCAACAATTCTATGTCCAGATATGACTCTTCCTTCATGTGAGTGCAATTGACGTAGCAAAACAAGTCATTTTATACCTTGGTTTACTAACTATATATATATAAACTATATAAAGACAAAATATAAATTTAAATATTATTTTTATGTGACAATCTGCAGATCATTTTTTTGGGAGGGGTTTTGTGTCATCTGCTCATGATCTGCATAAATTCACATCTAAGTATAATGAACCAGGTAAACACAGTCAAGAACCATCAGCAAGATCAGAATGTTCTCTTCTTCAACAATCAACCAGTTACACAATTACTCTGACAAATTTTATTTTTTAATTTCCGGGAGAACATCAATCCATCCTGCCATTATTTAACAGAGGCCCAGTTGCAGGAAGCACAAGGCACAAGGTAGAGAACACCCTGAACAGGACGCCATCTTTGGAATTTTGGAAAATCCTGTTTTATTTGAACAGTTAGAATGAATCCATCCATCTATTTTTTCATAACCTCTTATCCAGTACATGGGTTGCAGTGTATTGGAATGAATCTCCATTAGAACTGTATTTATAAACTAGAACTGTTTTTGATATTGTGTAGACTTTAAACAGTTGCACTATAGTGATTACTGTAAAAGAAGATGACACTGGCATGTAGAAATTGTTGCAGTTTATGATGCAACTTCCTTCCACAATCCAAAGATATATATTTCTAAACTGCCAGTAGTGTGTGCATGCATGTGCACTGTGATGGACTGGAATCCCACCCAGGGTGTACCCCAGCCTTGTGCCCAGTGCTTCCCGGGATAGGTTCCAGGTGACTCTGACCAGGATCAGCGAATAAAAGATGGATGGGTGGAGCTTTGATCTGACAATCAAGTCAATAAACAGGGAAGATATTTGCTTCAGAATCTCAGTATTATGTGTCACGGTGATATAAAACTGCCTTACAATACCATCAGGTATTATCATAACAATATTTATAACATTTATAAACTATTGTCTCAGTCCATATTTGAAGCAGATAGTTATAAATACAGACATCCATTAATGATACATACGGTAAGAAAAATCTTATTGGCCAATAGTATTATCACAGCTTCAAGGCTGATTTTAATCAGTTTTTTAACTCCCAAATAGTTATTTTATCTGTACCTAGCATATGCACAATAAAACAAATAGGATATGTCTGCAGGTAGTAGACAAACCAAAGGGCATTCATTCCTTGCCAGTATGCCTGTTTCACTGTTGCTTTGTAATATGTTTGCACTCTACTCCATTATAATTCACTGTCAGTTGGACATTACAGAACAGTGTTAATGTTATTTTGTATATATATATATTTTTTTTTTACTCATAAAAGGTGATTTTTCTGAAGGATAATTACAGTGTGTGCTTTTTGGCAACAGGAGCTTCAGAGTTTTGATAGATATCAGGTTTTAAATCGAGGGGAAATCAATAAAACTTGAGTGTGAATTCATGGCGCGCTGCTTGCTGTGGCCCAGTATTGCCGTGCACTGAAAGGGAAGTAGTGCAGCCAGCGGACAGGAAACGGCTGCTTCAGAGGGCAGCCTGGGCATCATGATTTTGCATTTTTACGTACTGCTGAGATAAAGAGGCTCCTGCAGTCATCCTGCAATGCTTTCAAGTCTCACTCATTCAGAGGACTCTGACCTAAACTCAATTTCAGCAAGCGCCTGTCAGCACATTATCCAGAATGTTGACATAACAGAGCTTTGTGCAGGTCCTCCATGTTGAACAGCTCCTCTTCAGCGCAGAACGTAGGAGGTTGTTACCATCACACATCTTTTTTCAGGCCTGAAACGATAAGCGATCGCGATCACCATTAACCGCCTAGCAAGCTGCTCTTCAGTAGTTTTGGCTGAATTGGGACATCAGGCCTGTAGCCGTGGTAACAGTACGGTACTCTGCACGTCTGTTGGTGGACATGATCATTATCCTTTAGAATTTTCTGAATAGGATGCTAGATATAGCAACATTATAGCGCTGTGAAAGTCGGCACAGTTATTATGTCATTCAAGACCCGTGTCTTTTTTGTCTGCCAGTGCTTACTTGGTCTCTCTTTTTGTACACATATTTCATGATCGTCCAATTAATTTCCCATTGAAACAATATAAGACTTTTAAAAGAAGGCAGCCAAGATGTTCTCAGATATCAAAACATTGTTGGCCCAATTACACTGCTGTGTTAATAACTGTTTTGCAGAACATTTTAGGTGCATTTTAGTCTGAATTACAATAATCAATATGGCCAATCTGTGTTTATTTTCTGTATGCCTGGATGACCCACAGTTATATGAAAGGCAAACGTGCCCATTTTAATCAGGTAAAGGATTGCCTGCGTTTGGCTGGGTGGTTTTTCAGGTTGAATGTGTAGCTACTTGTAATGCATGCTAAAGATGAAGGAGGCAGGGTACTGAAAAAGGTAGTTACCTCACCAGACCACCATTTCCGAAGCACAATAGGGAAAACGGACAAAGCAAAGAAATTGTCCCAATGAAATGAAAATGGCCACCTCAACACATGCCAAAGATTAGACAGCAATTCAAAACAGGTATGCATAAAAACCCGCTATAAAGTGTGTCATTTGAATTTCGTTGTCATAGAATCTGCACATGTTTCAGTGGTCGAGTTCAGGATTTTTATTAATGAATACTGAATCCCAGCAAGATTATCAAACTGGTCTTTCAATCAAGAACAATTTACCTCAAAACAGATTATTGTGTAATATAATTTTGTATGTGAATTTCATAAAAACAAACCTTTCCTATCATTATTATTAGTCTTTAATTAGGCATCAACATTTTCTTGACTACATGTATGCTGTTTGTCACATGGAATAAGCACTGAAATTCTGGGGAAAAAAACTCAAGTGTAAAAAAAGAGAAGAAAGTGAGAACAATCACTATTAAGTCTTAGATATTGTGCTACTTCATTTGTATTTTTACAATTACATTACAGATGAACTATTTAGTGAATAAAATATGCAAATGACTTTTTGTACAACAGTGAATACATTTTTCAATTTCAGTTAAAATGCTTTTTAAAATTTCCATCTGATTCATTAAAAGGATTTTTCGGTTGAATATTTCTGTTTTGACCTAAAAGTCTTCCTTTGTTCTCCGGATAGTGTTTGAATGCTTCTGAAAATTTCTTCCACACATTTTTCGAAGGCACAGAGAATTTTATTTGCAGTAAAGGATGACTGTTGCATACCAAATGATAATTACTTTAGCCTTAAAAATGAATTATACAAGGACTTCTAAAGTACAGAGAGAGAAATGAGTGTTACTGTCTTTTGTTGATTTGTTTCAAACAGTTTTCAGACAAAAAGTCACAGGGTAAACACATGATTCAGGGTTTAATGTTAATAAATGAGACAAAAAAAATCACTTTGCCTGATCCCTAATTTTTTTCCTCTAGGTGCCCCCCTATGTATGTTTATATCCTCTAGGTGCCCCCCTATGTATGCCCCCCTATGTATGTTTATATTACATTTTGGGGACCACAATGATAAAAACCCCACAAAGATATAATAACAAACCTCTTTGTGTGTGTGTCCTCTGATGAGTTGGCACCCCATACAGGGTTGTAACCAGCCTCCAGGATAGGCTTGGGACCCCTGCAACCCATCATTTCAAAATATTGTGAGAACCGTTTCATAATATTCAGTTTATCACACATTTTTTGTCCTATAAAAAGCTGGCAATAAGTAGTATGTATTCAACAATTAGACAATTACGTAAGGGTCACTGCATGGAAAGCCGTGTATTATGCGTTTTTAATTGCACAGTTACAGAGGCGAAGGGACTGCCCAGTGCAAAGCGGATGGCATTCAAAGATATAGTGTGCGGCTTGGAGTGTTTTACCCTGCTTAGACCACAGTCACCACACATTTACCATGTGCGTTTGTACCTGAAGAATTTATTTTCACATTTACAAACTGAAAATGCATGCATTAAAAGGTCTCCCATTTTTATACCCATTAATGCCCGACTGCAGAAGCTTATCTTGCAGTTCAATTTGGCTGCCATTGCTATGTATGCAAGTGTCTTTTATATTTCCATACAATGTATGAACTCTGCAGTATTTGGCAAATCAGGAAGGAGAAAAATTCACCCCATAATGCAGCTCCATCACCCCCTATACACTGCAACAGCTCAGGTCAGATGGATGGGCAAACTGTGCTTTGGGAAACACAACCAGTGCTTGGGCTGTGTTGGGAAGCATGTGAATGCTGTCCCCCCCACTTTGGAAGGGAGAGGAGGTTCTCCTGGTGCTATTCTGGAGGCTGACAGTTGCCACAGCAGGGCACCCCCTCAGTCCCCACGCCCCCAACCTGGAGTGACCTCCTGAAGCAGCCTGTGATGTAACACAGATAGCAGGCTTCCATCTGATGTTTGCCTGCCAGCTCCTGTGCTCTTGTAGATGGACATGGAGTGATTCAGACTCTTCAGTGATCATTCAAAACTCTCAGTAATAACAGTGTGGCTTAGATTGATAACAAAAAGCTTGCAGTTTTACGACTCATGAAAATAACAACATAATTTATACTGATTTAATTATACGTTATTGACAATATTAATTATAGCTATTTATACCAAATTATTAATAATTTAGAGCCCCAAAGTAATACTAATAATGGTAGCTGACAAATGTTTGGTGTTTTGGTGTCCCACCATGACAATGTACTGGATGCATACTTCGAAGATGGATAGACATACAGCATATATTAAACATTCATAATTCACAACAGTTGTGATAAAATTAAGTTGCAGGTCAAAGAAAGTTTTTCAATTCTATAATATATACTGACATGTCTGACTAACACAAGTGTTTGTCAAAATGAAAGTGTCTTTTATATTTTCCTAGCATTTCAAATTCATGGCATGCCACATCCCTCAAAATTCTATGAAATCATGAGTTCAATTGGAATCATTTTCTGAATTAGCCACAAAACTGATGATAGAATTGACAACTATGGTCTTGGACCAAGTAATAATTTTGCCCAAAATTGTCAAAAGCTCTCCAAATGTTAACACACTGCCAGTTTTCCCATCGTCTCACTGTGCATTTTCGGGATCCTTACTGCAGGCACAGAAATGCAAGTACAAAACACTGCTGGAAGTCCACCAGACGGCATGGATGCTTCTGCACAGTGCTGTTCCTAAATGGATGCTCAAAGCGTTAGCAGTCCATTCACAGGTATTCATTTCATAGCGCGGTTTGACAGCTGAGCAGCATGACATGCTGGGATACGACTCCCAACAGACCGTGTAAAGCTGCAAAGCCGTGGAAGGTCTGGGGCCTGGTTTGCGTGCACCACAAAATCGTTTGCATTCTGAAGAAAAAACAAAAAAAAAACTCTGCTTTATAGCTCATCTACTTTGACTGGACGTGTACAGCACATAATAAATACTTTTATGTGAAGAGCACTTTGCATTATTGCACTTCATGGTTAGTCACTGAGAAGAGACAAGCCGTGTGGTCATGTTGGTCTCAAAAGATAATAGCATGGGTGCAGGGCTTGGTTCCTGCATTGGTATTATCAAACAGAAAAAAGTCCCCTAAGTGCAATAAAATTTAATCTCAACATCAAGCTCTACTGCACCGAGAAGCAGAACCTTGCAATATTGTAACTATAAAGCATGGTCACATTTGTATGTGAAAACGACCCTGGTAAATACACAGTAAATAAAATGGCATGTGGGCTTTTAGCAAGCTGGGGGGACCTGAACATTTCATAGAGAAAAAATGGGTCTGCAAATGAAAGCCCATCCAACTGCTCCATGACCCCTCCACGCTCCCATGACCCTTTCTCTCAGGAGAATCTAGCCAGCAACTTGCTATAGACAGACCTCAGACATAAGTACTGTGCTCTCCTGTGAACTTTGAAGTGTGTAACATGTTTAAAAAGCAAAACATTGTCTGCAAGACACAAGTATACAAATGGTCTTTGAGTCTGGGTCTTTGAAGGGTTATGTGTTTGATATTTTGAAAGGTGCAGGGTGATGGATAAGGCTGAGATGCTGAAGGACATACAGGGACTTCAGAGTTTGCACTGATGGTAAAGGGTGTGGAGTCACATCGACTGCTACTAAGCTGACGAAGGTCCCTTGACCCACTCAGTTCAGTTGAAGCTAATGCCTTGAAACCCCCATGAATGAACTATACCCTCAACTATAGATAACTACTTTGCCATGAAGTTTACTGATGTAATTATCAAGTGTCACACAAAGGCAGCAAGGTGCAGTTGTGTGATACCACTAGCAGATCTTGCAGGTCTGGACAGTTCTGAGGATATTGCTTAGGCCAGGCTTTCCCGGAAGTCATATACATATAAATCGCATTGAACAACCTGTGTTTGACCAAGCATTATTTCGTGACCCCTCGTAGTGGCAGCACTTCCCAGTGCAAAGTTCCTTGGTCTGGACAACACCCAAATTCACTACATGCATGAAAGACTACTAGATTCTAGGTCACAGGTCACTTTTCCATGAACTGTACTCACTGGTGCATTCAGCTTGAGGTTCCTGCACGTATTTCAGCTGCCCCTGCAAATTCAGTTCAGGACTGACCTCCTGAAGGCCACTTCTGCAAAGACGCAAACTCGCCCATTACAATGGCCATGTGTAGGTTAATGCAGGTCTGGTGTATGGTAATGCAGGCTCTTGTGGGTGATTGTGAGTGTGACCAGAAAGGGGATGCGGAAATGGTCTTAGCACATGGGAAGCCTTAGAATTGTACACTGGAACAATAACAAAAGTGTTGTGCCATTTGCACATGTCTCATGGCCCATCCTCCTTAACAGACCACACTGACCATATAAGGCCTGAAACTGCCGGAGCTCTGTAATTGGCTTATGAGCGACACACACACAGAGGGTGGAGGACAGAAGTGGTATGGTGAAGGTTAATCTCCCAAAGCAGTGAGAGCTGTGTGTGTGGTAATGTATATGTTACGTTCTGGGGACCAAATGTGATATAAAAAAAAAACAAAAAACTGTCAAGAGGAAACACATTTTTATAAACATTCTGTCAAATCAAACAAAAAACTGGAGATACCAAAAGTCTTGCATTTTGTTGATGGTTAGGGGTGAGTAGGGGTTATGATGGTCATGTTGTGATTAGGGTTATACCCAAAGAAATGAATGGAGAGTTCCAACAAAGATATGAACATTAAAGTGTGTGTGTTTGTGTGTGTGTGTGTGTGTGTATATGAGCTGAACCAGAAGGGGGTTGAAGTTGTGGGGAAGTTGTGGCAGAACTGAGAATGCATTCTAGTTATTAAAAACTGTGGAAAAAACAACACTAGATGCTAGATGATAACCATGAAAGGAGAAGCTCTTCTCCATTATAGCCCAAAACCTAAATCATCCATATATATATATACATACACACACGCACACACGGTATCTCACAAAAGTGAGTACACCCCTAAGCGAAAATGGCCAAATTGTGCCCAGATTGTCAACATTTTGTGTGGCCACCATTATTTCCCTGCACCGCCTTAACTCCCCTGTGCCACGTTGCCACTGGAATCCTCTTCCACTCCCCCATGACGACATCACGCAGCTGGTGGATGCTAGAGACCTCGGTCTCCTCCACCTTCCGTGTGAGGCCCCACTGATGCTCAGTAGGGTTTAGGTCTAGAGACATGCTTGGTCGGTCCAGCACCTTCACCCTCAGCTTCTTTAGCAAGGCAGTGGTCGTCTTGAAGGTGTGTTTGGGGTCGTTATCATGTTGGGATACTGCCCTACGAAGCGAGGGGGTCGTGTTCTGCTTCAGTATGTCACAGTACATGTTGGCAGTCATCATTCCCTCAATGAACTGTAGTTCCCCAGTGCTGGCAGCAGTCGTGCAGCCCCAAAGCATGACGCTCCCACCACCATGCTTGACTGTAGGCAGGACACCTGGTTCTCACCTGGTTGCCGCCACACACTCTTGACACCATCTGAACCAAATACGTTTATCTTGGTCTCATCAGACCACAGGACATGGTTCCAGTAACCCCCACCCGCCTTTCTTTCCCCTTTCTTTCCCTGCCCTCTGTAACTTCCTCCTCTATTGTGGCTCATGCTGGAATTTACAGGGAAGTTTGCACAATTACAGATGGAAGATGTGCATCGGCATGTCATACACATTAATGACGCTACCTGTACAAAAGCCATAAACGATGTAAACAGCGTAAATAAAATGCATTTCCCCTTTCAATTTGCACAACTGTTGCAATAGAGGAAAAGTTATTTTCTGAAGATTATGAGTTTTCTTGGGATCACAAAATAACAGAATTTGCCGTCTATGGGAAACAAGGGTTTGCACGTCGAGGAAAAGAGGGAAGTACATTCCACTAAAAATGCTAATGGCTAATGCTACTGAAACCACACAGGTTTAAAGTTGCATTCCCGTCAAAGATCCAAAACTGCCCCCACGTGCTATACATAAGGGACAATGTGGGAAATGAGATTTAGGGAATTGTTACTTTAAAAGGTAACAGCAGCAGTAAAACTGAATCTCACACTATTATGATTCAATTTCACAATTAATCCATGGTTCACATGCGTGTTGAAGGGGGGGATCCATACGGAGCGAGGATCAACTATGGTTCATTACAATACTAATACCCCTTGAATTCCACTTTAATACTTGATCTTCAGTGAGAGTGACTTCAAACAAACAAATGGCTGGATTCAACTGCCAGTGAATTCTGTTGGACTCGTCTGGAGAAACAAGTTTTGCCTGATTCTACATGTGGACAGTTTACTGGAAGTAAGTTACATTATGGGTTACAATGCATTAATTTAACCAAAGCAGCCTATGTATTTCAGAGAGCAGGGTCAGCCAATCCCTGGAGTGATTAGGAGTTAAGGGCCAAGCTTAGGCGCCCAATGGCAGAACCGCTCAGTGATGTTCTGAGAGGTCTGTGCAGCTCCGTGCCACAGTGACACCGCAGGATCTCTGTTTCTGACAGCAATGTTTCTGCCTACCTGTCCGTCCCCCGGAAGCGCTCACACAATGCCGGGCCTTAGTGAGTCTCAGGCCGGTTCCAGGGGGCTAAACTGGCCAGTGTAGAACATGCAGTCACTCAGAAACCCGGGTGCATGTAAGCCGCGTTTTTTTTGGGATAGCGGGATGAAGCCGGAGTAGAAGCAGGCAGAGAGCAAAGGCACAAACTCCGCGCGCAGAACTATGGAGCGAATCAAACCCAGAGCCCAGGCTGCCTCCGCCCTTCTACTGGTTATTCCCTAAGTAATCCTGCTTCGTCTGTCGGGGATACTGACGGGGCAGCCGGCTTCTTACCAGCAATCCGAGGAGGGTGGTTGCTTCGCCTGCACCCCTTCCCACATGACTGCTGCTGCTCGGCTGCCCCGTAAAACACATCGCAGGCCAGACATCCAGCCTCTGCTGCCTTCAGACTTTGTGACTCAGGAATTCTTTCTGACACAAGTCATGATTCCCTGACAGGACCCGCAGCCGGACAAAACCTTACTGTCGGGGCTGCCCTCATCATTTCGTTTCATTTATGCTGTTTTTGCTTCAGGCTGGTGTGCTGCTCCAGGACCGTGGCTTTAGCTCCTGTTCGGCCGCTGCGCATTTGGAGTCTGCATGCTCTTCCTATGCCTGCACCATTTTCCACACCACCTAACCCAGATTCCTGCTGCGGTCCAAATCCATGTAGTAAGGCAGACTGGCTTCTTGGAATTGCCCACAGAGTGTGACTGCGTCAGTGTTTCCTGCAATCACCTGGCATTCCATCCAGCATGCTTCCTGAGACAGGTTCGGTACTGGAAAAGTAGCGATGTAAGCCGATTATTCTCCTTCATCAGCTTGCATAAGAGTACAAAGTCTATAGCCAGGACAGAGTCAAGAACAGGAGTTACGATTGTCATTTGTTCCTATGTTTCAGAGGTTTATTCTCAAACGTGTGCACATCACAAGCTGGAATAGTGCAACGTCCTGACTTGTCTTGCAGACTATCTGATACCAGCAGCTCACGATATAAACCTTATTCTAGTTTCTAGTCGGCCAGAAACCAAATCTGCATATCAGAGACCAAATTTCAAACAAACATACAGAGGATACCTGTTTAAGATGATGCTCTTCCATGATACACTCTGCCTTGAATCTGACGTTTGTTTCTCTTCGCGATTAGACTTGGGATGTACTCACAGCAGGAGAGCACGTCCTGACTCAGCCAACCTTAAATTATTGCGAATTCCATTTAGGCCCGTCGTCTGCTAGCGGCAATCTATATTTATATAAAGCTCTTTATGTTAACTAGCTCCACATAATGAATAAAATACATGTTTAATGCAATAATAGGTACAGTAATGATAACGTCCGTACATTGTTTCCCATGGTCACATACGTGACTGAAAACCCTCAAAACGTTCAACTGGCGTTATTTTCTACCGGCAGCTAACCAGATGAATTACTTTTTTTTTAGTTAACGTTTGGATTATTTCAAACTTCGAACAACTGCGGTTTATCTCCGAATGATTTTGGGACCAGACGCTCCACTTGACTATGCGCAGAAACAACACAGTCTTAGTGCTGTAACAGAAAAGTAGTCTCTGAGGCCCCCTGCTGGCCACTTTATGCCGCTGCTCCAGATCCATTTAGACCAGTGATGCACATTTCGGGAGAGGCATGTGGCTACTTCGGATTTCAAGGAGTCCGTGCGGAAAAAAAAACAAAACAATATAATCAGAATCGGGAAAAGAATGTGTTAACAATATTAGAAATTACAAATAAGATAAATCAAGTCCATTGCTACCCCCTAGCACCTGTGAATCTTTATCTTGGAGCTAAATTTCAGTTGATGGAAGCCCAATCAAAACTTGCCAAGGACCAGTTGTAACAAAATCCACAATGGCCCCCAAGGACTGCACTGATATCTGCTGCTCCGAAATAACCTTCATGCTTGAAGGCTGCAGGTTGGATCATGTGCTCTGTAAGGTAAGGCTCCCAGCGTAGCATATCAGCTGCAATTTACAAATGAAACGACCTTCTCAAACCTGTTGCACTCTAGCCCTTAGGTGGGAACCTCTGTCAAACACCCCACATATCTTTTCCCATCATTGTTATGTCAATAAACCACTTTCCCTTCCTTGCGTCGTTTTTTTTCAGGCCGGCAAACCTTATCGCAACAGCTTTTAAATCACATCTACTTTCATTAAAGGTCAAACAGTTCAGCACCCATAGCAAACCCTTGCTCATCTCCATCACCTCTTCACATTGCGCCACTGGTGACTCATTGAAAAGGTTAACATTCTGGTTTTAGCCTCCAGGACAATGAGTGACCCATCATCGCTAGACACTCAGTTTTTTATTCAGAGCCGTGCATTCTCAAACAAAGTGCTAACTACACTGAGAAAGCATTTCAAAACAAAAATGTTATTGACCATCATGTTGTTCAACAAACCTCATATAATAAAGGTCTTACGAAAACTTCCCAGACCACCGGCTTCCAATTCTGCTCCTCATTTCACTGACCGCGAGACCACAATATTCAAAAGGCTATCGTAGGATGCAGCAATCAAAAATGAACTCCGAAAGAATGTTTCTTTAATTTAAAAATTGTCAAATTTTACAGCACACAAATGCCAAACACACAACTGTCACAACAGCAGAGAACAGAAATAGTATACTGAGTGTTTTAGGGTCTGGATTGCTTGGATGTGCTTTAAAATTTAAGGACCAAAAAAGACGGGAAGAGGGGGGAAAAAAAAAAATTCAGAAACATGGAACATACTATATACAAAATCGACATACAAACAATTTAAAGGTCTAGCTCTGTTAATACAAAAAACCCAAAAACATTTTTCCATTGCTTAAGAAAAGGTATTTAGCTTGCATCAGGACAGAGAGACAATCAACAATCCTGGAGATCCACAAAGCCTTTAAAAATCTGGTCCACCTGAGCTTATTTTTTTGTTAAATAGGTCAAAAATTTTACCCTTACAACAGTGCAACTAGCAAGGGTCAACATAACTAAAAACTTTCCAGTACCTCAAATGTACCCCACAAGCCCCAAAGACATAATGAAAAATACTTTACAGTAGGTATGACTAATCAAAGCGCGCATACTGTCTTATACTATACTTAATATGGAGGGGGGGCACATTCACAAAAAAGCAAGATGACCTGTAAGCAAATTTCTAAACAGTAAAAGATCAACATGTGAGTAAAGTGTTTCAGCTGATATCCAAAAGCTGCAGTCCTGTGATGGCGGCAGGTAGATGTCAGATCCCTGTTCAACTGAGAACTGAGGAGCATCTCTGCCACAGAGAAACGCTGAAGAAAAAGAAATCAAAATGGCAAAAAAAAAAAAAACACAACTAAAACTATCACTGTGTCTCACAAATGCAAGATCTTATAACATTTAACCTGAAATTAAACAAGTGAAAAAGGCATAATAGTCTTATTTCAATCTAAAGGGAAGGCATGAAGCAAACCAACTTCACATCCCTAAATGCAAACCAGTCATTCATTTAAGGTTCCAGATCAACACCCAACTACGGGGGGGGGGGGGGCCCCCCCCGGAGGGGACGAAGAGGGTGGGGGTGGTGGGGGGGGGGGGGGGGTAATATGAAAGAAAAAAAAAAA
>JABFDZ020000138.1:15234470-15247790 GCA_019775955.2 Pollimyrus isidori | reverse complement strand
GGGTGAGGTCGAGGTTCTGATGGGGGCCCCGCAGAACGCGGGCAGGAGGCAGGAGCTGGAGACGGCGCAGGCGGTGTCAGAGTCCAGGACGTCGGCCCACGACGTCTGAACGAAGGAGGCGGGTCCGGCGGCAGGGTCGGAGGAGGCCGCCGAGGGTGGGTTGGGGGTTTCGAGTGCTGGGGAGACTGGTGTCCCTGGACCGGGGAACATACCGTCAGCCACCGGGCGACGGCCAATGGCCGTACAGGCGCGGCCGGGACCGGAGGGACCCGGATCCTCTTCCGATGGCCCCTTCCTTTCCGGGAGACGGAGAGGCGGAAGCCCCCTGTGACTCCACCCCTCACGAGCCCTGTCGGGGCCAGGGGAGGAGTCGGAGAGAGCCTCACCGGAGGCGGGTCGGGTGCAGGAGCTGTAGGATGGAGACCCGACACACCCCCCTCTCCAAGGCGCGTCCTCCGAGCGCGGTTCCGAGGTGGGGAGCAGGGACCCGGGACCGCGGACGGTGCCATGGTGGCCCCCGTGGATCCACGTGGCCCCGATGGGGCTGCGGGCCGGGGCCGGACGGGAGCAGCCGAGGTGAGACGAGACGGACGCAAACGAAGTGAGTCGGGCGAGGCCGCGGGACGAGCCGACTGACCGGGCGAGACCGCGGGACGAGTAGAGTGACCAGGCGAGGCCGAGGGCACCGGCGAGGGACCGGGCGAGGCCGAGGGGACCGGCGAGGGACCGGGCGAGGCCGAGTGAACCGGCGAGGCTGAGGGAGCGACTGAGTGACCGGGCGAGGCCGAGCGACCGGGCGCGGCCGAGGGGACCGGGCGAGGCCGCGGGACGAGTAGAGTGACCGGGCGAGGCCGAGGGCACCGGCGAGGGACCGGGCGAGGCCGAGGGACGAGCCGACTGACCGGGCGAGATCGCGGGACGAGCCGAGTGACCGGGCGACGAGGCCGAGTGACCGGGCGGCGAGGCCGAGTGAACCAGCGAGGCCGAGGGAGCGACCGAGTGACCAGGCGAGGCCGAGCGACTGGGCGCGGCCGAGGGGACCGGCGAGGGACCGGGCGAGACCGAGGGACCCGGCGCGACTGAGGAAACCGGCGCGGCCGAGGGAACCGGTGAGCGACCGGGCGAGGCCACAAGACGAGCCGAGTGACCGGGCGCGGCCGAGTGACCGGGCGAGGCCGAGTGGCCCGACAAAACCGAGGGACCCGGCAAGACCGAGGAAGGACCTGCTGCGGGCGAGACAGCCTTTGAAGCAGAGGTTCCAGGCGTCTGGGCGGCTGCCTCGTGGATGGCTGCGAGGGGTGTAGCCCCGTGGGCGGCTGCGAGGGGTGCAGCCCCGTGGGCAGCTGCGAGGGTCAGAGTCTCTGGAGCGGCGACCTGGGCCGAGGGCGCAGGCGTGACGGCCTCAGGAGAGGCCTCGGCGGGCTCGGTTGAGCTCTGGGTAGTTGCGGTGAGTGCGGAGGCGTCCGAAGCGCCTGCGGCAGGCGCGGCTGCGCCCGATGCGCATGCGGCTGCGCCCGATGCGCATGCGGCTGGCGCTGGTGCGCTCTCGTCGGCTGCGGCGGGCGCTGGTGCGCTCTCGTTGGCTGCGGCGGGTGCAGCCTCGTAGCAAGCTGCCGCAGGTGAAGCAGCAGAAGTTGGAGTCTCTGGAGAGGCGACGGCAGGGCTCTGGGCGGTGATGGCGGCTGGCTCGGGCGAGCTCCGGATGGTGGCTCGTGCGGATGCGCCCGATGCGCAGGTGGTCAGCTCGGATGCGCCCGATGCGCATGCGGCAGGCGCGGATGCGTCCGTTACGCTTGCGGCTGGGGCGGATGCGTCCGAAGTGCAGGCGACTGGCGCGTATGCGTCCGATGCGCAGGCGACTGGCGCGTATGCGCCCGATGCGGCTGCTGAGGGCAAGGATGCGCTCGGGGAGGAGGCAGAATACGGTGTCTTTGGCAGCGCCACACCGCCCCTCTCATCCAGTACCCGTGGGGGCAGGTCGGATGCCTGCCGAATGAACCTTGCTTTGGCACAGGAGACAAGGATCCGCGGGATAGCGTCGTTCACCTGGCGGACCAATCTCCTGAAGACGTGGGCGGGCCGATAGCCAAATGCCTCCAGGGGTGGGCGCAGCACACCGCGGAGGCCGTCCCAGGGGTTAACGACGTCCTCCCAAGCGAATGCGGGCAGCCCTGGTCTCTCGTCGGCTACGGCTGGTGCGGATGCGCTCTGGGCGGCTGTACCTGTAGAGAGAGAGAGAGCGACAGGCGATCGCTCTTCTGTCTCTTCCCCTAATACGGTGAGCTCAGCCCATGTCGGTGGCGAGAGCCCCTGCTCGTCCAAGCTCTCCCTCGCTGGGGGGAGCCAGCAGGCGTGGAGGAACAGCCCCTTCTCCTCCGGTTCTCGGCCGACGTTTCTCCTCCTCTCCTCTTCAGCAAGCCGGCGAAGGCGGACGAGGAGCTTGCGCGCCCGGGTGAGTGGGTACTGCTGACCCGCAGGGCATTCCGCCTGTAGGAGGGCAGCACCGCGATCGACCAGCTCCAGTGCGTCGCGGTTCCAGACGATCTCCGGCTGGCACCGCAGTGACACAAAGTTATGCAGCAGACTGAGCCTCTCGGACTCAGTCTGCTGCTCCGTGTTTTTCGAGAGACGCAGCATACTGTGATGATCCCGGGTGTATGCAAGGTAAATAACGGTTCGTCCAGACCGGAGCACTGAGCACACAGGGGTTTATTGGCATACACGGGGACATAAACACGTCTTTATGCTGCGTCTGCCGGAGAGACGCAGACGCAGACCTAAATACAGACACGACAAATCACGGGACCGGCGTGCAGCAACGCCATACAGGTGGACACAATCGGAAATCACAAGAGGTAACGAGGGGGGCATGGCACACGAAGGGCTGAAACGGGACGGACGTCGCAGGACATGACACCCAGTGTAGCTCTATAAGAATTTTTCTTTACATAGAAATAGAAATAAAAACAGAAAGCCTTTATTGTCATCATACTGGAGCACGGATACTACTTGTACAATGAAATTGCAGTGGCTTAATTGACATAAAGAAAGATATGGAGGTCACATTATGCTTGTTGCTGCTTTTGCATGGTTTATTTAGGGTGCAATAAGTCCCATGTCTACTAGACTGCAGGCAAGTCAAACTGAAAAAAACATTTGAACCGGTTTTCCAATTATCTGCCATTGTTTTGAGCCTTACTATGTTTTTTAGACATGTGACCACTAGAGGGAGTATTGGTTCAGTATGGATTCTACTTCATTGAGCACTGGGTACGAGATACGAAATACAAATCGTGCTGCAGGGAGAGACTTAGTTCCACCTACTCCTAAAGAAAGCTTTAATTCACTATGCTGCTCTACAAAGGCAAAACACAGTAACTGCATATATTATCAAAACCGAGTTTTGATTGACATTAGGTTCTTTTTGTCTTGTGACAAAACATCTTAGCTCAGTTTTGAATATGTGCACCATTATTTATTTATGTACTGCACCTACTGTAGTCAGAACAGCTGCAGAGCATCAAACATCATGTATGTCTGTGCATGTGAAATACTAGGTTACTGCTTATTAGTAATTCCTTTGGATTCTTGGGCACCAGCAGTTTGAGTGTGCATGTGTTATCCTGTTGGTTAAAAGGAAAGCATACATATCACCCCTCATCACAACATGCTTTGAATGTTCATGCTGGATGAATACAACACTTTCAAATGTTTTGTTCCATCCTACCTGGTGTTACTGCAACATGGCTAGAAATAGAGCATGGTGGCCAATATTGTCATTGTCTGATTTCGTCAATACCTTAGAATCACTGTGTTAATATGTCCTTAGTTTCAGCTGTAATTGAAGAAGCCAGTAGCCCCAAGACCTCCTACTGAAATGTTTGGTTTAGCATTAATCTGTTGAGCAAAAGGCTCCCATTTCTATTGTTCTCTATCATTGTTTTTTCTGTGAATAAAACAACATTAATATCATCTGCTTAAGACCCATGTCCCATCTCTCCCTCTTTATCAGCAAACCAACACTGCTTGGAGATTCCCCCACCCCCAGAGAAGTGTGACTCCACGTGTTTCTCATGGGTGGTTCCTAGATGGTGGAACAAGCTGCCGAACTACATCCGTTCATTGTATTTCCTCTCCACCTTTAGTAAATGCTTGTTTGTTGCATTTGTCCAAAGCTGCTAAAATAAATGTAAATAATAAAAGCAGATTTAGTTACCACCTATCCATTCCAGTGGATTTCTTTCCTTTGCATGCTTCCTATTAAAGCTTTTTGTGGTATGTTTGAGCAAAGCGGTACTGATGTTTTCCGTACAAGCAGTAGATAAGCGTAAAAAGGGTATTGATAATTATGGGTGATGAAGGAAGCATTTAACTGAGCAAAATTATAGGCCCATGTAACCCTGACCTGAACGCAGTTATAAGATAGATGGATGGATGGAGGACTGGATAAATATATGGATGGAGCATCACAGGTTTTACTAAATAAATGAAGTTTTGCACAGTGCTTGAGATGTCTATTCATGCTAATGGTAACACATTGTTTATGTGCTGTACCTCACAGAAAATGCACTGACAGAGAGGAACACAAATGTTCTTTTGGAACCTATTGTGCAGTGTTAATAAAATTAATAATGCTTTCTATCTGGACAGAACAACTTCTCGGAAACCTTTCCCCAAAGTAATCTTACATTTAGTGCATTTTTCCCACCCTTTATGATTCCAGTGAGGTTATAAATAAAAAGGTTTAACAAAAACAAAACCTAAGGGACATACTCTCTGAAATAAGTACAGAATGGTGAAACCAAGTCGACAAGCAAATTTTGTTCAATCCATCCATCCACCCATTTTCCACCTCTTATCCAGGGTTGGGTCGTGGGGGTCGAGGTCTAAACAGGAGTGCCCAGAGCTCCCTCTCCCCAGCCACGTCCTCCAGGGGAATGCCAAGACGTTTCCAAGCCAGCTGAGAGATATCATCTTTTCAGTACAGCGGAATTTTAAAAATCACAGAACAGTGTCTAGGTCATGTTTCGTTAGTGAATATTTACACAAGAATTACACAACACATACACATAAAGCAAAAAGATGTTTTAACAGGTAGCACTGAGGATGAGAATTGGGTTATGTGCTTTAGCTGAATAGTTTGAAGGGTTCACTGGTAAAACAAGTACAATGCAATGAATAAAAAAAAACACTCCACAGACATACATGGATGTATTCAGGTACTTATTTGATTGACATGAGCACTTTACAGTATATCCATCCATCCATTCTCCTTTTGCTTATCTTGGTGGCAGAGGGCCTAAAACCTGTTCCAGGCACCCAGGCAGCACTGGACACGTCCTGGATGGGATGCCAGTGGTAAGAGTATACAGATACTCCTCTATTTACGAATGAGTTACGTTCCGAATGGACGTTCGTATCTTGAAATGTCCATAAGTCGTTATTCAGCATCATTTTAAGGGTATATGCAGGTACAAAGAACTAGAATGCTACTCTGCTAAATTGCTGAACCCTGTTACAATGCAATAGCAAATATGTGTATTTGAAAAGAAAAAATACTACATTACAATTTTTATCTCTATTTATTTAAATTGTTTACTACAGGAACTCTTTACTTAGGGAGATGCAGTTGTTCATTCACATGAAAATAATTAGTATGAAATTGATCACTTTTTAAAATAATTAATATAAAATATTTAAAATCATTATTAAACCAATTACTATCACTTTTACAATTTATCATTGTTACAACTTGATGCTTGGGTCTTGTGACTTGTGTATATTTCACATTGCCCCATGCCTTACTGGCATCCTGTCCTGGGTAATTCCCCATTGTTTTTTGAAGATTCTCAGATAAAACAAGTGGATGGTGGAAAATAAATGAAACCGCATGTTCATGTATGTGCTAATGGACTCCCCGTATTTCCTCTTTGGAAATTTCTTGAAATATCATCTAGACACATTTTAGGATTCCCTGGTTCCTCAAAATAATACCAACCTGTGCTTCAGTGTATCTCTGTAATCTTCTCTGACTAGCAGTTTCCTGACACTTGACCTCACCTCCCTTTTCCGTGAGCTTGTATGCCCAGAAATTTCCTCACAGGCAACACGCTTACAGGAACTCTACCTTCATTTTCCACTCTCCCCAAGCATTGTTACTTACAGCTTCTCTAATCCAGTCTACAACCACCATGCCCATCTTCTGCTGCACAACCACTGAATTGCAGGGTTCACCATGTTCTTCTGTTATTGAACTCATGGAATTCAGCATCTCAAACCTTGTGGGACCTTAGCAATTGTTTTGGTTTGGGGGGGGGGGGGGGGGGGTGAAATGTGAGTATATTGAATACTATTTTTACATTATTCCCTCAAGGTAAAATCAATTACTCTTTGTACCAGGACATGCTAGTACACACTGAAAACTGTGTTCTTTATGGAAAGCAGGGTAACATGAAGGGATGTCAACATGTTGCTACGGTTCATGCAAGTGCAACAAGACCTTAGCTGGTAAAACCTGAGCGAGTGGTTTTCAATCTGCATGCTCAAAGCATGTTTGTACCTGTACAGTACATGCCAGGAGTGTTATTAACTGGCTGTGGAGCTGCCGTAGTGAAACTCCCTGTCACAAGGGGGCGCCATATTAGAAATATGGTTTGTTTGTCTGGATGGGGTTAGCAATATTTATTCAGGGGAAGAGGCATGTCATATGTTTAAGGTCTGAAAAAGAAGCTATGGCATGACCATAGCATGTCAGTGGTGTGTCGCCCTCCATCAACTCATTACCATACTCACGGTTTAGAGCAGGTAGTGGATTTTACCCGGGGTCTGTGTGGTTTTACTAGAGTGCTCGCCTTTGTTCTGCCAAGAAGGTCACTGACAACGGATCCATGTGTTCCGCTCACCAATCACCTATTAATAGTTAATAATCCAAAGGTGCTCATGGCTTTTCTGGGCATTTAGTTTAGCAGCATGCTAGGTTGCCCAGAGCAACAGAACTGACTGACATTAATGATCCAGTGCTTGCTGACACTAAAAGGACTGTTACACTCTGCAGTGTGATGAGTTGTAATTAGTGTTGTGAATTAGCAGTTAGCAGTCACCGCTTGCTGCGGGAATGGCTGGTTGGCATCTCTTGTGGAGGGGTGTCTATGTGACTCAAGCGATGGGGCAAAAGCATGGATCTCTTTAGCACCTGAATTATACGGCTAGAGAGCAGTTTTCCGCAGTAAATAATGCGACCCAACCCCAACCTATCCTCGTGTTGAAACGCCCTGCTTCAAAGCCAAGCTGAGAGTGTCTCACTAACCCGAGCTACAGGTTTCATCGCCATCGACATCTGATTGGTCAAGGCCAACATTCACATTTAATGGCATTCCTTTGTTTAAAGAATATTCTTTGGTTACTAACCTTTCTATATGTTCAATTATCTAGGGATTTCCGCTACCTTTGTCTGTGCTGTCAAGGGGATATTCTAAAACGATTAATGTGAAAAAGCCTAACGTGGTTTAATGTACTAAAACAGCCACCAATAATCACCAAATTTCTCACACATATATCTGGTCTTAAACACTTTCACCTGACAAAAAATCAAATCGAAAATGCTACAAATATGGACTTTATTTTACGTTAAGCGTTTTCTTCTCCTTTGACACCCATTATAAGGAAAAGGGTTAATGTAACTAAAAGTACTAAAACACTTTCACCACTAAAATTGTAATATAAGTTCACATTGCTTCCCTATATTTTCCAGGTAGAGAAAAATGCTTAATTTTAGTTGAAGTTCAAGACTCTTACAGCCGCTCATTTTATTCACAACGATTTTAATATCTGACCACTTCTTTTTAATTTTGGCCATTGTGCGAATTTCGGAACCAACAGTTTTAACTGACTCCGTCATGCTGTGCCACTCCGTCAACTTTCGTTTATTGTTGATTCCACTTATACCACCAAATATCACTTTTCTTTTCTCGATTTCTGTTATCAAGACCTCCACTTCGCAGTCGCTAAAAGACTTATTTTTCCCACGCAGTTTATCCACTGATGTTTTAGAAAAACACAGAACAAAGCGGGCAATTATACACATTTACATATGTAAATAAACATAATTATGGGCGGAAGGACCTCATCCCTGACCTGGAGAGAGCACTCCACCCTTTTCCGGCTAAGGACCATGGTCTCGGATTTGGAGGTGCCGATTCTCATTCCAGGCGCTTCACACTCGGCTGTAAACTGCCCCAGTGAGAGCCGAAGGTCACGGTCTGATGAGGCCAACAGAACCATGTCATCTGCAGAGACCTAATCCTGAGGTCACCAAACCGAACACCCTCAACGCCCTGGCTGCACCTAGAAATCTTGTCCATAAAGGTTAAGAACGAGTCCAACTTACTGCCGGCAATACTGACCAAGCTCTGACACCGGTACTACAGTGACCGAACACCCCTTATAAGGCAGCCCGGCACCCCGTACTCCCAGAGCACTCCCCACAGGACTCCCCGAGGGACACGGTCGAATGCCTTCTCCAAGTCCACAAAGCACATGTAGACTGGTTGGGCAAACTCCCACGAACCCTCCAGGACCCTGCTGAGAGTATAGAGCTGGTCCACTGTTCCACGGCCAGGATGAAAACCACACTGCTCCTCCTGAATCCGAGGTTCGACTGTCCGACGGACCCTCCTCTACAGCACCCGCAAATAGACATTACCAAGAAGACTGAGGAGTGTGATCCCCCTATAGTTGGAACACACCCTCCGGTCCCCCTTTTTAAAGAGGGGGACCACCACCCCAGTCTGCCAATCCAGAGGCACTGCCCCCGATGTCCACGCGATGCCGCAGATGCGTGTCAACCAAGACAGCCCCGCAACATCCAGAGTCTTGAGGAACTCCGGGCGGATCTCATCCACCCCCGGGGCCCGGACACCGAGGAACTTTTTAACCAGCTCACTTCCAAAGTTGAAAGGGGGCCTTGCCTTACCAAATTTTCAGCAGCATTACTGGGCCTGTAATATTAACAAGCTTTTGAATTGGACTAACACTTAAAGAGTTCCTGAATATCCCATTTGGGCCCAAATAGAATCATTATCCTCAAAAATTCAGTTATTTGCTCTCAACTTCCCATAAGGAGTAAAAATGTCTCAGACAATTTAGTAGTGACCGATACTCTTAAAATATGGGTTAATTTTAGAAAGCATTTTGGGTTAATCAGACTGTCAACTCTTTCACCTATAGTAAACAATTTATCTTTTCTACCCTCATGTTCTGGTTCTGTTTTTCGTGACTGGTCTTCTAGGGGTCTGAGCACCAACAAAGACTGATAAAGGTATATTCTTATCATTTTCAGAATCGTCAGAAAAGTTTAATCTTCCTAGAACCCATCTTTTCCCTTTTTCCAGATTAGACATTTTGTACAAAATCAGTTTCCTCAGTTTCCTAATCTTCATCCTGATTCAAAATTGGACACCATTCTTTCCCTTAACCCAGACAGAAGAGCGCTAATCTCTGTCGTTTATTTATCCATAGACGCTTTAAATTCTGACTCCTCTGATTCACTCAAGAAGACTTGGGAACAAGAGCTGGGGTCAAATAGAGTAGGATCGGATGCTCGATTTAGTACACTCTTACTCTATATGTGCCCGACACATTTTGATGCAAAGCAAGATTCTTCACCGAGCATATACTACACTAACGCCAGATTACCTAAAATATACCCAGATAGAAGCAACTCTTGCAATAGGTGCCAGCAATCTCCAGCAAATCACACCCACATGTTTTGGTCTTGTCCAAGACTGACATAATTTTGGTCTAAAATATTTGACACCTTTGAAAAAACCTTTAACATATCAGCCACTCCAAACCCTTTTACAACTCTCTTTGGAATTTCTGTTATCTCAAATTTGCCTTCAACAATACAAGGTGTGGTTGTTATCACCACGCTATTGGCTAGGAGGCTGATTCTCCTCAAATGGAAACACGTGTCATCTCCTTCATATGATAGATGGATATAAGAAATTTTTTTGTCTTTAAAGCTGGAAAAAAATGATTTTCATTAAAAGGGTCTTTAAAAACGTTTTATAAAACATGGAAACCTGAATACTGAATTATATCGATGCTATTGATCTGTCACTTGATGATGCAGAAGAGAATTAACCTTTGTTTATTTAGTATTATTATTATTTTATTAAATTTATTTTGGTTTTGTTCTTTCTTTGTGCATTTATTGTATCATTTAATAATCACACTTACAGTGTTATTGTTATTTGTTTGTGTTTTGTAACTTGGTTGTTTGAGGGATCGGGGGTGAGACAAAGAGCAGAACTGTGGATTACTAACCTTTGTATACATAAGCTGTGGTATCTGCACAAAATGTCAATAACATATTTTGGGGAAAAAAATAGATATTGTTGGCAATGGCAATAGCAAGTGGATGGCAGAGTTAAAGACCCTACAATTCAAAAAGAGACAGACAAACTTTCAGAGATTTTTTGCCTGTAGCAACATGAAAGATATCAAAGTGGCTAGTTATGGTGTACAGCTTCTATTCTATTGTTCTGCTTAGGAACCATCGAAACATACTTAGCTTCAGCTCACTCATGACAGATGCAGTGAGATATACAGTACTTGTAAGCGCATGTACCTGTACATCGATTTTGCACTTGATTACATTAAAAAATACGAGATAGTGAGGCAGTGAAGTACAATGCAATCCTGCTGCGAGCTGGCTGTGTGAGACAAACTCTGTTGGGTCAGTGACAAGCAACTTCCCCCAAAGCCAAGTCCTCTGAGTTGCACTCATGGGAATGTGGGAACCAGGTGACCCCAGGTATAAGTTCCAGGCGATGATCCAAAACCTTCCTGAGGCTCTTTCAGATCCTTCACTTAATGATTTCCCAGCAGCTCTGCTGCAGCTTGAGGGCTGTTTTGCATGACAGGTTCCCAGAAGTAGAATCACTGTGCAACATTACAGCCACACTCATGTTTCTGACTGTTCTACACGCCTCAACATCAATTTACTCACATAACTACAAAACTCCATCACAAAGAAACAGTTAAAATTTCCTGACAGTCAGAAAAAATTGGTATTAAGAGGAATTTCTTTATATTAAGCAACTGACTGTTTGGTTATGTCTATAGTATTGATGTACCTTATTTGTGATCTTTACTACTGTAAGTAATAAACTTAAATTTAGCATTTAAAATGTGGATTAAATTACAGGATTGGTAGTGGAGTTGTTTCATGATATGTTCGCTACATTTTGAATGGCTTTGATTTTCTGCAGTACAGCTGTGGTCTCCAGTAACACCAAGGACTGAATCAGACTGTCCTATCGATTGATTCTATCAAATTTACTAGATCATAGATTCATATGAAATTAATGCTGCATACATTTTGGAAAAAAGGGTTTTTAAATTTTGTATTTCTTTCTCAACGCTTCTGCCACAAACACACCCTGCCTGGTTATCTGATGCTTAAATCTAAAGCCACTTACACCACAGAAGGAGTCATAGTTTTGTTTGTGGGGTTTGAATCCTCAGCCTTTGCACTATTAGAATAATGCTCTACTTGGTGAGCTACAGGAACAAAACTTGTAGTATAAGTTCAGAAGTCTTTTCAGAAGACTTTTTGCTGCCGCACGTTGTCTAAATACAAAATGAATTCATGTAGCAGAAAGCCAAGGTAACTCCTCCCCATTGCAATAAAGTATAAATTGGTTACCATGGACCTTTTGTGTATAAAAGGGGGGGGTGACATTACTGAAGCATGGGAACACAAGAAGTGAGCCTTTTCTGGCTGAGATGTTTGTGGTGTTATTACACAACTGGATATGAGTCACAGTCTAAGGATGTAATTACAGGTATTTTTTTAAATTAAAAGCTTCTTTGCACTGTTAATAGCACATTAAATGGTATCATTAAGCAGCAAGAAAAGAAGCGTGATATGATCAGATGACAGACCATATTCTAAGCAAATCATGCAATAAAGTGTTTTACAGGTGACGTCAAGAGAAATTAGTTTTATAACGTTAAGTAGCGCAAGTGGCTCATCAGTCATAAGAGGGAACGAAAACAATTATGAATAATCAACAATACTAACTCAATGGACAGGCAGCATTGAAGAACAGATGAAAAAATCTCTGATATCTCCAATATGTTTAATATCTTAAAATTTTAAAATTAAGTAGAAAAAACAAGCCCTTTTAAAAATGTATGTATTGGATGATCAGAAAATTTTTAGCAGTGATTAATGGACTAGACTAGTGACTAAACACTCAACACGGGAGACATAAATGAGGCTTTTCCCCGTTTGGCAAAGAGCCCAAGTAACAAGGGGATGAGCTGTCATAAGCAGCCGCAGGCATATTCCCAGGCTACCATGCCAACAGGGCAGAGTGAGAACCTGCTTGCTGTCCAGATATGAGAGAGAGAGACTGAACTGGTGACCTCTGTTACCGCCATTATTGGCTCACCATAGTCTTCTGGTTTTGGTGCACGTATGGCACATCTCCCGCATTGTGCACTAACACAACAGATAATAGATATCGGTGACGATATGAAAAGGACTAGTATCACAACCTGCCCATCCAATCACGTTAATCATTTGTCTTGCCTCTTGTTCTTGGCTTCATGTTAATCACTCCGGCTGCCTCTTGTTTGTCCCCTCGTCAGTCTTGTACTTAAGTGCTTCCTACTATTGTGTTCCCCAGTCCTGTCATTAACGTTGTACTCTGTAGTCGCCCGATTTTTCTGTTTTGACCCCCATGACCCTGCTCATTCAGTGTTGTTCAAACAGTTCAATAAATCCCCTTTTGATTCCATACCTCCTTATCCTCACTAACAATCACTGATCTGACCGAATTCATCTATAAAAGAGGGGATTGTTCGTTGTCCCTATTATCTACAGAATATTGCCTAGAATCCATCCATCCATCCATCTTCCAAACCGCTTATCCTTACTGGGTCGCGGGGGGTCCGGAGCCTATGAATCCAAACTCAATAAAGTACAACAAAGCTAAATAACATCCCATGAGACTACAACACATCTTAAAGGTGTGCAGCCCCTGACTCCATCTCTTCTCCAGATCCACCCAGCTTGCCATAACCCTACAGGACCCACCAGCTTTACCAGTTCAGGTACTAGTTGGTTTGAGTTAAGTGAGCAAAGGCACAGCTGATTAGTTTAGCACAGGCCATAGTCATTTGCTTTTCACACATAAATAGATTTTTTAGAAATGTAAAATGCAGTATATTAATGTCATGATCCGCGTCCTCCCTCCCGAAGCCAGCCCTATGTGTGACCACACCCACCTCGTTTCCTCCTGTGATTCC
>JABFDZ020000138.1:15202329-15227862 GCA_019775955.2 Pollimyrus isidori | reverse complement strand
ATGATGGATACTCTGCTGTGGTGTATACTCTGCTATGATGGATACTCTGCTGTGGTGTATACTCTATTATGATGGATGCTCTGCTATGATGGATACTCTGCTGTGGTGTATACTCTGCTATGATGGATACTCTGCTGTGGTGTATACTCTATTATGATGGATACTCTGCTATGGTGTATACTCTGCTATGATGAATGCTCTGCTATGATGGATGCTTTGCTGTGATAGAAACTCTGCTATGTGTATACTCTGCTATGATGGATGCTCTGCTATGATGGATACTCTGCTGTGATGAATACTCTGCTATGATGGATACTCTGCTGTGGTGTATACTCTGCCATGATGGATACTCTACTGTGGTGTATACTCTGCTATGATGGATACTTTGCTGTGGTGTATACTCTACTATGATGGATACTCTGCTATGGTGTGTACTCTGCTATGATGGATACTCTGCTATGGCATATACTCTGCTATGATGGATGCTCTGCTATGACGGATGTCCCGCTATGTGTATACTCTGCTGTAATAGAAACTCTGCTATGATGGATGCTCTGCTATGATGGATACTCTGCTATGATGGATACTCTGCTGTGGTGTATACTCTACTATGATGGATACTCTGCTATGGTGTGTACTCTGCTATGATGGATACTCTGCTATGTGTATACTCTGCTATGATGGATGTTCTGCTATGATGGATACTCTGCTGTGGTGTATACTCTATTATGATGGATACTCCTAGAAGCAAAAATCCTATGGCATTTGTTTGAAATCTTTAATATGTTGCATGTTAGATGGTTCACCCCCTGACCCAGAAAGTGATTGATGGGGCTAGAGATGGTCTCTCCACATTGATCTGGTGGATACTGCTTCTCTCCAAAGATAAATCACTTATCTTATTGACCACATGAGGGATGTAAAATATCTCTGTATGTGTCTGAAGGGAAGTAAAGCTGTAGACTCTTAAACTACAGGGCCAGAATGGAACTCGTCTATGTCCTGTAAAATCTTGAATCATGTTAATATATGGTAAATCATGTACTGATACATTTGTTTGTGATGCTTAGTGCACAGAAATCACTAGTTAATAGTATGAGTGATATGAGATATATAATATCAGAGATGAGCACTTCCTGTTGCACAACTTTTGCAATGGAAAAGATCTGAAAGGCTCTAGGATCAACAGGCAAGTTTGTCAGAATGAACTTTCAACAAACATAGGCTTACGGAAGGACCCTCTCTACTTCTCTTTGTGCTATAGTATATGTATCTTAAAATGTAGATGTAAGGAACAATGCATGTATTTTTATGGACAGTGTAAATACAGACAACAACCTGTTATAGTCTACTCTCTCTGTATTAACAGGCTATGAGTATGACTACGCCACCCCAACACCAGATTATTATGACAACATCACCATTGATTATGGTATTTCTTCATTTATTTTTTTATCAGTAATATTACACATGCAGTTTTATTCATTTCAAAGACAAATGCCACAAAACATGCATGTTTCTTTTTTGCAGAGCAATACGAATTTGTGTACCCTGGCAGTGAAGAAACAAGAGACCTGGCCTATGGTAGCAGTTTGCCTATGGTAACTTTTTTTCTTTTTCTTAAACAACGTATACTTCAAGGATGAAGTAACTCAGGGTTTTGGGGAAAAAGAGACAACAGATGACAAGTTCAGGACAAGTTGAGTGGTCTGGTAGAAGATGTGTCTCATCTCTTTTGACACGCTTCCAACTCTCTTTGGGAAATCAACAGGAAATGCTCTGGATAGTTTAAAAAAATGTTGGCATGAAATAAGCAGTTTATTAATAAAACAATGCTTAAAAGTAAACATTCCAGTATAATTTGTGTGTCTGGGTCAAAGGTAGCATGTGTTTTCATAGAATCCTCTGCATTACAGGTTTCCTTTGTTCCCGCTGCCCCTAATGGGCCTAATGTGTTGTTGCTCTTAGGTCCCACACCTGCTCCTACTCATCCTGGGCTTGGCAGCTCTGCAGCTCTGCCAAATGCTGTGAATGTGAGCTAACAGTACAGACACTGCAGAGTGGCTCTCAGCAGGTCTGTCTCAGTGTCTGATCTACTAGGACTAACCTAAAATAGCTGAATACCTCGTGCAGCTTCTATGGTGTCTGAAAAGTAAGAGTAAGTAAGTTAGAAGGACCCACACATATTATAAAACACTATATGTGCTGCTATTTACAGTATATGTGTTTAGGACCGCAAGACGTCTCCATGGTACTTAACTATCAACCTTTTTGTCACAAGTGCACACCAAGAGGAACTATGCTACCTAAACCCATATTAAGGGATTCAGATTTCATCTCAGGATTATGATGCAACTACCTGACAAATCAAGCAATGTAATGACAAGTAGGTATACATGTGCAGCTAATATGCAGATAATCTCTATCAAAGTCTTGTTCCATGTGTTTCAGATTACAGGGACCCAGAACAGGACGTTTGGATGACCCCAAGGACTATTCAGATGAATCAATTATTAAAGGACTCTAGGATCTAACCACATACTTCACATTGCAGCAGTTGATTTAAGCCCCTGCGGCTCAGGTCATGGGTTTAGATCCCTGGAAACACACATAAATTGTAACCCTGTAATGCAATTGTAATCCTGGTAATGCGAGTCACTTTGGAATCAAGTATTAGGTTAGTGAAGTAAATGTAAAGCTATTCAGAATTTATCCTGTCGAAACACACACAGACCAGCAGGGGACAATAGACCTCAACCATTGGCACATTGATTTACCAGACAGCGCTGAGCTCTTTGTCTCTGTTAAAAAAGAACATGCTGGGGGAGAGAACAACGTGTGATGTAGCTAGACTTTGACCACACAAAGGTGCAGCTAAAACACAAGCTTGCTTTGCACTACTGCTGTAATATAATGTAGTGATTCTGTTAGGGAGGATTCCGTTTTGAGAAGCACTGCACCAGTGCCCCGCTTGCTATTTCACCTTGTAATGCTCTTGCAGTTTATTTTTTTCAGTCGTGGTCAATTGGCATTCCTAAACCGCTGAGTCCACAGTGGGTCTTTGATTGATCGATCAGTTCTCTGATTAATCGATTTTGCGTCAATCTTTGCCAAAGAAAATCTGAAAACTGTGCCAGTATGCCAATTTAAAATGTTGACTTGCGCTTTTAATCATTAATAGAAAAAAACCTTCCCTCATTTTTTTCCCCTACTATTGGTGTTTCTTTACATAATTTCTTTATCCCATAAAACCTGAATTTGTGAGAAAACTGCTGTTTCGTGTCAATGAGCAGCAATCAAGCATAATAAGCATGCTTGATTGCTGCTCGCTAATATCCACAGGTGTTTTCAATACCTGATCGAAAACACTTGAATGAACCTCTGTTCTTAAGAGTGGTAGTCTTTAAGGAGTTGAATAATTGTGTGAATGAAGAAATCACCAAAAAAGCATTTAATACTGTATTGCAAGAACAATATATGTCATTTTAGTTGCATTTGGTTCTTTAAAAAGTCCTTGTAAGATTTCATTTTGAACACAATTACAAATGTACACTGAATTCCCTAAAACCCTTTACAGCATTGGGGGTTGAATAATTTTGAACACAACTGTAAGATTAGATTCAACTGCAGAAGAATTTTAACACACGAAAAGTCAGGGAATCTATAGTGAGAGAAGCTTGGAAGTTCTGCGCATCTGATCGATTTTGTTTTGTCTTTGATGTTGTAATATGACTTCCTGAAATGTGTTCAAAGATAAGGGAGACAAAGAAGGAGGAGGGGGCATTCCGAGGGACACAAAGTGTGTGCGTCAGGCATAATTAAAAAGCAGTGGAAGCATTTTTTTTTCAGTTTACTGGACAGTGGTCTGGTGGAGAAAGTGCAGCTGGCAAACAAAATCAGCAAAACCACAGCAGCAATGGCTTTAAGAGCAAACAGCTTTATAACATTTACTGGAAAGAATGCATTGCTGTACAAGAAAATATATCATTTTTAAAATGATTTCATTACAAACAACAAAAATGATGAACTGTCCAACTTTCTTCCAGCTGCATGTATGCTGTCCTTGTCTGAAATCTTGATTGCTCCCCAACTGGCACGTGTTAGAAAACATGCTGACTTAGCAGGACCCCAGAGGATGTCTTGATAGGAAGCTGTGCTACCACACCGCTGATCTCACTATTTCACTGTTCCTGTTTAATGTTTATTTCCCAGGAAAATAGTTGATTTAATTTACAGATTTTGGGTCTTTTTCATGGTACACAAGGGTACCCTGGCACTGAGTCCCAGCACTTTAAATAACTGAGAGGCTTTTAAGTGTCAGGTAATTCAGTCAAGCAATTCAGGTCCAAAACCAGCATACACAAAAACACAATCCAAAATGTCAGGCAGGCAAGGGTCAATAAATCAGGCAAATGTCCGGTGGGGGCCAAACAGAGATCAGGTGACAAGGCATTCTTCTCGGAATCTGGGAACAGAATGGAATCAAAAACCCAGAAAGCAGTTAATGTCATGATCAGTCTCCACCTCTCCTGTCCTGCTCATGCTTGGCCAGCAGGGGTCTCTCCTGGCCCAGAGGAGCCCACGTTTCCAGTGGTCAGCCCAAAAGAACCCACTCTGATCTGGTCATCTGGTTTCTTAGCTGCTGCCTCAGCAGTGCCTGTACCACCAGAACCCATCTGCCTAGACCCTGTGTCTCCAGACAGGGAAGTTTACTTCTGACTTTCCAATCTCTGGTCCTGGAAAGGCTGCTTCTGTGGCTTCCAGTCTTGGCCCCGGTGAGATCGCCTGGTGTCCCATTGGCGCCCTCTGCTTCTCCCCCTCGTGGGATTCTCTAGGCACCTCACTTGGGCTGCTACTGATCTCTGCTCCCTTCCTGTATCACCATTCTGGTCCCCAGGCCCTCGAGGAACCTGCCATTTTCGGAGGAAAATGGGAGGGATCTCCATCTCCTGGAAAGGTCATAAGCCTCACTCGCATCACCCAAAGGTGACTGGAGCACTGGAGAAGTAGAGGGACCTGTTCCCACAGCTTTCTCCTCTCGCCCATCTGCAGTGGCTTCTGTCCACCCAAATCTTCCACCATTGCAGCAGCGTGCTTACCTTTGGGTTTCCTTTACGCCTCCTGGCACTTGTAGACATGACATGTAAGCCTACAGGAAATTTTTTGAACTCTCTGCAAACTAAGAAGACATTGCATAAGACCTGCAGAACTTAAATATGGGGGTTACTAAAGAAAACCGATTACAGCTGGTAAAGGGGTGTGGCCACTAATTCTAGTCACTGGCTATCTAGAGTGTGGGTTTCCCCACAGGGCTTCCTCACAGGGCGACTTTCACTGGCAAGTATCCCTCAAGGGGTGTGATGTTGAAGAGGAGGACCCCTAACTGATGTAGACGGGGTTCCACCAGACTTCTCCATGACAACGAGAAGACAGGTTTGCCCTGTGGTCAGCTGAAGGAGCTCAGGAGGATAGCAGAATCAGACACCCAATCTTGGGGAATTCTGGCATGGGTTCAAAGGGATCATCTGTAATAAAGCAAGTATCTTTCTTTGATGAGTGCAGGATAAGCTTACAAAAGATAAAGTGATGGTTATGCAAAGTAATAAATTATGCAAACAGTTGGCCCATAGAGACGGAACTCCTTACAAGAAACCAAATTGATTTAGGGGAAATTTGCTAGAAGCCTAGATATATACAGTATATAGGTTGCACATGTACCCTTATTACAAAGTGAATAGTCTATATTGTTTGTTAGGTCTTGAGAAAAGACACACGCTTGTAAAACATGTTGTTGTCGCGTCCTTAAGTTCCTCATACTCTGAGCCGTGGCACAGTAGTTAAAAAACATTGCCTTAAAGGGTATGATTACCTACAGCTAAGAGTACAATTGGCAGAACCTTGAGAAAAAAGTACCGATTTGTACCTATGGCGGTTCAGTATCTTGTCACTGGGGCTGTACCCTTTTGTTTCCGACAGTGTATAGTCCCACTGACAGACAACTGTACCCTTAAAAGTACAAATTGGTGCTTCTTTACTGACAGTGTAGAGCCTATTCCAGGAATCACTGAGATATACCAAGGATAGTAAGTTAGTCCCTTACAGAGCACACACTCACACACAAAACAAAAGTGAGAGTCATCGATTGAAATGGACTCAGAATACCTGGGGATGGGTGTCCCTCCCAGTGCTGACCACTGTGCCATAGTGCTGGCCCAAATATGGCCCAAAATAAGTTGAAGTCTCATGTCATGTAGAGCAGTGTTTCCCAATCCAGTTCTCAGCGACCCACAGGCAGTCCTTGTTTTTGCTCCCTTCCAGCTCCCTTCCAGACAGTCCATGTTTTTGCTCCTTCCCACTGGGATCTCGAAGGAAGCGCAAATGTGGACTGTGGGTCCCAAAAGACTGGATTGGGAAAGACTGATCTAGAGTCATCGTCTGACCTACCCCTAAACGACACACAATATCAACAAAAAATGACTTAGAAGGCCCTAGAATGTCTTCTGGGTCTATTTCTAAAGTTATGTAACCTGGCAACTTCCGGTGATCTAGTTCGGAGATTTCAGCACCTTGGACAAGGAAAGCACTACTGGCCCTGTTATTTCTAGCTCATTGCCACTAATAATAGTCTGGGTAAATTCCCATAACCTGAAATGTTCATTTCCAGCTCATGCATAACACGTTTGCACTTTAGATGATTCTCCTAATTCCAGTAAAATTAACATTTAATACTAGACATGTGTACTATGGCACAAAAAAATTACAGAATTAATCAAGGCTTAAAATAGAGTTCCAGGCACAATCACAATCTGTCTAGTTTATTATTCCAATCCAATTCAAGTTAAATTATTTAAACTACTTACAGTTGACCGGGGCAAACTCATGGGTCATATCCAGCCCACGAAGATATTTTTACTGGCTGACACAAGCATTAAAATGGGAAAGTCTGGTAATTTCAGGTATATGAAAATGAACAAATTTGTCAAATTTTTCCTTGAAAGCAATAATAGGTATACAACAATACAAAGTAAATCGCTATTATGTCTTAATATATTATATAATATGTATTAAGTTGTTTGTTAGGTCTTGAGAAAAGACACACGCCTGTAAAACATGTTGTTTTTGCATCCTTGAAGTCTCTCATGCTCTGATTAGATGAGGATCCTTGGATTCCCACCTTATCGTTGTGGAGGGGTTTGTGTGCTTCGGTGACCCTGGGAGCTATGTTGTTGGGGTGATTGAGTGACGCCAGGCTGGGGTGGGGCTACTGGTGCGCAGCTCGGTGCTTTAACAATGTCATCTGCGCTTATGCGGCGAATGTCAGTTTGGAGTACCCAGCCTTCTTGAACTTGGGTTGGACGATGGATTCCATCGTTTTTCTGGGGGACTCACATGGGTAACGACTGTGTGACCTGGAAGGGGGTGATTGGGAGGAACGGCCTCCCTGATCTGAACCCAAGTCGTGTTGTGTTGTTGGACTTCTGTGCAATGTATGGTTTTCCATAATGAACACCATGTTCGAGCATAAGGGTGTCTATAAGTGGACATGGTATGAACATATCCAGGGCTACAGGTCGGTGATCTTATCATCTGATCTGTGGCCTTTTGTCTTAGACACTCGAGTGATGAAAGGGGCAGAGCTGTCATCTGATTACCTCCTGGTAGTGAGCTTGCTTAGATGGCGGGGAACGAAGCCACCTGGTAAGCCCAAGCACATAGTGAGGGTCTGCCGGGAACGTCTGGTAGAGGCTCCCGTTCGCCAGATATTCAGCTCTCACCTCCAGGAGAATTCCAACTGCTTACTGGGGGAGGTTGGAGATATTGGGTTTGAATGGACAATGTTACGGACCTCCATTGTGGAAGTGGCCATAATTCAGGGTGCAGGGTGGCTGCAGGATGGTCGGCGCCAGTCATGGCAGTAACCCTCAAGTTCTGGCAAACCATCCAGAATATCGGGAGGGAGAAGCAGTTCCTGGTTCCTACTGGGAAAGTCTATCCCAGGGTAACGGAGAGGAGGGTGAGATCGATAGTCGAATCTCGGATTCGGGAGGAACAATGCGGTTTTCTTCATGGCCGTGGAATACTGGATCAGATTTACACCCTTGTGAGGGTACTGAAGGGGGCCTGGGAGTTTGCCTATCCAGCCTACATGTGTTTTGTGGATTTGGAAAAGGCTTATGAAGTGGGTTAACTAAGGTGCTCCGTACGGGTACGTCGGGAGTATGCGGTTCGGGACCCGCTACTGCAGGCGATTCGGTTCCTATATGAATGGAGGTCCGCATTTCCGGTAATAAGTTGGACATGTTCCCAGTGCGGGCTGGGCTCCACCAGGGTTGCCCTTTGTCATCGGCCCTGTTTATAATATTTCTGTATATATTATTAGTATGTATGTATATATTATTATATTATGTATATACTATTAGTATATGTATATATATTTCAAGGCGCAGCCAGGGTATTGAGGGTATCCAGTTTGGTGACCTTAGGATTGCCTCGCTGCTTTTTGCAGACGATGTCGTCTTGTTGGCTTTATCTGCTAGGGATCTCCAGCATGCTCTGGGGCAGTTTGCAGCCAAGTGCGAAGCAGCGGTTATGAGGATTAGCACCTCCAAGTCCGAGACCATGGTTCTCAGCCAGAAACGGGTGGATTGTCCATTTCAGGTCAGGGAGGAGGTACTGCCTGAAGCAGAAGAGTGCAAGTATCTCGGGGTCTCATTAATGAGTGATGGTAGAAGAGATCGAGAGCTGAATAAATGGATTGGAGTGGTGTCTGCAGTTTTGCAGGCGCTTAACCGGCTCATCATGGCCAAAAAAGAACTGAGCCTGAAAGCAAAGCTGTCGATGTATTGGTCCATCTCTGTTCTAACTACTTAAGATCCATCCATCATCCATACTGCTTTATCCATCTGGGTCACGAGGAAGCTGCAGCCAATCCCAGCATCATCGGGGGAGACGCGGGGTACACCCTGGGCAGGTTGAGACAGGGTACACACTGGGCAGGTCACCAGTACTACTTACTGTAAGATAAATACTAAAATGAATATGAATATAATTCAGACGTAGACATGCAAAGATACATAAGAGATACATAAGAATATTGTTTAATATGCTTTAAACCACATTTCTGTGCTGCCATCTAGTGGAATTTTGTTGTACCTGCGTAATAGCCCAGTTACTGGGGATCCCGTTAGCGGTTATGCCAGCCGCTTAAAGGTCGTAATGGCAAAAATGCGCGTTAGATATCCCACAAATTTCAAAAATGGTATAGTGTTCTTGAAAGTAAGTCAATTTTGATATTTCGTGCAAGATATCTTCGAACAATTGAGAATATTGCCCGTAATGGCTTTATATACACAGTATAAACCTTTTGAGGTTTTCGGGTTTCCAGTATGAGCGTCTAACTGGGACAATAACTGCTCGCTGGAATCTTGCCTTTCATATTAACATTATGATTTAGCGAGATATAATGGTTTAATTTTTACAAAATTGAACAACTATAGTGAGCTATTGTATGTTCAAATGGTTAATGGCTGATGAAGACGTCGCCCGGGCAGGAATATGCAGAAACAGAACAGAAGGATCAGTGAACCTGAATTCCTGTAATGAGGTAGTCCTTCCTTGTAACAAAGTGCGGCCTATGTCCACTGTAGGATGTACGCGGTTAATGAGAAATCCGCGCTCTCTGACGTCATTCGACTACTAAACTTCCATAAATGGAAAGGATCAGTGGAAAGTCGGCACGGCTGCACATAGGTAGTGCCGTTTAATAATCTTTTACGTAACTGTGCAGTAACTGCTTAAGAGGTGTTTGTATAGTAGGTTAATTGTTTCAAGTCAGGACTCGATTATAGTATTAGAGTTAGGCCTATTTGATGTAAGCACCAATAAATCACAATAAATGACGCATCCTTGTAACGAATTAATTTCACAAAAACCAAATCTAGCCTAATATTGTTTGTATAATGTTTATTTTTCTCAGTTAATTCGGACGAAACTTAGGATGGATTTTAAATTGACCATCTGTTCTGTGCTTTGGGTGGATTCTGATGAACAGTGCATTGTCCCGTCTTCCTGCTAAAATCCCTTTAAGTACCTTGGACAGATTTTTAAGCTTCGTCTTGAAGACCGTGCGGCTGATTCTTCCTCATAGTACCGACACAAGAATCAATTTCTTGGTCATATAGAAGACAAACAATGGCAAAATCATCTGTAGCTATCTATTTGTTTGCTTTTTTAATATGTATTTTCTCCAGTTTAATTACTGTTGAAGGATGGTGGCCGCAAGAATTACCTATAAAAACGACAGATAGCAGCGAGAATAAGGAGGAACTGGTGAGTGACTGGGTTTGTCTTTGGGCAATTCCATCAAAAAATATTAGACCTACAACGCAATTTTATTTTGTCATCCTTTTTCAAATAGTTTGTTACACTTCTTTTAACATTATAACTGTTAAAATTACATTGCTTGAAACGGAGTTTAATTAAAGTAGATTGCAATACCCACAAAATCAGTAAATCTACATTCTGGGGAAAATTTGTCACAGGCTATTTATCGGTCTATATTAAATTTACAAGAAAAAAACGGAACGTCACAAAAATAAAATTTAAATTCCATAATTTAATACTTCTCACCTCCAGGATTGAGGGTTCAAATCTGAAATTACATATCCAGTCTGTGCCATGTGCATACTTCACAACCTTGAACCATATGCTGCATATAGGATAGGCTCTGATCTGCAAACATTTTTCTAAGCGTCAAGTGTTTTAATATAGCGTTTCTTTTAAATATATTCACAGTTGTCCTGTATCATCTCGTTAACGTAATTAAAACATTACGAGAAAACGGGGCACTCTTCTCGTATGCACGCCTGTCATTTCTTTATGTGATATTTAAGAAGTTATTTTTCATTTTTGATTAATCGCATCACTTAACAACTTAGGCATGCTTCGTGTTACTAAATGCTTCGAGTCAATGGAACGCTTGGAAGCCAGTGCTGAAGTATTTCTTCAGCTTCGTTTTCGTCTGTTCCAGCTGGATGTTCTTCACAATGTTTTGAAGAAACTTCAGAACAAAAGGATGAGTAACTGGGATAGGAAGCCGAGTCGACTTCCTGTGGTACGCAAAATATAGCCTAATATTTTACATTAGTGTAACAAATGTAACAATGTAGCTATCTAATATAGTGCCCTCGTTGTTAGATTAGTATTTTTTTCGGGAACTGTTTTGTTTCGGCATAGTACAAAGTGTTTTTACAAATAAAATAGCATTTCTCGTCCCCTCCCGTTCAACATTTTTTTTCAAAAGTGATATTTGCATCCAATAACGTCAGATCCAGTGTAATGCTTTTAACCGTGGAATGTCAACATTCGTATGTGTAAGTAGATTACTGCCTTGTTAACTAACATATCACTGTTCCTCAGTGCTCTGTAGGTGACCTTTGCTCAGTGAAAAGGGGACCCCGCTTTGGCCAACTATGCGACTGTCCACGAAGGTCAAAATGCAACAATTTCTTCCTCAAATGTTTATGATATCGCGTATGCCATCTGTTCTGCTATTTGATATACGGTTAAAGACTAGCTCCAAAATTTGCTGTCTGTTAATTTTTTTCAAAATGTAAACAACGTCATTACACAAAATCAAAACCTATTGGCCTTCTCCAGAAAGTTTTTTTAAAATTGTGGTCAATATGTTGAACTTGTATTTTGCTGTAGACAAAAGCATCTGCTGTGTAAAATAAATGTAATGAAACATAGACATATTTCTAGAAGAACTATACAAGCATAAAGAGTAAGCAAAAATAAAGATGTTTTATTTTGTAATGTCTGCTCCATATATGTATGGAAAAATGCAGAGACTTCAAAAGACTTCAAGCAAAGTCCAAACCATTAATTTAATTAATCAAATTTAACGGATTTCCCTTGAGAGATATGTCTTTAAATTTATACAAAGTACATTAATTACACGTGACTTTGTTATGCTGTTCCAACTTTAAAAAAATCATCAAAACTACCCTCCAATCCTGTAATGACTAGCTGAGTTATAGTTCCATGTTGTTATTGTTATTACACTGATTGTTCAAAAGGGGGTCACTGGCAAACAAGTGAAAATACTGCATGGTTCGTTCACCAGGGAAGGAATCAGTCAGCTATTCGTAGTAAATATTTTAGACCATTAGTGTCCTAAAAACCAGAATACAATATTTTTGCAGTTGGACAATTACATTTTAGCAGCACCACAAACCATACAATAAAACAACACTACGTCCAAAAGTTAAATCAAATACACTGCATAAAACTAGTTGAACATTATTTAAATAGATAACCTAAGTTCTCAATAGTTAAAAGAAAGACAATGGTGAATTTCAGATTATTCTTTCACCCTACCGCCCTCCTCCAGAGATACTGAAGGGTGTAAACAAGAGGGTTATTTGTGCTGCATCTTTAACCATGTCCCAACCAACCCTAAAAACTGCAGTCAAAAGCTTGACTTAGTCTTCCGGAACCCAGATGATAAATGTCATTTTACCTTCATTATGGGAAAATAGAAACTCGGAAAGGAAGAACAAAAACCCCTTAATTCAATCAGAGCAAGATTCTGGAAAATGTACCAATTCTGAATGATCATGGAGAGTAGAAGCATCAAGAACGCTGAAAGCGTCCTGCCATGATCAGAATGACTGTTAGTACTGACCACTGAGCTTCCTTGCAGCTCGATTTAGCTGCTAAACACATCACATACCATTTAGACTTGCAATCTGCATCACAGAAAGACTACCACACTACCCACCATAGACCACAGAAATCCCATCTGTAACAAACGTGATGGAACAGTTCACTTAAAACTGGAATCAAAGGGGAAATCAAAACAATGGAGTATAACCACACTGATTACTGACAGTGAAAAGTATTCCAGGAAAAACAAGCCTTTGTGGATTCCTTCCCCACCTCTGCATTCATTGTCCATTCATCCTATATAAAATTGCACTCTTGTAATCTGTCCCATCTTGTGTGTGTTTTTTTTTTTTTTTATCTTTGCTTGTCACTGGGGCTGTAGCCTTGAAACTGGATCTTTTAAGGTACAGAAATGGACTCTGAGGAACATTTCTGTATCGTCGATGGTATATTAATGTTTTGTACCTGTGCATTAATTTCCCATCGATTGTACAGAAATGTTCCTCAGAGTCCATTTCTGTACCGTAAAAGGTACAATTACCTGCAGCTAAGGGTACAGTTGGCAGACCCAGTGACAAGCAAAGGTCAAGTGACAAGTTTTTACCCTTTTTATAAGAGTGCAACAGGTGTCCAGTTAAATTAGCTTTCTTGATTATGGAATCACCTTTCCAGGTGTATTAAAAACTAAATCATACATTTACTGTAACATGAAAAGGAGGAACATCTGATGACTCTTGAAAACGGAAACTGGTGTTTGGGGGCAGTTTCCTGCCACCCCGGCTACACGGATTCCAGCTGCCTGCGGACTTTCTCTGATGCTTGCCGGTCAAGCGCCCTCTGTCGCGAGATCACCAAGAGTGCAAAGACCACCGTCAGGCACAACATCGTGCCCTCAAACTTCCAGAAGAGACGTTCCTCCACTGCGAGAGAACGACAACTGGGCCAGCAAAGGAGGGATGAAATGTAAGTAAATCAAGTACAATACATCAACCAAAACATAAAGTAAACTGTACTGCAGTACAATGTTCAAAATCAGTTGTGACATATATAGTACAGGCTCTTCATCCACATCCTGAGGCTCTGTATGGGACATCTAAGCCATGCTGGGTGGTAGGAATAATTATGTCTAAGCGTTAATGAAAAATTTCATTAGAAATACATTTCAATACGTATGTAAAGAATTTTGCATCAATGAGACATAGATAATCACCTCTTGTACTCATCCTTCTTCGACTTGGCGCAGTTGATCTTCTCAACATATCCAGTTGGGATGCAGACTGGCCATGATTTCTGGCAAGGGGGGGGGGGGGGCAGATAACCATGAAGTGAAGGGCATGGCTGGTACTGTATCCTAGCCCAAGGCAGTCTGGATGGTGCTTACCAGCTGGAAGGCGTTGCACTGGAAACACTCAGCTGACACTATGAATTCCTCCACCTGCCAGCACGGTGTGGCCATTGGATCCAGAGCTGCAACACAAGCCCAGCCATAAACTTGCATTCATTAGCTGTTATTCAGTAGCAGACTGAATAATAATTTATGGGTGTCATAGAAGCTGTTCTGCAAAGAATACACAACCAAGCTCAGACGTATTCATCACTTCATAAATCAAAAAATACTTCAAATATTTATGTCACGGCCTAATAACCAAAAACATAAAAAGTAACCTTACTTGAAGTACTTTCTTTGCTCAAAGCAGATACACCAAGCACCCTGTTTATGCAGAAAGAAATCTTGGGTTATACCCCAAGCAAACGTTACAAAGCTACTAACCACGACCGACAACTCAATGGATCTTAGATTCTGTCTTACCTAAAGGATAACAAACACCACAGCAATATGTAACAGGCAAGTCTCCTCGTCCAAATCCTAAAATCACTTTCCATCTCATTTAAACAGGCGTGTGGATGTTGCCAGTACAGGATCACACCAAGTGTGCCATCATCGTATACATTTTTCAACTTTTGAAGCTGGAAAGACAGGAAAACACAGTCTTAACAAGCTAGTCGATTATACTTTAAAATCTAACTATGAAGCAGATATCAAACGTTACAAATTATACAAAAATCTAATATGTCTGCGCTGCTAAAAGAACTGAACTTACGTGTAAACTTACTAGCTAACTAGCAATAGCATAAACTCCAATTAGCTGCTACAGAAGGCATATACTCACCGAAAGATATTGTCTGTACTATTAACTTTGACATTAGTGGTCCATTTCCACCAGTTTCCTCACGTAAATGGACTCGACAATTTACTAGCAGCACTCTAAACTGAACATTATTCCACTTGGGGAACTCTGTCTGCGCTGGGTTAATTTACGCAGGCGCTACGCCATCGCGTAAACATGCCGCAAATCGTGAGTTCCGCGTTGTTGATTCCACGTAGTTGACGGAAGCGCTTTGGCGCCGCCTCCCCGGCCTGTTGCGTCATCGCTCGCTTCACTGCATTATGGTGGCTCGGTCGTCGCGCACGTAGATAGTATTATTCCAAGGTTCTCCCTTTGTTCATTATTAGATGCTGTTCGACTCCCATTTTAAAAGCGAGATTCGTGTTTCCATGCCCAGTGGCATAACCGGCGAGCACAACCTTTTGTTAATCGTCTATTGCGCTCTGTCTAACACATGACGCTTACTAAAGATCTTATGGCTTATAATGGTGCTTATGAAAGGAAATACACAGTAAGACTGTGGTTCACCACTCTGCTTCAGGAATCACCAACACTTTATTAAACTTGTTACTGACACCGTGGCTAAATTTCCACCGGACACTTAAATAACCTTAATCGGTGCCTTTAATGTTCTAAGTTTTTCTATATTTTATAGCAAATGCCTTTGGCCCACTACAGTGCAAATGGAACTGTTTTATGATACTCTTTCCCTTCTTCATCAGCACATCAGCAAGGCAGTAACTCAACTATAATTAGTGAGGAAGCTTATTCCAAATTGTCAGATTCATCAACGCAAGTGCTTTTCATTGAGCAGAATCAGACTTGAATGCCCAGTTACTCTGAAAAAGCAGGGAAAGCTAAAGGCAATTTACTTTCAGTCAGAAAAATGCCCATCCAAGTAACTCGGTATGTACACATTCATTCATTTTTCACTGCTTGCCTGGGTCATGTGAGCAGTAGTCTGAGCAGAGATGCCCAGATCCTCCTTCTCCCAGGAATTCCCCCCTGCCGGATACTGAGCTGCTTAGAGATCCATTATATTAAATGACCAATAACCGTGCAAGACACTGCAAACTTTGTAAACAAAGGGCCTGTATTTATACAATACTTTCACTCTTCATAAATGCATAACCAAACAAAAAAAAAAATCCTTCAATATATGCTTGCCAGTTTTATTCACATGTCTATAAGCACACGGAGAGTGGGATATTGTTTCCATGGAGTTGTTTTTGCGGAGATAAAATTCTTCAGAAAGGTGACAGTTGTTCCTTTATCCATTTAACGAAACAGAAAAGGAGCGATACAAATATGCTATGTGGCTCACCAAGCTCGCCAGCAGAAGGACCATCATAGCCTACAAGAGTAAACCTGTCAAATTGCCAGCAATCATCTGATGAAGAACTTCACAATTCTAAGAGCCCAGAAGAACTCCAGGACATAAGTAAGATATTCGTACAAGATTGTTCACATCTCATCCGCATGGGCTGGTTTTGTGGGGTCAGCATCGTTGCTCCCTTGTCCTTTGTCAGACGTCAAAGCCAGAGACACTGTGTCTGTCTTTCCCTCATTCGGAAGCGAACTGTTTCTTGATTGATTCTCTGCCTGGTCTGCGCCTTCTTGAGGGACCGCCTCCCGGCTTTCGACTGGCTGATGTCGTAGACTAGAAGTCCGACCTAAGGTATCTGATAGACTCATGTCTGGTGAATAGGACAGCATTTCACCATGAATGTCAGTGTCGTCCACGTCCTCTGATATTTGCAAAGAGGAGGCAGGGTCAGTCAGGATATTTCTTGAAATAACTGTAACAGTGAAGAACACAGAAAAGTGGTCATGAATTTTCTCAAATTCAGCACTTGTGAACTGATAAAACTTAATTCCTCCTCACTACATATACTATTATGCTATTAATAACATATAAAGAGTATGATGTTAATTATGCATAACACAACCTGGAAGTTTATTGAAACCACCACAGAAAAATTGATCATTTCAGTGGTCCTTCCAAAAACTTTTGAAGTAAAGGCGAGAAAACATGGAAGTGTAAACTGGAAGATTATCTTTCTGTCAGATTAACTGTCAGAGTATATGCATATAGGATTGAATGAACCATGTTCCCTCGACTAGGTACACTACAGGCAAGGAGTTTGGGCCCACCCTCAGACTAAAAAAATAATAATACACTGCTTTTTCAAACTTTTATTACAAGAAAATATTGGAAATACTTAAAACAAATGTGACTGAAAGGTTCACTGAAAAGTTCAATTTGAGCCCTCTGTTCAATTGTTAAGTGTGCCTTTCTAGCTATTACAAGCATAAAAATAACAAGTATTTATCAGAAATTCTGACTAGTTGTAACAACGGAGGTTTGAAACAAAGAACAAACAGTGCCTTATCTGGGACAAGGCAGACAGGTAAATATCATTTAGTTTACTAAGACAATCAAGAGAGGCCAAGAGCGAGTTCTGAAATTAGTAAACAGAATTCCAACACAAAGTGAATGTCAATGCATTAAAGCAGACCAGGGGGCTGTTTCACAAAGCAGGATTTCTTGCTTAGCCAGATAACTTGCTCGATTTAAGGTAGTCTGGGCTAAATAGACCTTATTGTCATCAATTTACATTTAGCCCAGACTACCTTAAATCTGGAAAGTTATCTGGCTAAGCAAGTAATCCTGCTGTGTGAAACAGGCCCCTGATATGTCTTCTTCAAAACTAGTAGTTTTGTGGCTAAACAATGTGTTACTGCAAGCTATGAAAAACTGAAAACCAGTCAGTCACATTTGTTTTAAGTATTTAGAATAATTCCTTGTAATAAGTTTGACAAAGCAGTGTATTGTTTTTTTTATTATTTGAGGGTGCGCCCAAACTTCTGCCCTGTATTGCATAAAACTAAAAATGAGAAGTATATATTTTCTGAAGCAAGCAGAATGCAATCATGTAATGATTTAGACTTTTAAGGGAGAGCTAATCAGTTCAGTTTAGTTAAAGGACTTTGGATGGAGTTATCGAGGAGAAGGTGAATAATCTGAAATATTCTGAAGAGGGGGGTAAAGCATCCTATGGCAGAGCAGCGATTCGATATGTTTTGTAGAACACATTATTCCAGTCTGTTAACTACAGTTGTCAGAAAATGTTTGCGGATTTATTTGGACTTCTCAATGAATGGGTCCTAAAATGTGATCTTCATCTCGATCTTCATAAAAGTCATAGTAGTAAATTTAACAAATAAATTTAATAAATTGTTAGATTGCCCATTCTTTGCTGAAGAAATGGCTTAAACGATCAGAGTATTTAATGAAAAATATGTAAACCTTCAGAATAATGATATCTTCAAAAGTGGGTAAAGTGTTTTAGTCAGGTATGAGTTTCAATTCAGTGTTGATTACTTGTTCTTCACACTAGACCTCAGAAGAAAAGAAATTCAGCACAATTTCTAAAATCTTTAACAGTTGCTGTCCAAGCCATGGAACATCGAAGTGACAAAGAAGCTGAAAGTGACAAGTAAAGATTTTGCATCCCTGCATTTTGGGGGCAGCATGTGGCTCAGTGGGCTACGCCTGTGTGCCTGTAATCATGAGGTTGCCAGTTCAAACCCAGCCTCAGCATGTCCGTGGCTCCTTGAGCAAGGCCCTTAACCCCCAGCTACCCTGGGTACCACCAGTAAGTTAGCCTTCACAAAAAGCAAGTTGAGGGAGGCGTAAAGACAACTTCCCCACAGGGATCAATAAAGTACCAATTATTATTATTATTTGAAAACACCCACATTCCTGATTCACTGATAAGAAAAACACTGACAGAGAATAGTGTGCATGGGAAGTAACCATGGAGGGAACCACTGCTCTCCAAAAAGCATTACTGTCTCATTCGCTGAAGACCACCCAGATGTTCAACTGCATCACTGCAAAAAATGTTCTGTGGAGGGATGAGAGAAAGGTTGAACTTTCGGTAAATGTGTGCAGTGTTCTATATGGAGGAAGCACACCGGCACCACAACCTCATCCCAGCTGTGACACATGCAGGGAGTGTAAGGATGTGGGCCAGCTGGGGCCTGGATGACGTGCAATCACTGAGGAAACAATGAATTTCAAGTTGTGCCTAAAGAACTATGCAGCAGAATATCTGGGTGCCTGCGATCTACAATTTAATCCAATATTTCAAAACACAGAAGTAAATCAACAATGTTTTACACGGCCGGAGTCCTTTTCGTGTTTTCCCAAAACCACGCATGAATTGAAACAGCTACAGAGAGTTGCTTGAGGTTATTGCCAACAAAGGAGGCGGCATAGTTTCTAAATCCAATGATTCACATATTTGTTTCATCAATGGCCTTGAATGTTTAAACCATTTTTTTTTCCAATAACACAAGGTGGAGTTAAATGCTTTGTTTGTTGTTTGTCGAATAAAATCTTAGATGAGGATCAGGCCACGGAATAGGAGCCATTCTTGTAGAAAACCAGATAAAAAAACAGATTAACAAAAGTCTTTCATAACTGCATTGAAAATATTTTTTCGAATGACTACAACGAATAATTAACTTGTCATGGCCTTTGTGACACATGAGCGTTAAGAGTATAGGAGTACAAATTTAATTTTAATTCCAGATCAGTGTAATAATTAAATAATTCATTTAAAAGTGTTTCCTCTTACTGAGAATGGAACAGTTTATTTAACCTACCGGTAGTTTTAGTTTTCGGAAGTTTTACTCCAATAAATGAAAATCTAAATCTATTTATGTCCTTTAAACTAAGCTACCCCCCAACACCAGAACGAATACACAATAAAACATTTGAATGAAAACTCTTGGAACAAAAACTATTAAATAAAATCACTTGGAGTCCTGTTTACTGAAAATCTCTACCATGTCAAAGCACACCCTTTCATATTCCAAGGGAGGTAGCCTGACCTGCTACAGTAACAAAGAGAACTGCAAGATCAAGATTCTCGCCACCCTGTTTGACATGCTGAACAGGACCTATTCGGACTGCATTTTTTAGCCCAGACAAAAACATCTCTTAAATGGAATTTTGGTGTACCTCAATACTGAAAAAGCACACCTTACATTAATGCTGGAGTAACATTACAACAAGCATCACAAGCTGGACAGTGCTAGTATGCCTAAACTAATCCATACAACTCAACTGTAATATGTAATATGCTGCACCATACATCCAGTAACCAATGGGAATACATTCAGTGTTTTAAGGGTAACTCTGGACATACTACATAAAAAAGAAACATATTAGGATACTTTTGGCTGAACTGGGAATTTATGTTAGGAATTTAAGATGTTGTTGCAAATGAATCCTTGTCCTTGTATTCTTTATTTTACTATTATTATCTTTTTTTTTGCAAAGGCATGGCAACCTTGGAAAGATTAGTCTGCACTACCTACATTGGGGGAAAAAAACCCTAAACAGACTTCACATATCAGCAGAAGAAAGAATCAACCTCCAGTTTGTGCATATCCCTCCTCCACTGACACAGAACCCCAGCTGAAAGGACTGTAACTTGGAAAGATGATGAGGGCCAGGGAGAAGATGAAGATCTGGAATAAAAACACATGCACATGCATAGAGAGCTTCATGTTAATCATGTGCTGACTTGTCTCAGTACATCATTTATCTCATTTTTCAAGAAAGTCAAGAAAAAAGGAAGATTCCCGAGGATTGTTACCATAATGCACGTGCTGGTCTGTGCCGCCTTGGTGGCCGTCCGCTTGATCAGGGCTTGCAGCTTTTGCAGCTGGGCCACGAGGGATCTGCACACAGACATCTCAGCTTTAACTCCTGAAAGCCACTGTGTCACCACGCCAGCAGGGCCCAAAGTCCCATATTCAGCCCTGGGGACTGACCGAGGTTTGGCTTCAACCAACCAGCTGAGTATAAAAAGTCAAATCAGTGTACCCAACACGCTGGTTGAAGCAAAACCTTGGTCCGGATTTGTACTTTCTGTACTGGAACTTCCCACCTCTGTCTGGAACGGAGTACTTTTGCGAGTGACTTCCCCTGCGCTGGCCGTGTAAAGAATCTGTGACACAGTGACACATACATGTTGTTCTTTTCCAGTTGCTCCACTGTCCTCTGCAGCTCCTGGTTCTGTATTGAGCATGCTGCTACCCTGGAACGCACACCGCACCATGCAGGGAGGTGAGAAGGTGGCCGCTTACAGTACATTAAAGAAAAGGGTCTTCATGGGCACAGGCGCAGATTTAGAGAGAGCAGCAGACATGGTGAAGTGGCGGTACCTGCTCTCCAGGCCGTCGATATACTCCTTTTTCCTGCGCCGGCTGTCCTGGGCCGACTGTTTGTTGCGGATCTTACGCCTGACTTTCTTCAGAATGCGCTCCTCCGCCTGCAGAGGAATCCCATCACGTGTGACATTTGCACTTTTCACTGCAAACGTGCCATAAATATGCAGCTTTTAAAAATATTTTTTGGTTATTATTCATATCATTAAGTTAACCAACTAAACTGAAGACATTGTGATGACATTGTACATCCCGCAATGATGGAACTTATTTTTTTTCACTGGTCTATGTTTTACCAGATCCATATTTCCCTGATTGGTGATGCAGTCAACGGTGATACCTTTGTCAGCGGCAGGTTATTAGGCAAGGAGATGCCTTCCTGATTCAGAAGCTTCTGTTCCTCATCAGTAAGATGGAGGTCTGGGTATAACTTCACAAAGACAAACAGCAAACCACTAATAACAAACACAGCTGAATCAGAGACTTTAAAGATTCCTGGAATAATATGTTTCTTATGGCTTTCTATTTTAATCACACATTTGTAAGTGTTATGTTTTCCCTACTGAATCTTCATCAAGACCTACTGGCAGATTCTCCAGACCCTGGTCATCTTTGCAGATGAGGCTGGTGGATGGTGCACCATCGGGTTTTGCTGTAGGTGCCAGGGGCAGCTCATTCACAATGCAAGAATCAGACATCAGCATGTGGGTGCTCCACTCATCTGAGGGGAAACCCACAGCGCTGTCAGAACCACCGTAGACATCTTAATGTATCAAGGAACATAAGGTATCTACACTGCAAAATCCATGGCACCGTAAACTGTTTTTCTTTTTTTGCATTGTTGATATCTATCTGTCCATTTGGGGGCAGCATGTGGCTCAGTGGGCTAAGCCTGTGTGCCTGCAATCAGAAGGTCACTGGTTCAAACGCAGCCTCAACACATCTGTGGGTCCTTGAGCAAGGCCCTTAACCCCCAGCTCCCTGGGTGCTGCTACGGGTAGCAGCCCCTTGTGGACAATTAACTCTACAAAGAGCAAGTTGAGGGAGGCATAAAGACAATTCCCCCACAGGGATCAATAAAGTATCAATTATCATCCCTTTTATGTGCCCGCTTGTCCTATTTATTGGCATGGGCTTCCCGGAGCCTATCCTGGAAGATCTATGGACAATCTAGTAATTCCAATTACCCACAGCATGTTTTTGGACTGTGGGGGGAAGCCAGAGAACCTGGAGGAAACCCCACAGTGATACGGAGAGAGCATGCAAACCCCACACATATGAAATCATGGCAGAGACTCAAACACTGGCCCCAGAGGTGTGAGGCAGCAGTGCTAATCACTGCACCATCGTACCACTTGCTTTGTCAACATTTGCTAATTTTATGATATTATTCTCTAGAACAGCAGACTTCCCTTACCAATAGACATGTGAAATTATATCAGACTAACCACCAGACCAATCTCATACTGATAAGATCATAAATTCCATTAGTCTTTTACCATTATTTAATAACAAAGAACTTTCCCAAAAATAAGGCCTAAATTCTCTTAGATACTGCAGATAACAGAATGTACATCCATTTCAGATCTATTTTTTAAATAACATAGATATTGTTAGCAAAATACTATGTAACTCACCTAGCTGTATGGAAATGACATCCATACTCTGTTGTTCTGGCTCTGCCTTTAGATTATTTAGACTGCTGAGGTCATACACCAGCTGGTAGACGGCAGGGGGGGCCTGGTGGGGCTCCGAGGCCCTTGGGGGGCTGTCAGAGCTTGGATCTTCTGAGATACCGCTGTCAGTTTCTGAGAAGACCTCCCCAGGAGGACCGGAGGGATAGACATCATTTGGGTTGATGGCAGGGAGGACATCTTCAGGTTCACTGTCCTTCAAACCCTATTAAAGGAGGCAAAATTTTTATCTGTTATGGTGGCAACTCAACAAAGGGAAAAGGTGCATAGGTTATGTTCCTAAAACAGTTACTCCCAAAGTCATAATCATCCATCTTCCAACCACTTATCCTGGTCAGGGTTGCAGGGGACGTGGAGTCAATCTCAGGCAGCCCATGACACAAGGTACACCCTGAATAGGAGAGCGGTTCATCGTTTCATCATTAAGTGCATGCGCATGTACACACACGCACATGCGTACACCAGGGCTAAACTGTCCATCTGACATACTGGGCCGTTTCCCGGTAGGTCGATGAGTTTATACACCTCTCCCTCCCTTCAGTGGATTTTATCATGGGGGGACCCCAAAGTCCATGGATGACTTTTAATCCCAGTCCAGCCCTGACACGTACACACTAGCATGCACTGCAAGCTAAGAGGTCAAGCAGCTGTATTGCATGTATTCAGACTCTGGGAGGAAACCTTGGATCCATGTCAAAAAAGAACAGTTTCCTAAAACAGCTGTTATCATTTAACCCTAAAATATACTTACACATGGGGGATCCAATGCCCAGGCCTCCGGGGTCTTTGGTGTCGTGCTGTAAAGAGAACTAGAGCAGAGGTAAGGCTCATCCAAACCTAGACCTGCCTCTATCTCGATGTCATCCTCTCTCTGCCCAAAAAACACTTCTCCATTCTCTGCATTCATGTCCTAGAACAAAGAAAAATCTTTTTTTTTTTGCCCACTTCAGCTGAACAATATGCATAAAGTTCACGAAGATAAGCATTCAGAGGAATGTTGAAAAATGAACAATTAAAATTCAAATGGCTTCCCACTTGATACGTACATCTACCATAAGAACCAGACAACAAGAAGAAGACATGAACAGTCCTCAGTAGATGACAAATGCGATATGGAGCAGGTGTGGAATTTGCTTAAGGAGTGTTCATTGCAGGAGGAGGAGTGATTTCAGCACACGGTAAGTTTGTTTGAACAGTGCAAGTTTTTCAAGGCAGTATATTTGTTTCCTAGTGGGCACAGGCCTATTTCCCACAATTTAACAAACTTTAACGTCCGGAAGACCTTTTAGCCTATATAAAGTATTTAATCATAGCTTTTTTTTGGAGTATCCGCAAGTAAAAAAAAAAACGAAAACCTTATAAGCATCCCAGAATTTTTGAGCTTATAAATGCAAGCCTCTCGTTTCCTTGAAAGCATGATACGGAAATTTTCTGTATTTGACAGCCGTATCCGACGCAATTTTTTGGTTATTTAAAACACATAATAGCTTGATAAATACTCATCTCATCCTCAATTTACCTAATTAGTTATGACTTGCACATTGAAAGCATAGGAACTATTACGTTTATTGAATATTTTATCACCACTACTTATTTTTATTGGAATCAGTTTCTAATTTCTAAACGACTTAATAATCTCACTTCTTTTATATAACAATGATACATAATAATTACACTTATTTCTGCAAAGGCGTAACTATCAGCCATATCAGTCATCGTGTTACGTATAACCATCAATGTATGTGCTTCTCCACATTATTAATACGTATCAAGATTTCTGTATGAAAATACATAACATTCAATCAGATAAATGCATGCACGGTACAATTAAATATTAATTTATATTCAGAGCAGATCATTTTCAATGTCTCTGTATAGTTTTTTCCATGTTTTGAAGTCATGGCATTGGAAAACATAGAAACTTCTGACAGTAGGTTTTCAATGTTTTCCGAACCTTCGATATTTATAACGTGGTCATCTTTTATATCTACTTACCTCGCATTAGTCGAATACAACTTTCAGTTGCGACACCGTCTCAGTTCCTTTTGCTCACTGTGTGGGTGGAGCTTTCTTTTTATGTCAAGCCGGATAAACAAGAGATATATTGTATTCACATAGTACATTAACACCACCTTTCACTTACCGACTGTGTCAGAGACTATGGATAGATCATAGATCGTATCTTGGCTTTAAGTTCGCAAATACTCTCATATATATTTTACACACCTTATCGTAAATATATGTTAATAATATATGTTAACTCGCTGAATATACCTTTGCGCTAACATCATTTTTCCATAGCTGGTGGTTAGACAGGGAACTTCCTTACTCTCCAGTGGAATCCAGCTGGCAAGCCTTATGTCAATCAACATATGAAGGCGGACGTAAAAACGACGGAACTCCCTCGCCTCTTATTCTAATTGGCTGGCATAATTCAGTTGAACAATAAAATGGCAGAGGATTGCCTAGCAGACATTGGTCGTCAGTAGTTAACAGTTTGACTGGGAGCTACCAGTTTAGATTGAGCTTTTGCAGTGGCGGTGATGTACGTAGTTGTTGTCATTAGAGTCGCATTGCTAGAGGAAGATGGTAGTTCCGCTATAATGACGCACGGGGTCTAACGAAGAGCACAGTAGTAAGCAGAAAAAGTTCCTGATTGCGTGCTAAGTCTGTGTAAAATTCAGAGCATACCGGGGACACTGATTACTGAAAAGTTTTTCATGAATCCCCAATTTTATAAACATTGCCTAGATCCA
>JABFDZ020000138.1:15189743-15202075 GCA_019775955.2 Pollimyrus isidori | reverse complement strand
TTTTTGTTTTTTTAATTGCATTACGGACAATAAAGAACTTTATCACAATATTCTAATTTTCTGTGACAGTCCTGTAGGGACTAGGAACTAGTCTCTAAATGTAGCGATTGGATATTGGATTAACAGTTACAGGATTTAGTGATCAGTGGTCATTGTTGACTCACCACAGCACACAACAATGAAATGTGTCCTCTGCATTTAACCCATATGTGACATCGTGACATAACAGGGGGCAGCTAATTCCGCACCTGGAGAGCAGTGCTTGGGGGCGGTACATTACTCAGGGTACCTCAATGGTGCCTTGCTGGTCAGGGATTTAGACCAGCAATCTTTAAATTACCAGTGCGCTTCCATAACCATTAAGGCACCACTGACAATAAATGATTAGATGGATTAATATAGTTGCTGCTATTATTAAAATAAGAGAAAGTAAGTAAGTAAGTAAGTTTAATCTATATAGCACATTTAAACAGAGAGGACTGACCAAAGTGCTGTACAATGTCAAACTAAAAACTATAAATAAATAAAACACAAAAAAACATCAAAACAAACACCGGCAAAAAGAACCCACATATATAGACACAATGCACCTTGACAACATGGCACAAAAAAAAGAACCAGACAACAATAAAAAATTCTTGCAGGAAATTTGAAGCTATCAATTGAGTTGGATGCACTTTTCTATTAATTGTCTTTAAGCAAAATTACTGGCCTTATATTTCTTGCTTTCAAGGCAACCGATGAGTATAATTTTAGTTTTGTTCAGTTATTCTTTGCATTTATCATTTAAATTAGCTTTCATTAGTCTGTGAAGATGTTCTGTAGAAATAACTCTAGATGTGAACAAATCTGAAGAATACGTTTTGACTGAAAAAAGTTACTGTAATTCACAGAAAGTAATGGATGGAGCTGCAGCAATGTAGCCACAATGGTGAAGGGGTTGATAGAGGCAGTATAGTGGTAGTAAAGTGGTTAGTTTGTTGTATAAGATCATCATGATTGACAGACACTAGGCCTGTCACTGGGTTGGTAATCTCCTCCATGGGCCAGTTGCTGACAGTTGTGCATCATGTTATACTCCCAACAAACCTATGTGCACCGCTAGTGTTTGACTTGATAACAGACCAAGGTTAATGTGCTTCTTCAGCAACCACTGGACCGAAGTTGATCTGGGGATCCGAGAGCCAGATAACTCATGAACTGTTACACCTTTTCCATTCTGGTGCTCATTATTAAAGAATGAATACAAAACATGTCAAATGCCATTTAATCCCAGACTAAGGAAAGTACTATATAAGTAGTTTTGCTATCTGTGTGTATCTTTGGAAATCCCCTCTGCACATTTTAGCGCATACATAAAGCAACCCTGCTAATAATACATACAATCCAAAATGGTGGATTGTATGAAGTTAGTGTCACGTTACGAACCCTCCTACAATTTTGGAATTTTGCGCCAATCGGGTGACGAGTTTGCAGAGATGTATTATGATTGAGTCTGGGACTCGAGGCGCGGCGGATTCCGCGGACTCCTTCGCAGCCCTGGAGCGCTTGCGGGAGGAGACGGCTCGTTCTTTGTGGGAACAGCCGCGTCCGCATTCATAAATTGAGAAACTTTGTTGGAACCGTCAGCTCAGTCATTTCGGTCCATTACCGCACTGCCTCGATGGACGAAGACAAACACGGTAATTCAACCGACTAACCATAACATGCAATGCTATGAAAACTTTTAACTTGGTTTTAATGATTCCCCTCTAAATACTTAAAACAATATATTCCTTTAGACCGTTTTTTCGTTGTTTTGAGTAGAACATATATGTTCGCGTCATGGCATATCGTTGATTTACAGACAACTGCTTAGCGAGTAAATGTTTATATTATTATCTGTATCTTGTTGAAATTTTCATGTGAAATGGAATCTACTTAATAAAATAGAAAATAAATAGGAGCATAGTCTTCTGGGTTATACCCACCCCTGATTGAGTAGTAACGGGAAGGAAATACCCTTTGCGTCAATGTTCCGAGAAGTTATAGTCGGAAGTTGGATGCGATTCAGAATTCGAGATCGAACTTGAACATCTGTACTTTATAAGAACATACGTGTGCACTTTTCTATGCTTTACCACAACTTAACCGTTTACTATAGAACCATCCCGTTTAGGACATGGGCTCCTAAGTTTGTATTATGGGAGGCAACGTTATTTTAATGATTTGAATAATCGCATCAGTCGCATGTCAGCCTGTAACTTCAGCGTAGCTATTGCGGTTGTGCCATAAACTATGGATTTACGCGTTTATATTCTGCGATGGGGAAGATCTTGATAACGATCATTGAATTACAATAATGTGGGTTGCCGCATGTTTGAAGACGTGGTCTGTGTTTTGCATGGTACAATTTAATGCTCATAAATTAGTACTTAACTCATTTGCAGTAAAGTGATAAATGTAAACTTAATAAATATAAATAATGTCGTTACCTGAAACATACAATATGCTGAAATATGCTTATTTTTTCTGCCACTTCTTAAAACCAAACCATTGTCTGTACATCGTGCTATATTTGTTTATTTTACTTATGTTCTTCTCATTAATATAAGAAAATGGAAATACAGGACTGTGTTTTTTCATTGTTGATTTAGTTTTTTTTCATGTTCCGTGGCACTTTTCAAAACAAAGATGTTAAAGAAAACATAATATATTTTTTTCTTGTTCCAGGAAGTGTTGACGTTTGATTACCAAAGGGCATTTCTGGCAGGGTGCCTCATTTTCACAAAAAGGTGGTAAAAATGACATGGATGCATGCTGAATCACAAAAAAGCTCTACGGCTTTTGAGTCTGGAATGGATACCACCCTGGGCACGAGGTCTGGGATGGGAATTAAACTGGTGTCACTCTTTGTCCTACTATTCATGACACTTGTAAGTGGCTGCTCTGCCTTGTGCATCATCAGAGGGAGAGGGAGGTGTAACACAGACCCAGGTAAGATTGCAACATGTAGATGATCGGTATTAATCATCATCCACCCATTTTCCATACCCATTTGCCCTATATGGGGTCACAGGGGTCCGGAAATTATACCAGAAGTGAATAAGCGTATACAGTGGTACCTCAGTTCTCGAACTCACTAGAACTCAAATTTCTTGAAAGTCGGACAAACCAGTTTGACCTAGAACACGATCTGTATATCAGAAGTCGAACTGTGAACGCTGACCTAATATAAATTGTATGCGCCAGGAAATGAGTCAAACGACAATGCAATTCTTACTTGAATGCCTTCTTCACAGACTGGACGATTAACCAAATAAAGCAGCTCAACATTACAGTAACTAACAATAAATAAACCACTAACTTACATGTACTATTAGAGCATTTATTATGGAGTTAATTTTGTGCCAAAAGTATTAATCAAAATTTTGAGAAACGCAAGCAAATCATTAAGTATCAGAATCTGGAATGTTTTTCTTTGCTTTTGAATTTATCGATTTTTTTTGCTTCTCGAATTTTTAAAAAATATATATTTTTTTGCTTCTGAAATTCAAATGCAAGAAAAACATTCCAGAAGCAAAACAAATTAGAGAAGAAGAAGGAAAAAAAATATTTTGTTCGACTTTTTTGATATTTGGAAAACATATTTTTATTCTGATACTTTGCTTGCGGTTTTCAAAATTTTGATTAATACTTTTGGCACAAAATTAACTCAATAATTTATGTAATTTATTTAAACATTACCAGGTAAATTAACTTAAAACCAGTTCTCACTGCTTTACTTGATATTTGGGAGAAATAGCAGATTACGCATCAGAACTGACGTCATACGTGTAACTAAATTCTTCAGCCAATAAGGGCAAAGATGTGTCGTTACGGAGGCGGTCCCAGTTTTTGCAGCTGGGTGGGAGGTCGCAGTGCATCTAACCGTAATGCATTGAGTCAGGATCAGAATGCATTTCTTTAAGCCAGCTCTGTAAGTAAGTCTAATGCACCCATGGACCGGACTGCGGACTGAAACGCGGACTTAATACAGAGGACTAATGACAACAACCAGAAACTGATCGCATGGGGATCCCAAGCGAGGTTGAGTAGGGGGCGTGGCACACGGAAGGAGCGGACGATCAAGGCAGGACAGGGTAATGATGGGATAAGATCTTTATTGTTTTGGAAGCCATTAAGAAAAAAATGCTCTCCTTGTTTTATTCTGTTAATTGTGTGTTTACGTGCTAAAAAACATATTTAGGTGTAATTTTGGGGGGCTGGGAACCAATTAATTGGTTTTCCATTATTTCTTATGGGAAAAATTCGATTAGAACCCGAACTTTTTAGGATTTGATCCGGAGTCCGGAAAGGATTAAGTTCGAGAACTGAGGTACAGTACCATTGATTTTTTTCCATTTTATAGTTAGCACTATAAAATATGTGAGCCAATCAGCAATCACACTCATGCAGACATATTGTAATTATACTCAAAGTGCAAAACAACTTTTCAGTTCCTTGAAATGGATAAGGGTATGAATTTTAGGTCTGGTGCACACATATAAAGTTAATTCACGTAACTTCTAGCGTCTGTTTATTTGCACTGGAAGAGGACAGATTGTCTCTTGTTATTGTACACAAAAGGTGCAGCATGTTTGAATTAATTTGTCTGACAAAACGGTGTGATTTACTGCTCAGAGGCACGCCGCAAGGTGCTAAGTTTGGTGAGCTGCTTTGCGGGCGGCGTGTTCCTGGCTACCTGCCTGCTGGACCTGGTGCCTGACTACCTGGTGGAGATCAACAAGGCCTTTAGCAACCTTGGGATCACAGTAAGGAGTTGGGCAGAAGCACAGTCTTGTTCTCTCTCGCTCTCTCTCTCATATATATATAAATATGTGTGTGTGTGTGTGTATATGTATATATATTTACACACACACACACACACACATACACAAACACAGGCAGTCCCCAGGTTTAGAACGAGTTCTGTTTCCTAAATTGGAATACAAATCGAAGTTTTAGGCAAGTCGGAAAAATGATCGCGCAGTGCATAAGAAAAAGAATATCCTCCTGAGGTCCCACCCATTCATTTTTGTCCATTGTAGTGGACATGCTGTATTTGCATCTATCTTTTCACTGATGTAAGGAAACATATCTATTCCTGTTGCACAGTAAAGACAAAATGTTGTGAAATCAGAAATAAAAATAAATTAGAAAAAAATCTAAATCTAAATTGTAAGACGTCTTATTTACTCCAAAGACAAAAAAAACTAAAATTGAAGGATACTTTTTTCTTTGGGTCTCAGGAAGATATTATACTGAAATAATTAAATTCCATATGGTACTGTACTGTATGCTGAGCTGACGAACTGCCAAAGCCACGCAGTGTTTCCCCAAGTATCACAAAGTAATGAGTGCATTCCTTATTACTAACCATTTTATTTAACCCAGATTTTTAATATAATAGGCTTTATGGCATTTTGTTCGTAAGTACGAATTGTCTGTAAGTCAGACATTCTTAACTCAGTGACTGCCTGTATATATACAATTTATTTGTATCTATTTGCTACACTTGCTGACAAAATCAGGTAAATTTGGTTAGTGGTTTGCACTGTAATGATTGTTTGAAGAACAAGGCTTGTTTGTCTCACTTCATATGTTGGAAATGTTACCGGTTGAGTATGTGCCGGATACTCGTGAGTATTAGATAGTTCTGTGTTCTTCTCACACTGGAATTCTGTTCACCCAGTTGCAGTTCCCGCTACCTGAATTCATCCTGGCCATGGGCTTTTTCCTGGTTTTGGTGATGGAACAAATTGTCCTGGTCTTGAGGGACAAATCAGGTGGCTTCACAGGAGAGAGGCAAGCCTTATTGGTAGATCCAAGTATCCAATCACACGACAAAAATGGCATGGGCCGGAATCACTTGCATTCTCCCTTTGCTCATGCCAGGGATGAACCAGACAGAATAAGACATCCTAGCGGGGAAGGAGTCCACCTCCACGTTGATCTCAACTGTCACTCGGCCATCCGCTCTTTCATCCTGGTGTTTTCGCTTTCCCTGCATTCTGTGTTCGAGGGGCTGGCAGTCGGACTTCAACAGGATGAGCAGCAGATTCTGGAAATCTGCTTGGCCTTGTTGCTTCATAAGAGTGTCATCTCCGTTAGCCTGGCACTCAAACTCACCCAGGGTCAGCTTCGGCAGGCAGCAGTTGCCGGTTGTCTGCTGCTCTTCTCTGTAATGTCACCACTGGGTATCGGATTGGGCATCGCTCTCACTGAGACCCAGAACACCCCACAACACCAGCTTGCACGTTCCACCTTGGAAGGTCTGGCTGCTGGCACCTTTATATACATCACATTTATGGAGATCTTGCCTCACGAGCTGAGCTCCTCACAGAGCCGCATACCCAAACTGGCTCTGCTTCTCACTGGTTTTGCAGTGGTCACTGGCTTCATGTTCATAAAGATGTAGTGCCTTATCAAAACTGCCTTATCCTCTGTTTTTCTAAGAGAAAACTGTATCATAAATAAATTTGTGTATAAGAACATGGGATTATGTCCACGGAACTTCTTCTTTAGAGGAACATTTAAAAAAGCACCTTGTTCAAATGTATATCAAAAACAAAAAGGTTAATTAACCGCAATTTATGCATTTGTAGCATTCAGTATTTTCATTCTATTTCTAGAAAATAGTTCTCCATCTAGGATGGCTCAGTATGTAGGGCTACAGACATACAGCTCCAGGTTGGCTTTGATAGGTGAATTTGTGCCATCCTGTGTCTTACTTGCTCACCACTACCCTGTAATGAAAAATGGATTATCTTCAAGTTAAAAGAAAAGTGGATCAAACAAATTCATTTTCCCCAAATTATACTTTTCATTAGAATAAACAACATAAAAAGTAGTAATAGTTATATAAAATAACATACATCCAGAGGCTCATTGTAGTAAAGTAAGGGGATAAAGTTAGTGTAACAGGGAACTAGTTTAAACTGAACTTTTCACAAAGTTTTACAATCCATGTTTACGTAGCGTACTCCTAAAGTGTGGCAACTTCCATACATTACTGTAGCAAGTATGAATACTGATTCATTTCCGTATTACCGTGTTAATTAATATTAAAGCTTTTGGCAATAAAGCCGAAACACAACATACAAAATGCAACACATTCAGGAATCCGAAATACCCCTTCTGTATTTTTGAATTATGAATCGTGCAGTTATGCATACACGGCTTAACTCGTTCGGCGATCAACGTTGTGTTTACAACTAAAAGGGAACAGATCGTGTTACTTTTACCCGCGTCACAAGTCAGCAGTCCGCAGAGGTTAATGGGACTTGTAGTTTAACGCAACAGCTGACCTTTGACTGCACAAACTACAGCTTGTGTCATAAGAAAACTACACGTCCCACATTTCGATTAGGGCAGCAGTCCAGAATGCCCCCCCTTCCTCCCTCGCCCGCCCCCTCCCTCTCCGCTGCCCTCTTGCCCCTCCCCGTCTGCCTTCCTCCCACCAAGTCAGATCAGTTCACTTAAGTAAAAGATGTCTACGGCGGGTACGGGTGCAGGCGGTTGCGGACCCGGGCCAGGTGCTGGCTCTGGGGCCTCGAACCCTAGGAAGTTTAGTGAAAAGATAGCCCTGCACACCCAGCGGCAAGCCGAGGAGACGGCCGCCTTTCAGGAGGTCATGATGGACATCACCTCCACACGGGTAAGAGGAGCAGGGAGGTGTGGGGAGACTCCGAGTATACACAGGCCTTTCTGGGTAGATGCCCGCAGAGGTACGGACGGGCTTTAAAGTAAGGAGACGCCAACTTGTCATTTAATGCGACTTGTACTGGTGAGAGGAGGCTGTTTAGCAGATAGGCACTCGGTGGAGGATGCTTACTGAAACGACTTGGTGGCTAGTTTGGGTTTAGTTGGTACTGTACAGGCGGCGCGCTTGAGTCGCTATAACACAAGTTTAAATTCGTTTTTAAAAGATGTTCGTGATGTAAACACCGCAGTTAAACCGTGTCGGTGACGGCAAAATGACACATCCGGAATGTCACGACGCCACTTCGCTAACAAGCGGGACTAAGCCGGCTCGGTAATTAACTTTAGTCTAGGCGAGCTGCAGCCTTCTCCGCTGCAGTCTGTCAGCTAGCGCACTCGCCTCTTCTCGTCGAGTCGCCTTTTAAAGTCGAGCAGGCGACACGTAACCCGGTAGATTACTGCTGGCCGCTCGGTGTCTCGCCTCCTTTGGGCGGTTAGCGTCGCTAAATGTGCCGACAGTCGCGGCCCGTCGGCTTGAACGTCGCCGACGGAAACTTCTGACGGACGCCTAGTAAAGTCGGCTAGCGCGTTAGCCGCGTTAGCTTGGCGGAGGTGGCAGCGCGCTGGCGCCGTTTGTAACCAGCTGAATACACTAGCCATCTAAGGTGTGCGGTTGAATCAAGCGTATTTTCTCGGTGTATTTGCCTTCTTGGTGTGCTTGTATTTACGTTTCATGCTACGGGAAGGGTAGCGCCCTCCAGTCGCCGTACCCAACGCTCACGGCAGCCGAACTGCCAAAAAAGTGACACATCTGATGAGAGTGACAACTTGCAGCCGTTCGTCGCTTAACTCAGTGGAAGCTCTGCGGTTTTGGAGTGAGATGCACTGGCCACAGTGTAGTGACGACGGGCCGCCCGTGAGCACTCGGCGGCAGTGATTGCTTTTGCATGCAGAACGGCTGGCTTCATTAGACTATTAAAAAATGCGTATGGAAATGATGCCGTCGTTTGAAGACATTTGCATCAATTGCAGTAAATCGCAGCGCCCGGAGCAGGACCGTAGTTCTCACAGTCACGCTTCCCCAATGCATGCTTGCATTACTTGTAGGCTCTATTTTCTGCCCGTCCGTTTGGCTGCCAGTCCGACTGCTACTTTCATTGTGGGTTATGGTCTTTTAAGTGGGTTGCGGTGGGTAGGATAAATTTAAGGTTCACTGGGTATGGGCAGTGCGTCGTTGTATGAGGCCTGTCTTAAAATTCAAAAAGTATAGGAAACGACTTTTGTATTTGCTGACGGATGTTACAACTATCGGGATGCAAGCTTCGCAGATGCGGTATTTATGAAATGTTAAGGTTGTATCTCTGGCTTGGAGTATGTGCGGTGTATGTGGATACTAGGAACCGATATATGAAATTTCATCAAGAAAAAACAATGTTTTACGTATAGTAAAAACAGTTGTGGTTCGTATTTGTGAAGCTGGAATTTAATTACGTGCCTATTTCATGTGAAGTCACTTGTTGAAAGGCGGTGTTTGGAAAAAACCCCGAACGGTGATTTATTATTATTATTATATTTTCAAAATTCCCCGCCTAGTATAACAAGAAGCTCATTATCGAGTTTTTTTCTACACGTTATACTTTACCTGATATCCCAGCAATTAATGATGATGATGATACATATTAGTTGTTAAACAAAATTTTTTCGTAGCCAAAGGTAATTCACCTATATAATCCATTCGCTTTTCAAAGTAGAGCATTTGTGAGTTGTACTATACAGCAACACTTTCCATAAACAAGAGTTCCATTAAGAAAGGAGAACTCCTTGCTTATCTCACTTATCTCATTTGTATCATCAGTTAGGCCTAAGTTGTATGTATATGTAGAAGTCAGTAGTGTCTCTGCTTTGCATAGAATGCTTGCATGCATTTCATAGAAAAATCTGTTGTATATAATTTACAGTAGGCTTCTGTGTCTAAATGTAAACGTTTTTACCCCAGGGGGTTGATTTATTTATTTTATGCATATACAGCCTAATAGTTGTGACTTTAGTGACACATCATTTGCATACTGTCCGGAAGTATTTCAGTAGATTTTTTTTTACCCAACTAGCTTTATTTAACTTTCAGCATTTTTTTCTCTTGTCAAGCATTTAAATTTCATCTTAATGATGTCCTGTCTGGCACAAAAGCCAGCAATTGAACTCAAAATACCATTATTTTTATCCAAATATCACTGAGCTGTCAAGTGTTTACTAATCCTTGTTATCATATATTGCGGATTGGTCCAAGATAATCTGTAATAGTGTATTTCCAGTGCGCTCATCACTCATTCTTTGTTTATCTACCCCTATTAAATTTTTATTTATGAAACAATGCATTATATATCAAATCTGGACTTGCTTATTTATTCAGTGCAGAAAAACCAAGATTATAGTTAGTCCTAAATTCACAGTAAGTTCAGATTTCAGTTACTCTGTTTTGTTTGATTTGAGCAACCTGTACTTCAAATTAAGGGCTCAACTGGAACAAACTCTAGCACTCACAGCAGGCACCAAAGAGCGAGACTGAGAAGTCTGACATCTAACGGGAATTAGATTAAGACTTTATCTATCTTCTGTCCTGCTAAATGACATGGGTGGAGACCAGCTGCGAAGTGATTTTGTGTTTGTTTTCCTGCCAGATTCAAGCCCAGAAAGTGCGACTGGCAAGGACACAGGGTCCGTATTATGGGGGTTCACTGCCAAATGTCAACCAGATTGGGAGAAATCCTCCTGATTTCCAGGTAAGGCTGAAGCAGCCGCTCTGTGATGCATGTGGAAATTTACTCTTACTAGTTAAGTCTTTGACACTGTCCATGTTAAAGTATACATGTTATTAAATATGTAAATACACTGCAGTATTTGAATTGTAATAGATGATTGTTATATAATGATTTTCTTTACCTAATTTTTCACTAATGTGTATCAAGACTTGCATCCTCTAGTGCACAGTTGTTTCCCATTCTGCACTGTTTACCTTCGTTATTTGACTCTGACCCTTTTGACCTTGCCGAGAGCATCTGTGTGAGTTTATGGTCCCGGCACTGCAGGTTCCTGCTTAGGAAATACTATAAGGATGTGTATGACTACTGTAAGAATGCAGATCTGCTCTTATCCTGCTTTTGCAATGACTTGTGTTATGTAGGTGTACGAAAGTGCTTTTCAAGTCATACAAATCTGTGCAAACAATATCTTGGCAGGAAGGTTTGAAATTAAATAAAGTGATTATTTTCCATTCGTGCAAGTATAGGTATGAGTGCACGGACCTTCACTAGTCTTCACATATCCCATCTTGCTCTGATTTGAGACGCACTTATACAAGCGTGAACAGAGCTTGGGATCAAAGTGCAGGGTGTGCAATTTATCTGGAGTCCTTGGTGCATTTTTCTGGGTTAAGAGCCTTCAAGCCCCGTGAGGTGATGCAAATACATTGCCGACCATGGGATTTTAATGCTGTCAGTCGTAATTTATCAATACTAAAAGATTGCAATGGATTCTGTCTCCTAGACCGAGGGTTACACCTTCCTAGATTCTACTGTCTCTCCAGTATCCAGCCAAGGATGACCCTATTGAGGGATGCCATTTTGACCGCCGACGTTTAGGTGCTGAGTTTAGAGAAACAATATGTTTTTTAATAGGACAGAAAAAGCCACTGGGGTAGGTTAGAAATCAGGAAGTGAGTCTCCCTGTGTGCACCAGTGAAAGTGGCGACTTCAGTCTTGGAGTTGCTGGGCGGCAGGTATCTGTAAGCAGTTCTCCCCACAAATGGGCAAATATGGTGAGAAAATGTTAATATTACTCCAGGCTGATGTACATGGTTATGTGGACTAACAGAAACTGGCATTTTAGTAATATTTCATTGTCTTCATTTCCATTGACTTTATGCAAACTCTGCGTCTTTAGCAGTTTCTTTTTTTCTTATGGTTTCTTTTTACCTATATAAATTGGATTTTCTACATGCCCAAATTGTTTAGATCAGAGAATTGGTTTGTACTTGAGTGAATAATCAACAAAATACTTTTGGCAGCAAACCTTTTTATTTAGCAACTTGTGGATACATTGTGCTCAGTGGCAGGTCTATGTGGCACCTTGTCCTCAAACACAGTCCTGTGGCCTGTAAATGAAACCACAATTTGCCACGTCTTCATCAGCAGCCCTCTTGAAATCCCTAATAAACAAAGATTTTATCCATAGGACCTTGTTCATGGCCATTGGGCCAAGTATTGAACTTGTATAGGTTCGACTTAAAAAGCAAAACAAAGTGACCCTAGTCTAAGATTATATATAAATATATGTATTTTTAGTATTATAAAGTGCATACATTATTTTTCAGTCATAACTCCACAAAGTTTTCAGGTAGACTTTTGTTGTACTTTTAGATTTATTACTCTTGTTATTGGAAGTATGTATTTTAGTTCTAAATGTATACTTTTATGTGCATTAAGTGTTTTTTTTTTTTTTTTTTTTTTTTTTTTTTTTTTTTTTTTTATTGAAACAAATATTGGCATTTTGAAAAAGGAACGAAAAACAAATAATTGGTTTGTTGGATTTTTTTTTTTTGTAGGGTTTGATTA
>JABFDZ020000138.1:15149717-15177687 GCA_019775955.2 Pollimyrus isidori | reverse complement strand
GAACCACCAGCAGCTGAACCACCAGCAGCTGAACCACCAGCAGCTGAACCACCAGCAGCTGAACCACCAGCAGCTTCAAGCGCAAGCCCAGACGCAGCTGCGCAGTCAGGACCTGGCAAACCCGCAGAAGACGCACAATGCTCCTGGTGCGCAGATGCAACCGCTGCACAGGCCGGCTGCGCCGATGCAGGCCAAGGGCCAGAATCCCTTGGACATCCAGGGCCAGAACTGTCAGCACATGCAGCCGGACTTGCAGGATGCGCAGACGCGGAGCGGCTCGGAGCAGCAGAGCCAGTCGCAGCACAGCTTTTCTCAGCTCCAGCAGATGAGTCACCAGCTTGTCAGTGACATGGGAGCATGCAGCGTGAGTGTGCCCATCCTTCTTCCGGTTACTGTCACTCTGAACCGCAGCTGGGGTCAACACTCTAGAGCAGAAAGCAGGATGCTGCTGGAGATTTTGGGCCCTATGAAAGCATATCACACTGGCCTTCCAACCCAGACCAATCCAGTTGTGTTCCAGACTTTTTAGGGTCCCGTCACTCAGAAGCCCTTGGAATCGTTCATTTGTAGGCTTTGAATGAGTCCTTAAGGTCCTTGAAGTATTTTTTTTTTACCCTCCTATCTGCAGGATGCCTCCTTATTAAACTCTCTTCTTGATGACCCTTGTTTGGACCTCCACCTTGCAGCCAGACAAGCCCTTTCTCAGCAGGTAGGTCCCAAAGCTCAGCAAGGTGTACTTGATTCACCCTTGCAGTCAGGCCAGAAACGCAGGAGATGAGGCTTCCAGACCTCGTCTAATGTTGCCATAGTAGTCTTCATATCCATTTCTAATTTTGCAGTCTATTTAGCTTTTGTGTTTTCTTGTTTGCAGTTCAACATGGAGCCTCAGGTAGAAAGCTTGTCCTTCAACCACAGCTTGGGATCAGGACCTCCAGCAAGCAAAACTCACGAGGGGTCCTACCTCGACCAGGTGTCCCTCGACTTCCAGGACTCGGGTGACCAGCAACTTCTCAACAGTGAGAACCAGAGCCAGAGTTACGGCGGCATGGAACGACACGGCGTGCCCAACATCATTCTGACCGGTGAGCTGGGTTTCGGGTTTCGATGGGACTGTTGTGGAATCAAAGGCTGCAAGGTGCATATACTGCGAGTTAAAAAAAATTTGTTGATGTAAGACATGGTGGACGACACCACCTGGTCGTGTAAGTAGTAGTAAAAATGAAGTCTCACTTGAACTTGTTTAAATTTTCAGGTGACTCTCCAACTGGCCTTTCCAAAGAGATCACCAGTGCTCTGTCAGGAGTTCCAGGCTTTGAGTTGGACTCCTTTTCCCTGGATGACCCCCTGCGGATAGTCCCCATGTCATTCGAGGGCTTGGGCATCCTGTCAGACGCAGACCTCATGCTCCCTGACCCTTCTGTGGAGGACTCCTTCCGCTCTGACCGCCTCAAGTAGACTGCAGAAAGGAGGCTGGTGGTTTGGTGTTGGAAGGGTATAATAAGACCTGGGCGAGCTACAGAGCGTCTCTTGGAGCAAGTCACCATGGGCTTGGGAGAACGGTGTTCTGTCGTCGTCTGAGAATCCGGGCATTTCTATGGAAACGATCGAAACGATCTGATCATGGGACCAATGCTTCCCTGTCCAAGAAATACGGTCACTTGTTCTTATGACGATTAAATATGAAAATTTAGGGATTGTGGTAAGACTGCAACTGCATGTTAAGAAACGCACTTACAAAAAATGTAACAGACATGAATATGGAGCATGTCATTGTCGCTTTTGTTTATATTGCTAACAATCTGTTTACCTGGCTATCTGCTATTTGACGCGTTTCATTCCAGATGAGTAGATTAAGTCATTCTTTGAATAATACTTTACATGGTCTTCAGGGTATTTTTGTTTTGAACATGAAAGTACACCTGAGGATGAACCCAGTACTATGTATGTCACCTGCTTTTGCCTTGGGGGGGGGATCCCTCATCCACATTCCCCCCCCCCTACTTTCCCTCTAACTACAACCAGCTGTTGCCCAGTTTTGTTGATTAGCAGTTGTACCAAAAGAGGATTAAAATGATCACGAAGAGGGGCAACTTTAGAAGCGTTTGGTATTGATAAGGGTGTGAGGGTGGGCTTGTTTACCCATGTTTAGTAGGATTAGTCCCCATATTTTTACAGACCAAAATATCTATCCCCACTTCTTTACTTCTAAAGGTTAGCATGACACATTCCTCAGGCTTTTATTTTTAGTTATTGCTGTTCATTTGGGAAAAAAATTGAATGTTCTGTAATGCACTTGTAATATTTCTGCTATACAATGACAAATCAATAGCACCTTTCCTGTTTGAACAGTGGCTGGTTACACAGGTTCTTGTACAAGCACAGTTCAAACTTCTGAGCGTTTGCATATGGTGCGACACCTATTGGCGCTTTTCAGAATCAACTCCGGCTGTAAAAATAACTGCATCTGATTGCTTGCCTTTTACTGTACAGTCAGGCTGCCTGACCGTCTGTCCTGAAGCACTGGAGTTCTGCTGGATTCACTGCGGTGTGTTTTTTTTGCTTTGGCCCACAAGTACCCAGGTCACATGTTACCCAGGTCTCAAGGCGCAGGCTACTCTGTGGCAGTGCTTCTCAACCCTGTCCTCAGAGACCCCCAGACAGTCCACATTTTTGCTCCCTCATAGGTCTCGGTACACCTGCAATATGTATTTGGTGTTTTTGATTGGCTGGGAGTCGAGAGGAAGCAAAAATGTGGACTGTCTAGGGGGTCTCTGAGGAATTAGTTGTGAAACACTACTCCTGTGAGAATCCAGTCATTGGATTTTAGTGAAACCGCCTTAAAATGCAGTGCCCCTGCTTGGTCAGCAGTGAGTGAAATGGTGCTTAAAAAGCATAGTCTGATAGGTCATTTCATGAGTGAAATTCAGGTAACAAAAGTAATCAATTGTAATATTTTTAAATGCGTGCTGAAGTGGGAACTCGGGTGTGATTTTGAAGTGGTTTAAACGGTGATTACACCCCTCCACTTGCAGGTGTGTCACCTGGTTAATCTAGATCGTAGGGAATATTTTAAAATACAAAATGGAGCTAATAGTTTTATTTTTTTTAAGAGTTAAATTCATATGTAAAAACTAATGGAAAAAAATGTCTAACGCAGGGGATCAGTGTAAAGATATCTGCCAAAGCAACATGCCATAAAGCAAATGTCTTAGTTTAAAAGTTGGAGTTTCGGTAGTTTTTGTGGTGTGCATGCACGTTCATGTGATGTGATGCCTTAGCACTTTTTTTCCCCCCAACACAACTTTGTAATCTAGCGCTATGCAGCCCATCTGTGGGGGATGGGGGTTAATGTAAGTGTTAAGGGTGTCCCTTATTGGGAATTAGCTCAGCCTCAGATGGTTTTATTAATGAATAGTCATTGTGAGATGTGCCATGGTGAGCAGTGCTGAAAGGTGACATTGACACCCCATGGCTGTCACCCTGATGTGCCACTTTACTGTGATTCCTCTCAAAAGTTCTCCCACATCCCCAGACTGTATCAATGTTTTATTTTTTAGCTTAAAGAAATTGTCTTAACTCCACTTAAGTCTTAACAGTGCCTACTGTGTAGGTAATGTGGTCTTTAAGAATGAACCTGTGTGTTGGATATGTAGTGGCAATGGCATGAATTAGTCCAGTGAGTTTAGTCAGAACACGCAGGCATTAGTTGGTGATGACAATCCAGATTGTCTTAATTTGCATGGTCAATCAGTGTTCTTGCCCCCCTGCAATAGCCAAAATATCTTTGCTCAATAACTTGGCATGAGTGCTCTGCCCTACAGAAATTGTTACTGATAAAATTGTTACTGATAAAATGCATCTGTATGTTTTTACCATACTGCAGCAGCCTGTCTGTTTGTTTGTGAGATTTAAGTGCACCGAATGAAAATGAGTGGAGCAGAGATTGGTGGCCAGGTGCAGTGCAGAACTCTTTGCTGCTGCAGCGATTAAAGAAAAAGATTTATTCCATTTTTATGAAATGGGAGGAAAGTGTGAAGTATTTATGCTTAAGGGTCTAGCGCTGGAAGCTGGCCAAAGACTACATAATTTTACAAATGTATTTACACTTTTTGTGAGAGGAAAAGCTATATGTAGGAAAGATCCATCAGTATGCTTTTGGCAGGTCCTTCATTTGCTTCAGAAAATATTTCATTATGGATAGACTTGGGCGTCATATTACTACGATACCTTTGGATATTAAGCAAAACTGTCTCTTTACTGCATGATGTCAACTGTCTACTTGTTTATTGCATTCTATACCATTATAAGACTATCAGTTGTTTAACAGCTGTTTTGGTCATTCAGCACTGTAACTTAATTGCAGGGTTACTACTATAGAATTATGGATTCAAAATGCGTAATGGTATGAACTCAAGTGTAAAGCAAAACAGTTAAAGCCATATTAAGATTTGTGGAGTGTGAGTTAAGGTGATTCAGGGAGTTTGTACATGTTAAATAGATGCAATAGTAACGTATGACGGTTATGCTTTAAGTTCCCTAGAGAATATTCAAACAAGAATGGATTTGACTTATCTGCAATTTTTGACGTGTTACCCTGTACTGCAATAACGTTGCATTCAATTTTGTTATCTTGCCAGTAGGGGTAGCTGTTGAGCAGCAAAAAATGTGATTAATGGGAACAGTGTAAAATAACGGCCATATATAAATATTAATTTGTTTTTCTTATCAGTGCTCTTGATTGCAGTTGTTTTAATATGTATTAATGTGTATTTTTTTATTTTTGCTTTGTGGTGGTGGTTAAAACGCAAAAAACCCTAAAATATTTGTTTCAGTGAAATGCTATTTACATTTTATGGCTATCACCAGGGACACAATGTTGTAAATAATATACTTTAGGTGCTTCTTAAACCTAACAAAACATTTTTTAAAGACTGTATATTCACAATTTTACAAGAAAATTAAAAAGGAAGATTAAAAGAAATGCTTGCGCGTTTTTAATGATCAACTTCCCACTTTCAGTTGCTGGAACACAAGTATGGAAACATTAAACCTTCCTGAGACGGCTGTAAATGGGGCGCAACAGCTGCAAACACTGCTCGGACTTTTCGGTGTCAAATAAAAACGAGGCGCCATTTTTAAGCAACAATTATCCTCTTAAACCCCAGGTTTAAAAGGATACATTGGATATTTGATATTCCAGCTTGCTGGTTATACGAAGGTAATTTAATTTGACTGTATTTGCCCCAATGCAGTTTTGTCGACTGTGGGTGGGGGCATTTATATCCTACATCCACGCCGCCAGTCGTCAGTGTTTGCTTTGCACGGGCAACAACGGACCCCCCCTGCCAGCGAACGCTTACGTAGCCGTAATGGTGCATATGACGAGAAGCGCGTGTCGACTCTCTCTCCGCGGTCAGCTGTAGACTGAAGCCCGTAAACTCCTCCCCATTAAAGACAGATGCACGATTCCGTCCCCTGCATCCCAGCCGTTTCAGGAGTGGCGAGAAGGGCAGAAAAAAGATCTCGATGTCGCTCGGAGCATCTCACACTTGGACGTAAAATGCTTCAGCATGACCTGAACTATTAGAGATGACGATTACAGAGCTGCATATAAACTGCCAGCAAGGATTACGCGGTAAGGATGCGATGTTTTAATGCGGCGGTGAGTCATTTACGAGTAGCTAGGGCCGCTTTATCTCGCACTTTTATTATTGTGGCGTGTCTGGGTTAATATGGGCTTGTCCTGATGCCGCACGATTTCAGGACGATGCAGTTCGAATGTCGGGATGCGGTTGTTTTTTTATATACCTCGTTTGGGTTGAATGTACACCCTGCCGATTAAGAAGTAAAATACAACAGCTTTCATGCCTGTGATTTGTTTTTTTTAGTGAAATGTTTTTCCAAAAGGATGGACCGATTTTGTCCTGCTAGCTAAATACACGGCATGTGGGGATATTAATTAGAAATGCGTTGGTCCATTCAGTGCCTTTAAAGGGGTCGCCGTCTGGCTCGCTGTCATGGTTGACTGTGTGACGCCTCGCCTATTTTTGATTTCAGAATAAAAAATTGAAATAAAGAAACTCCGGACACACCGGCGCCGCTGCGTGTCTAGGTCTTTTTGAAACACATGAATACTCTCGCCTGATTTCAACACGACACACACGTGTCTATGGCTAAAAGAAGCCTAGATCCGTACTGTTCGGCGCATATAACGTGCAGAATATCTTGCTTTAGTATGTGTGTGTTTTTTTAAAATAATTAATACAGCATTTGGAGCTGGAAATGCGGTGCTTGGAGCGGAAAGAGGGCCGAGTTAAAACAAATTGCATGTCATGGACTGTGTATGCATAATCAAGTAATATCCCAACAATCGACGTTTTCGGTTCATAACAATCATCATGTGAATTACGGTTTGTCTATGCTGCAAATGATATACACTTTTGCTGTGTATGTTACCTCCGCAACAGACATGTAGACCCGGATAAGGCAAATAAAAAAAATCTTAAACCAATTTCAGTTTGTAGGGGCGATATAGCTATTTAATCTTCGTCTACGTATTTGCTGCTCAGTGACTGATGTATACCTAAATCAAATGTTACACAGTTGATGCATTTAATGTGTCTAGTTATTTCTTACTACAAGGTTGCTTTGTAACTTCCTGCGCAAAAACCCCACGCGCTTCGTATGCCTAGTGTTTTAGAAATGTACAAGTTCTCACAAGTTTTAGTTATGCGGGCGTGACAGAAAGCAGAGAGGCCGAGTGGCATTTTATCTGAGTCTTTGTGTCTGTGCTTTTTATGGATGTCATTGTGTTTGGATTAATTTGTAAAACGACGAGTTATGCCTTATATTTGAAAGTGTAAAGGTCCCCTAACTTTTTCACAGAGGTTGATGCTGCGCCCCCTGCTTAAGCGCGTGAAATGTGACGTATTATAGCGTCACAGAATAGTGCATATCGCACTATTACCAAGTAATGTGAAGATGGTGGTGAGAAACGGCCAACAGGCTTTAGCGTTTACTACAGCACTTCTCGCGAGAAAAAAGTAAGATCACTTGCTGTCGTTATTAGAAGTCAGATTATGTGTATTTTATGAAGCTGTTTTAATTGTTGTGTTTTTCTATTATGGATACTTGAAAACAACAGCAGAATCCCCGTAGGTATAAAGGTGGTTTGAGGGCTGTGTCTCCCTGCAGTGCTGCTTTGGTGAGTTATGTACTGCGGGACAGGTTATAAAGATTGCCTTCTCTATCCATCACCTTGAACTTTTGAGGCACTAAAGGGGATCTGGGTGGAACCCCATTTAATCTCACAGCCTCCCTGGGGGGCACAAAGTGGGATTTGTTTCTTTATGGGCAGAGGGTGCCATGCTACAAATCCGGCATGTTTAAATGAATGGGATTTTTTATTTTGCAAGTTTAAATCCAGTATCTTTGTAGATGTTCTAGAAGTTTGATGGGACATTATCAGTCTGGCAAGCATTAGTAGAATGCAGATATTCTTGTAATTGTTTCTCTGTCTAGCTATTCGTTTTTTGTCCAGTTAGCTGTTAAATGACTCCAGTCAGCAACAATCAGGCAGTTGTTCTGTTTTCAGTATTAATTAGTAATGATGTACTGCTGGTTTACATCACTGGAACTGAAACCAGTAACCAGCTGCATTCCGGGTTTAATTTTTGGCTTATTCCTTAATTATTTAATCCAATCAATTAGCTTTTTTTTTAGGGCATTTTAGTTCTGTAGTACATTTTTATGGCAGCTGTCTATAGATTCGAGGCACTGAGTTTCTCATGAACCTGCCTGTTCTTCATCACTGAGGAGGCCAGATCTGTGGAGTCTGCTGTGAGCAAAGCTGACCTGCTATTTCACGCAGATGGATTTTCTTCGCTCTTACCCGTGTTCGTTATCATACCTGCACGGGAAATATCAGTGGTCCTTATGCTCAGTGTGCAATGAGGCCACATCCATGCAGAATTCATTGTGGGGTCGTGTGCTAGAAGCACGACGTGACATTTATGGCGACAACAATGTGCTTCTGATGTTGAAATGTTGGTTGAACTTTTGAAATATTTGGCCCCATTTTTGTCACTTTCTAACAGTTTTTCCTGGTCGGGGTTGGTGGCCTTGACCCCAACCCTGCCAGCGTAGGAGAAAAGGTGCATCTGCTGCGGGATCCTAGTCCATCTTTGGACAAACAGTACTGTACAGAAGCCTTATGCAGTCAAAGATTTGTTTAAAACTATGTATCCAGGTAGCAAGTGTATATTTGTTCAGAAAAAAAAAACTGTTGTATTATTAGAACATATAAAATGGACAGTAGTAATACAAAAATATAACAATTTCTTTTATTGTCCTAGATGCTCTTATCTTGTTGGATGGCTTGCAGATCATAGCTTTCTCTGCCAAACCTATCATTACATTTATTTGTTAAATTTCACCAATAGCAATTAATTCATTGATCACTGCTTCAGTTAATTCACTTCATGAGGTATTGATTAGCCCAAACAAGCTGTACAAGTGGGTGAGTTCAACAGACAACAGATTTACTGAATGGTAGCTGGAAGTACTGGGGTGACTTGAGGACAGGTTTTGAAATGACCAACGCGAAACAATTCTTCAGACATTGTTTTGTAACAAAGTAAGCGAGATTTAAACGTGCTTCCCTTTGCCTGCCTGAGGCTTTTGCAGAGTACTGTAGATGAACACACTGCGGCAGATTTTTGGAGGAAAACAGAGGAAACTGGCCAGCGTGGGGAGGACTCCACACACAGAGTGAAGGGGGTCTTTGAACTGCAAATCCTGCAGGTGTGAGGTCACTGTCCCACCCCCAGGCATATTTAGTCAAATTAGTCTGCTGCTGCTGATTCAGAGCAAATGAGTCAGTGCTGCTGCAGGATTCTGTTTGAAGCATAATGCTGCTTTAGTACATGTGTAGCCCGTGAGCTTTTTGCAGAAGGTTATTTACAGTGCTGGCCCACTTCAACATGTGTGCCCACTTCAACATGTGTGCTATGATAGTTTCCCAAGAAGCTGCAGATTTCCACATTAGTGTCATGTTGTTAATAAAAATCATATTGTCCAGGTGGTCAACATTATGTATATTTTCACTCACAATTCCAATTTTTTTTTTTAACCCATTTAAGTCTATCCATTTTTTGTATTGGGCTGTAATCGGTGCTGAACCTTGTGAACTTTTGGATTGTTACAATACATTTCTTTGCTTCTCTCATGAAGTATTTCCAAGTACAGAAGAATGTTGCAATCATACTTTCATGTTATTGTGAGTCCTTTACTACAAGTAGGTTATGAAAAGAACTCTCTGGTATTCCATCTTGTGACCAACACCTATTTTTCAATTTGTAGAAATATTAATTTTCATTTAAATGTGTTCAGTGGGTCCTGCTGCCCCTAACCAGTGGAGATGGTCTCCACGGCTCTTCAACATTAATAGGTTGCTGTTCCTGCAGTGTTTTTTTTTTTTTTTTTAACCTTTTGATGGCCACTTTGGGTCAGTGCTTGCAGACCGTTATGGTTACAGTGCTCAGTCTTATGTGTGAAAAAGGCACCTCCAACAAACTAGCCGGTGGTGATGTTGCTCTCTGATATTTGTTGTCCGTTTGATTGTCGCCATCTCAGAAGCCCATATCAAACTTCCTGTAGCTACTACGTTGTTCTTTGAGTAGCAGCGTGAGACTGGTAGCCGTAGGTCAAAGACAGAATTTTCTTGATCTAGAGAATATCCAGGCACCAAGCTGCATAAAGGCTTGCACCCCCTCTTGGCTGAGTCCCTGGTGAGGGGAACTAAAAAGAAACTAAGTGAATAAAGAGCTGAAATCCCGGGGTAGAGAACACAGGAAGTATAAAGAGAAAGTTTCCGTCTCATTTTCCGGAGTTGGGCCATCGCTGGCCAATGATAGTGAGGTTGGGACTGAGTATCAAACGACGGAATGACACATTTCACATTGCGGGCGTGTGCAGGCAGGTGCGCGGATGTCAGGTTTGCTCTGTAAGCACATGTGGCGCCGCGCTCTGGGTGACCGAAAGCCCGCTAACCGTAGCCGCACGTGCTAGCGCCGGTCTGTATGGATGTGAAACCATATCATCTCTGGCTTTGAGAAGCTGTGCTCATTTTGTTAGTTGAACCTCTCGCGTGGGTTTATCGAAATGAGGGATTCCTCCAGTTCATGAAAGGAGGAAGTGGCCGTCCAAGCTGAGGGTTTAGCAGTGGTGGGGATTCACACATCCCAGGAACTGTGTCCTTTCTTTTCGTGGTCTAACTCCTGTCTGTGGTCACATGTCACACAATGGACTGACTCGCCAGAGCGCCCTAGCTCTCTACTTTATTGTAATCGCCGGCACATCTGTGGCTCTACTGTTGACATTCTTCATAGCCCAGAAGAATCTTTCTCATCCTGTCTTTCAACCCTCATCTCTTCTGGTAAAAGAAGATCTTTCATATGCTAACTCTGTATGATTGAGCCGATCGATGCGTAATCCACCATGAGTGGCCCCACATCGTAACGATTACGTGCCTCTCAGCTGGCGTTGGCGCGGCGAAAAGGCAGGCAGTTTCTGGATGCCAGCTCTGTGTTTTCTTGGGCCGCTGTGCAGTGCCAGTGAGATGGCGACCCTCCGTTGGGCCTCCAGCTCCAGGGTCCCATCCTGCCCCGCGGCACCCGTGTGGGTCTTCCGTAGTCGCCGACAGCCTGCTGCTGTACTCTGCTGCCCCAGTGATTTGTATTCCGCAGGCATGTTTTAATGCATCATTATTGTAATCGGCGTCTCCCATTTGCCATCTCTGAGGGCAGTGTGGCATTCGACCAAAGTCACGCTGTGACATATGAATCAGCAATCTTGCATGTGTCTTTACATTATAGAGTGGGCGCTGCTTTATTTTTTCAACTGGTCTTTTTTTTAATATCCTTTATACCAAGTTAATCACGCGTCTTCTTATTAGACCAAAAATGCCAACTGCTTGAAATGAGTCCTTCCTTTCTCCCTTCTCCTCTCTCTCTCTCTCTCTCGCTATCTCTGTTCCCTTGCTGACTGGCGTTCACCCATTTCTGCTTTCATCCCTGCCATCTCTCTAATCCCTCTTCCTTTCCCCTTGTTCTGCTTGCACCTTCTGCTGGCCCCGTGGCTGCTGACTCTCCAGTCTGTGGCGTGTCGCCTATATTTGTCCCTCCGTGTGCCTCCGCCAACGTGCGCGTCGCCTCTCACCGAGCACTTAGATTAGGTTTCCTTGCGCCGGCCGGAGAGCTCAGCCCAGCTGCTTAGAGGGAAATCTTTACCTTTGTTCCGAGTGTCTCGGCCACCTTGGCCTCATGAAAGTGCTCGACCGAGAACTCCGTCGCGAGAAGAAACGTCTCATTCCCTCCTTTGACTCTGGGACATTCCGTTGAAAAGAAGCAGCAGCAGGGAGACTATATTCTATGCCCGGCAATACCTGTATGCAGCAGGAAAGCTGTTAGGGCCGCTAGTGAAAGTAATTGATTATGTTCAGACGTTAGCCTTTTTAATGATGGCCGACACAAGCTCGCTTAAGTGTAGGTGTAACTGAGGTCGGGTCTCATGCACCCACCTAATTCCTGATATAAGCAATAGGAGTTATTTTTATGTCATGAGAGGTTCCACTGATATCGTGTGCTAATTGCACTCTTTCTGTTTGCTTAATCTACCCATTGTTCACTTTTTTGTTATGTATTGCGAATTTACTTTAGAATATTTTAACGTCATAGCCTTTGCGCTGTTTGAGTAGGAGGTGAGTAGCAGGTATAGGTGCTGTATTGCCTTTAGATCCCTTGCCGTGAAGGAAGTCGGTCCGTACCAGCTGCGCCACTCTGGTACCATGTGTCTTCCAGTCGCTGTATTCCTGAGGGGTCCTAAAATAGAGAGCCCAATGGAAATAGCCCCTTCCCCGGTGCGCCAACACGCTGACGGACAGGGACGGCGTGTCCACGTGTCCCGTCAGACGCCTCTGGAGCAGAACCGCAGCGTGTGAGTTGGGACCGGGCTATTGCTTGGGCGTTGGTGGTCGACGCGGTCGACCGCTGTGAGTGAGCCGGACTCCGCTGGGAATGGCGATGGGTGCCAACGCCTCGCAGAAGCACATCTTCCTGGAGATGTTATAACAGATTTTATTTAATCAAACTTAGGGGCTTGTGGTAAGTCAAAATAATGTGTGACTGTTGCCTATTTTTGCCATTTGATATTGTTGTCCTATTGGGAATTAGCTGCTTGTCCAAACAGGATATTAAAGTAGATACTTTGCTTCTCCCATTAAATATTTGCAAGTATAGAACAATGTTACAATCTTTCTCTTATGTTATTGTGAGTTGTTTGGGTGTAATAACAATGATTATAAAATACATAATTAAAATGTGTCTGTTATGGTTTGGATTCGTACTATGTTCAGTGGTCACTGTTGCTGAAGGGTAGGTTATTTGTGATAATTTGTTGTGTATTTAATGTTACTTTTGGAAGAGATTGTAGTAATTACGACAAAAGCAAGTTGTTGTCCATGGACTTTTAGGCAAACCTTGTAGTCAAATATAGACGAATGTTGTCATCATAATGTCATTTGAAGAGAGCCGGGCTGACTTCTAATATCAGTCTTACTCTTCCTGTCAGTGCTCTCTGCTGTTTCTTCTTGTTCCTCTTGTGCATCCTGTTTGAGCTCAATTTTAAGTATTGAGGACACCCTCTCAAACTTATGTTTATCTACCTCATTCCTTTGGACTTGGACGCTGCTGAGTTTCTCGCAGCCTTATTGATGCCACCGTGCCCAGCCTGACATCCCCCCCCCGTCAATGAGTGTGCAAGGTGACATCACGTGCTCTTACTCACAATGAGGCATTGTGGACTGGCTGGGCTCCCACGGGACCGCCATTGTCGCAATGGCCCTGTGTTGGCTGGGGGGGTCGGGGGGGGGGGGGTGCCAGCTGGACCTGTCCCCTGGGCTTTTCTATAAACCCTTTTTCTGATGCGCTGAATGATTCCTCTGTGTTTCCCATTGGCTGAGCCAGTGACCTGGGCAGTCTGACAAGCTCGTGGCTATTCCCTAACAAATCGTTTTTGCTGACTTAATTGACTTTTTGTCTTTCTCAAAAAGGCGTAATGCCGCGTCCATTAAACAAAATGGCCCTTTCGCCGCGTAAGGGCATTAGAATGCTTTTAAATTAAACGTTTTAATTAAATGTAAATTTTATGAACTCTCATGTTCTTCCGAGTTTGGTCGGAATGTCCCATCTTCCGTTTGTAAGGAAACCAAGGCAGTTTGTGAGTTTTAACGGACTTTGATAGCATATCTGCAGGTGAGCAGAGTAGTTAAACCCTTTTAACTAAAAGGATGCTGGCCTGCAGACTTACTGTGATGCTGTTGGAAAAAGGTTTTTGTCATTTAGGTATATTAAGGTACTTAATATCTGTCTATATAAATGAATCAAATTGTATCTTTAAAGACAAAGAATTGTTACTATTCATGTATAATGCGTTATAGATACCTTCATAATACATAATAATGCATTCATATTATAAACATAGCTCTATATATAAAAAGACCGCATTATAGTTGTTTATTTTGCATCATGAATGCTCTATGAAGCTCTCATCTATAATGCACTATACTTGCCTTCATAATGCATTATAATTATCAGTATTAGCTGTTATGATGAATTATGAAGATATTTATAGTGTCCTGCATGTCTGGCTTTTTTTTAAGTGTGGCTGTTTGGAATTATGACTGTGGTGTTCACGGTATAAACCTGGATATATATGTAATAGTCTGTGTCAGTCAGTCCCTTCCTGGCGGCCATTGTTTTTGAAGGATAGGCTTTTATGCTCGGTTCTGAAACAGATTTGGTAATCGCACTTGGTGTGAAGAGCTTGTAGCAAGTATGGAAGGAATCGCATCTGCCTTTGGACCCTGGAGTTGTATTTTTCCACGGCACAGACTTGAGCGTAGGATGGCTTGGAGTGCATGCGAAAAAAAATACACTGGACAACAAAGGCTAAGTGAAGCCCTGGAGATGGGAGGGGGGGGGGGGGTCTTCTTGACTGAACATTGCTGTTGTGGTCGACTGCACAATCTGATAGGCGTTTGTGTTTTTGGAGGAGAGCCACTTGAACACTGATAAGTAGCAGGTCTGAAGGTCTCGTCAGGCTCGGTGGGCAGAAGGGTCCAGCGAGGCCAGTGCCGCGCGGCGGCACAGAATATGTGGCATCGCTGCCCCGTGCCCATGGTCAGGTGCCTCTGTTGTCCTTGCAGGTTGTCTGCACGGTTCTTACCAGCCACATGCACCTGGGCAACTCGGTTGAGTGGCTTCCACAAGCCTTTCTCCTTCTGCACTACGGACACAGAAATAATGGTCTGTCTCTAAGATATGGGGTCCTTGATAGACCCCTCTCTGACTCGTTAATCAGCAGCTATTTTTAGAATTTTTATATAGGTGGTGTGCCTTTTGCTTGGGTGTATGTGTATATAAATAAACATGCATTTTGATATAAATAAAACAGGAAGGAACTGCTGCACTTGAGTTGTTTGTAGTCAGCTACACTAATATATAATCTGACTGGTTGCCAATGTCTCTGCTGTCATATAAACATACCAGAGAATGAACATAAATCTACATAGTTGGGGAGGGAAGGAGACTCTGCACATTTTTCCTTTCACGTCTACCTGGGACACTTGTCGTCAGCCGGCCAGCTAGCTGACTGCACGCCACACATCCGGTGACTCTCCGTCTTACCGGGTCACCCTGAGAATGGTGTCTTGATGTTTTTCGAAGTGTGTCAGGATCTTGCAAGACATTATTAATAATAGTAATAATAATATTTGAAAGTTGGGTGTACCTGGAATCAATAGTGAGCATAATTGCACTGAATCCTCAGATCATCTGCGATTTCCTTTCTCTTGTCACGCTTTGGTGGTTATCAGAAGTTGTAACAGATCTCTTGTGCCAGCACATGTGTCAGGTTTCCCCCTGTTGCCACATGCTGATTATGCGGCTCCGATTGACCCCAGAAACAAATGGCAGTTTGGAAGAAGCCAATCCCAGCTCTTTAGCTAAGAAACAACGATACAGACAGTCGGGTGATTGTTGTTTTTTTTTCTTTCTTTCTTCTGTGCTTATTATTAACTCTTAACATGAGTCAAAGGATTCAAAAGCTTTGTTGTCATTTCTACAAGTACTCTTGAATTTAAAGTTTAAGCCAATATATCAATAAATAGCAAATAATAAATAACAGAATTAAGGCAAATAATATATACACTGCATACTTGGAATATACATGCTATATATTAAATGCATAAAATATACAAAAACATAGAAGTAGGACAATGTGCTGTGCCTTAAATGCCAATGGTCAATAAATGACATTGGTGTATTTTCAGTGCATGTTCAGCATACTTATGGCTGATAGAAACTCTTCCTGAATGTTGAAGGGCAGTTCCTGATTTACCTGTTGCCAGATACAGCTCCAGATCAGAAACTGCGGATTACCACTGAAATTCGAGGGAAATTTCGAACCTGCAGCAGAGCGTTTCAGTCAAGTACCGATTTACACTGCTGAATGTTAACTGAAGATTTCTGGTTAAATAACTAGCTTCAGATGTGCACATGCAGACATTTGGTTCAAAGTTGCATTACTTAGCCTAATGACAGAAAATTCTGAAACTCTTACTTTACAAAGCTGCAGGTTATGATTGTCAGCATTTCATTGCTTTGCCTGTTGCTGTTGTATGTGATATACTTAAATGGTCCTGTGAATTCTAATATCCCTTCCCATGCTCACTAGTCCTTATTTTCATTCCAGTTTTATAGTAACTTTTGTGTTCGGTTTGCGGCATGTCTGTCCGTGTCCCTGCCCTGATGCCTCTGTAGAATAACCATTACGTAATTAGCACTGGCGTTTGTAACAATTTTTGTATCATTTATAATGGAGATTCGAGATTTTTATGTATTCCAGACCTGCTGTTAATTTTATATTGTGTGGAGTAGCTGTGCCTGTTCGGTAATTTGGACTGACGTACGTCAGTGTCTATGTAGTTCTGTAGTGCAGGAAGACATGAAATTTTTGATATTTGTATCAGCAAACTGTGCATCTGTATCTTGTGCTGATCACCTAGCTGTTTGCACCATGCAGTAGGCTTGGCCAGTATAATGGCAGTGTACAGTATATACAGTGTATAGTCTTGAAATTTAGGCATTTGGTGAAACTCAAGCACTTCCTCAGTGTCACTTTTGAAAATGCTGTCGAAATACTGCATACCACGGTATAAATAATGGTATGAAAAATGAGAACAATAGAGCCTCCCATGTACCTCATATTAGCTCCAGAAATCCTGTGTGCTGTGGATCTGTTTGCCTTCGCTAAGAACGCCGTTTTCACAATAGCTATATAGTCAGAGCAATTTAGTGAGTGAGCGATGGATGGTGACTGTATATAAACTTCTGATACTCTTCATAACTCAACTTGTCTGTCTCTCCCCCCCACTGCAAGGAAACTTCCTGCCAACGTTAGCTGATGACATATTTTACGGCATAGCCCCAACGCAAACTGCAGTCCATCCTGTAGGGTGTGAACGTGACAAGGTCTCCCAGATGAGCTGAGTTTGCAAATTATAGCTGTCATGTCCGTCACAGTTTCCTCTTGGAAAGTGAAGTGATGTCCTCTTCCCTCTGTTGGGGAAAATAAATAAATAAAATAGACCTGCCATGAGATACTGATGTGAACAAATGCCTCAAAATGTACTCTTGTTGTAAGAGGAGGGATCGCCTAATCGGAACCTCGGGGAGCGTTATTGCTGCTGAAATGTGAACTCGGTCCCGGGCAGGAAGTGCATGTAGCTGGGGTCACTTCCTGTTTTCTTTTTCTCTTTCATAATTGTGTTTCATCACTTTAAATTATGGTAGGCTGTAATAAACATGCTGCCAAAAATGGTAGTGTTGCTATGCGCAGCCGGCCCTTATGGAGTGCGCCCTAATGATAAATGTCCTTAAGTGTTTCTCGTAGCGCAGTTTTAGCGAAGGCTGGCACCAGTTTTATTTATGCGAGTTCTGTTAATGCAGCTTAAAGGGCAGGATTTCGCAAGCCGGCTTCTCTGTTGTGCTCATGATGCCTGACACTAAAGGATCCTCTTTTTAGCTCTGTATGCAAATAGGATTTTCCACTGTAAGAGGAAAGCGGGGGAATGGCCATTATTACAAAAGGAACGGCAAACGTGAGCCATTTCATGTTATTACTTTACTCGTTTGAAAGTGTTATTAACCTCTCAAGCCCGAACTCTAGGGCTGACATTGTTGGCCTAACAGCTGCGGGGGGCCACAGAAACGGAGGGGGCTCGACGAGGACAAAAAAAAACACACTGATTAAGGCCGAAAGCAGAGGAAACAGTGAGGGAGTGCCAGGTTTGGAAATGGGGCGCAGTGGCAGCGGCTTAATGTTAGCAGTGGTCTGTCATGAGAACAAAATGGGCACGGGGGTCGCAGCTAACCGGGAAGGTTTTGTGGTGGAGGGTGCGCCCCTTGGAGAAAAGCGCACGCTAAGCAGTTTTATTACTACCGTGACACGCGGCCCCGTCAGCTCTGTACTAGCCCCAAGTCTGTGCGTGCGGATAATCGTGTGGATGATGGATGGCTGGATGCATGATGACTGATAATTAACTGCTTTCTAATGTATCGATTTGTAACGCAAAAGGGTGGCGGCCTGCCGTCCTGTTGCACCGTTTCACCAAATGGCATTTGACCCAGGATGGGAATGAACGTTCGGATGACTGTTGTTTCTATGATGGCCTTGTACCATGACACATGTTCAGGTTTGCGTTAGTAGCAGTGTGCGAGCTTCACCGGGCGTTGAAGGTGTTACCCTGACTGGTGCTTCACTGTAGCCTCCTGCCCCATCTGGCCAGCTATGTGGAACTATCCCACTGATTTTAAATGTAAAGGCAAATATCCGCAAAGCCTTCGCTGGCCGTTTCTCACTGTGACACCCGTATAGATTTTGCCGCGTTTAATTAAGAAATGTGGGGACGGCATGGTGGTGCAGTGGTTAGCACTGTTGCCTCACACCTCTGGGACCCGGGTTCTGGTCTTCGCCTGGGTCACATGTGTGTGGAGTTTGCATGTTCTCCCCGTGTCGTCGTGGGGTTTCCTCCGGGTACTCCGGTTTCCCCCCACAGTCCAAATACATGCTGAGACTGATTGGAGTTGCCAAATTGCCCGTAGGTGTGCATGTGTGAGTGTGCCCTGCGATGGGCTGGCCCCTTGTCCAGGGTTGTTCCCTGCCTCGTGCTCGTTGCTTCCGGGATCGGCTCCGGACCCCCCGTGACCCAGTAGGATAAGCGGTTTGGGAAATGGATGGATGGAGCCTCTCTGTTTTGTCTGGTCAGGTGTTCCTGTCCACGCTCCCAGCATAATTTGCTGGTTGAATCGCACCGATTTCTCTGGGCTGTTTCTGTTTATCTGACATGCAAATAACTGATGACTCTGCTGTGTCTTTTGTGGTAGAAAACCTATAGAATAGACCCCTGTGGCAAGCAAGAAGCGACTTGTTGTAATACTCGTTTATGAATAAAACGTTGCTGCAGTTGCATGTACCCGCACCGAGTGGATCTCGTTCTACCTCTCCTCTCTTACTTCACTCTTTCTGGCTCTCACCTCACGTACCCATTTCTTTATCGCTCTCTTGCAGAGGCGGGCAGGCAGGCGGCATGACTGAGGAGAAATGCCCGCAGCTGGTAGACTACTTTGTGGTGGCTGGGCTGGCGGGGGGCTCGGCCCCCCTGGACGAAGAGGGGCAGCAGCGAGGTGGACGCATGGTGGAACCGGTGACGGACCTAGCCGTGATCGCCAGGGGCCTGGGCGAGGAGGTTCCCGAGGGCTTCACCTGCATCGAGAAGACGCAGGGTGGCCACCCTGCGGAGCTGAGCGCCGGTCTCATCAACAATCCCCACATGTACCTCTGCTACCGCAGGGGCCATGACAAGCCGCCCATCCTCGACCTCGGGTGGGTGGAGAGCAAGGCCCCTTGTCTTTGTATCACCGGTGCCAACGCCACCATTAAAATTGTTCAAGTATGCTTTTTCAAAGTAAATGTGGGTTGATTGAGTGCAGCGGTAGAGGTGCACCGATATGGTCCCGTATTTCTTCAGATAGGGGTAGAGCTGCCACTTCCAAAGTGGTGAATGACTGACAGACTCGCTAACCCTCCACTATAGAAAATAGGTGGACCTTCCAATGCAATGATTTACATTATTTTAGTGGTTGTTTTTCGTTCCGGTGCTACTGACTATATATATTAATGATAAAGTTGAAATACTTGCCAAGATATTAATCCATGACATTTTTTTGGCCCTTTATGTTGCAGATCTTGTACCTTTTATATGGTGTGTTGGTTGACTGGGAAGTTGCGCAACCTCTAGTTAATTAGCGAACTGTGTTTATTCACAGATCTGCATATCAGTCTGAGAGCATTTACTTACCTTAATTCACAGCAGTGACTTCATGCATAGTAAAAGGCTTGGGCTGCTTGACAAAGTCCCTGTGGTGGCGTCCTTCCCCAGGGTGCTGTACGAGGGAAAGGAGGCCGCCAAACCGGGCTGGCAAGTCCTGGAGACCACGCCCTACAGCCGCTCGGCCAGCGTGAGCTCGGGGGGGCCCACCACCCACCGCACCTTTCTCATGTACCGCCGGGCCCCCGACTCACAGGCCCTCAACACGCTGGGGGTCACCGACATTGCCCTTTTCCTCCCCAGCAAGGGCGAGACCGTGCCCCACACCTTCTGCAGGGTGGACAAGAACCTCAACACTGGCATGGTGAGCTCTGAAAGGGTTGTGATTGGCGCAGGAGTAACAGAGATGGAAATGACTCCTTGGCATATTTAGAGCGGAAGGAGCTGAGCGCCCGGAACCAACATGTGGTTCATGCAGCACTCAGTAAAACTAATAGGAAAAGTGTATAAATAATTCAGTAGCATCAATTGTCATGTGGTTTTCAGCTCAGTTCTGGATTGTACACACTTGCACCCTCTGACTTCCCTTTGTAGTCCAAATGTAGTCATTTGTCAACAGTATTTTGGTATATTCAAAGGTGGAGATTTCAGTTCCAGAAAAAAAATATCCAGACCAGGATTTTGTTTCAACCAACCATTTGAGTATAAAGAGTCATAGTCAAAGGGGTACTTAACTGGTTGGTTGAAACAAAATCCTGATCTGGATTTTTATTTTCTGGACCTGAAATTTCCACCTATGGGTATATAGCGTTTTTTAAAGGAGTTTTTTTTTCTGCAGCCTTGTGTGGAGTTATTGGGATAACTGAAACATGAGAGTTGTTTGCTTGAGAATCTTTACCACTATGTAACGGCGATGTCCTGCATGCTCTGGATGGTGTTTAATGTTGAGTCCAGGAAAGCTTGGAGTTCTTCAACCTTGAATGAACGGCATCGCCAGGCGACAGCTAACCCTGAGTAGAAGGTTAAGGAGACCCTGAACGCAGGGGAAGCACACAGAAAGGAGATGGGTCACCATGTGGTCGGCAGCATGTTCACCATTGCTGCATATGTGCTTTGTCTGTAGTGGGGTCCAGCCTTGTACCTGTGCTATAAGAGAGCGATGACCAAAGCCAATGCCCTGGCCTACGAGGCAGGTGGGTCCTTCATCTATCATCCTCATATCCTTGTGCATTCCAGCAGGGACATAGCCAGAGGTCACAGTGTTGTCATCAATAATACTCTGGAGGGCCTGGTGGGTTGTTTTAATAGCCACCTTCACTGTAAGCCTTCACTTAGCCACCCCAACATGTCTACTATTGCCAGTAAGATCAGATCCTTCGTACAAACTCTTTGATTCCCAAATTCAGTAATAATCTTTCTGCGTGCGCCAATCGCAAAGGTCTGATTTGCCGCTACCCCGAAGAGGACCTGGACTCCTTTCCCCTGCCGGACTGCGTGCCCGTGTTCTGCCTCCCCATGGGCGTCACTGTAGAGAGCTGGCCCCTCAACACCAAGTACCAGCTTCCTGTCTTCTCTACCTTTGTCCTCACCAGTGCCTGTGGAGACAAGGTACCACTGGAGCTGCCTAGAGCGTCGCCTGCTAGATGATAAGCCTCTTGCATCAGTTTTGAGGGTTTAGCGTGTATCTCTGTTTGGGTCACCTCACTTCGTTTCATTTGTAGTAATGGAGAACCTTTTAGGGAAGTAAGGCCATTTGCGGCCTCTGTCCATCTACCTCAGGAATATACCTGCCAGCAATATTAAGGCAGGCAACGTTTTCAGGTCCGGCCTACCTGACCTTTGACCTCCTCCTCAGGTGTACGGGGCCGCCATCCAGTTCTACGAGGCATTCCCACGTGAGGGCCTCTCCGAGAGGCAGAGCGTGCGCCTGGGCCTGGTGAGCGTGGTGGACCGGCGACCCATCACCAACCGCTCGCTTCAGGTGAAGAAGAGCATCTGCGTGCTCTCCCACTGGCCCTTCTTCACCGTTTTCCAGAAGTTCCTCACCTTTATCTACCGCTACTCCATCTCTGGACCCCACGTGCTGCCCCTGGAGAAGTGAGTGACTAGACCGACGCAGACTTATGCTCAAGAAGTCGTCCCGTGCCTCTGAATAAGCCCTGAAGGCACGTGGTCCACTACTTATAATGTCAGTCCTGTTGACTTGTGGCAAGATCCTCTTTTTATGATGTAATAAGTGAAGGGCAGCAACCGGAAAGGCTGAACTCACAGAAGTAAGAATAAGAAAGATGGAACAGAAAGCCCATTGAGGGATAGCACATGGGCATTGTGGGGGGATAAAATGTATGTGCTCCATGTACTCAATACAGAGAAGCTTGTGTTAGCTAGAATAACAAGTAAACAGTAACCTGTATAAACTAGACAGTTTCTGCTTCTGCATCATTACAGGAAAGTCAGCGTGATAACGTTATGTCTACTCAATCACCCAAAAAGAAACTTTACTCATTTGAATGTTTCTGTTTGTGTAAAATGAAGGACACGAGTACTCTTGTATGTCTCATGAACTGCCGTGGTGTGAATGTTGAACATATCTGAAATGAGTTATTCTCCTTGACTGTCTGTTTGTTGTCCTGTCAAGCAAACCCTAACACGTCTGCTTCTCACTTCTAGTAGGGTTATAATTGTAAGAATCAGTTCATGTTCCTTTCACTTTATTTTTATATATACAGTCATGCATTGCTTAGCGTCGGGGAAACACTCTGGCAAACGCATTGTGTAGGTGATTTCGTCATCATGCAAACGTCATAGGGGAGTACTTGCATAGTATGCGTAACATGGCATGCTGTTGTGGAAAGACTACACTCTAATGATAAATCCAGTATAGTAAATACATAAACCTATAACATCAGCATTATTGTATGTGCTGCACTTTTATACGACTGGCAGTAGGTTTGTTTGCGGCAGTATTGCCTCAAACACATTATGTGCTACACTATGATGCAATGACGCCTTTCAGCTCTGTTATCTTAAGAACCACCATTATTTACGGAGTGTGTCATTCACCAAAATGTTGTTACGCAGCGCTTGACTCTATATTGTTATGGTTGGGATTATCATAGCTAGTATGCAAGTATGCACTTTTGGTACAATGATTAAAATGTGTGGTAATTTCTTGTCATGGCCGTGCAAATGTTTTGAAATTTTTGTTGTGACTAGACAATACCGCACATTTTAACCTTTAAGCTGCAACTATGTACTTGCGTACCAGCTTTGACAATTCTTGGTTGTAATTTTTCTTGCTTGTTCTCTATTGTATCCCTCATTTGCTAAATTGGTCCAGCTGCTCGACATGGCATTTGATCCTCACCCCAACATGGTTCCACACACACGTGTTTGCACCACAGCGCCTCCTCCATGCTGAACATATGTTGTCTTCGCAGGCACATCTCCAGCTTCATGCACAACGTCCCGTTCCCTTCGCCACAGCGGCCCCGGATTCTTGTCCAGGTAAGATGGCTGACCAATGAGCGGAGGCGAAGCAGCCCACCCCACAAATGCATATGTAAATAAATTCAAATGAATACACGGCTAACCTTTGAAAGTCTTTCTTACAATGCACTGCGGTACTATTTTCAGTGATGAGTTCCAAGGGACCTCATTCTTGCTTCCGTGTTGTGAATTATTTAAGGGTCCCATTTCTTCCACAGGTGTAGGTTTTGTTGCCCTGCCGACGGGGTGGGGGGATGTAAGCAAGTGATGTCACTGGTCAGAAAGTGCGCGTGCGACTTTTGGTAAATTGCCCAAAGGTAAATGGCCAGACAATCAGTCTGACTGCAAATTCCCACCAACAAATGGGTGATCATTTTACATGTAATCACCTGGAGACAGAATCAGTCAAGCAGGGGTGGCAGATCTGATCTACGGAGAGCCACTGTGGGTGCCGGTTTTTGGGATGACCTCTCAGTCCGACAATAGCAGTGGGTCCCCAGGACTGGACTGGGAACCGCTGCTTTATTATTGGCTGAAAAAGACGTCATCCCAAAAACCCACCGCTGGCCCTCCATGGATTAGGTTCGCCAGCCCTGAGTTAGAGCATGGGGTATCTGTTAAAACCATCCATCAGTCACAGCAGACTGGCCTGTTCCATCAACAATATTTATATATGTTAGGGTCATTAGTCAGTATAAGGTATGGGTCCAGAATTAGAAGCAGAAACAGACGAAGATGATGATACGGCTCCTTTTGGGACAGGTTACAGTGTTGAGGTCAGACACAAAGCGATTAAACTACACATTCAAATGCTGCCCCTTTAAGCAAATGGTAAACCACATGAAAGTAGGGACTCCCGTCCAGAGGCACCACAGGTTACAGAGTGTCTGGCTCATAGACCTCAACTTCCCTCAAGCCTCCCAGATGGCTTTCTCTAACTGGTACAAGCCAGTAAATGGAATGAAGGGAAAGCTGGGTTGTAGAAGTATAGTATAGTAGGGGCACCATAAAGGGGGGATATGACATGATATCATTAGACCTAAAATGTCTAGTAGTGCACCTATAGTCATAGCTTGGCATAGCATTCAGGCGTCCCTGGTTCAGAGCCTCTGTCTCCAGCTGGCTACTTTTTGATTTCTGACTAATGTATATCTTGTAATCAATATTAATCTTCGTTTTATTTACAGTCATTCATATAAGCTTTATTTCCTTTCTTCGGTATTGACGTAACAGCACGTTCATGCCTAATTAATGAAGAGCTGTTAGGAAACAGAAATATGTGATGAGTCCCTGGCAACTGAGGTGGGAAACCCTTGTTCAGAACACGGTGACCGATTTTTTTTTTTTAAGATTTAGATTTAGCTGGTGTTGATTGGTGGAAGGTGATCCAAAGATCAAAGCATGCCCTGCATTGTTATTTGATCGGAAGCACATCTCTGTTTTGCTGGCTACTTTGTCTAGGAAGGTCTTGACTGAGTGTCTCCTTGCAGCTTTCCCCATACGACAACCTACTCCTCTGCCAGCCTGTCTCCTCCCCTTTACCACTCAGGTAAAGAGCATCTTCACACACGTCCCATTTAACTGTCTCGTTTGTATTTCACTGCCTTCACTTCAAATCCAGTAATGGGCCAGATAAGATCTGTGGCTTATTGATCTGTGGATCTGTGTTGGTCTGTGGCTCAGCCAGTTAGGTCTGTGTGCTTTGTGTGTGTGTACGTATGAATGTATGTGTATATGATTGTAGTTATGTATATAAAAAATCTGTGTGTAGTGTGTTAATATATTGGACATTTGCATGTCGAAGAAGAATAGATGAGAGAGATCGCAATGCTGCGTTGCTACATATCTGTACCTGTGAGCATTATGCTGTCATTCCGGCCAGAGCATAGACCCCTTACTGCAGCTGCAGGATGCAGTGTGGCTGTGCCCGGTCTCTCAGCTCTCCTCCAATGGCCTCCTCTCTGCCCGCAGTGGTGCCAGCTTCGTGAAGCTCCTCCAGAACCTGGGAGCGGAGAACGCCTGCACGCTGCTGCTGGCCGTGCTGACGGAGCACAAGCTGCTGCTGCACTCGCTGCGGCCGGACGTGCTCACCTCCGTCAGCGAGGCCCTGCTCTCCGTGAGTCCCCCTGGAGCCTCCTGTAGGACAAGCACAGAGGTGGGGGATTCGGCTCCAGAGGGTAAAAATCCAGACACATCTTGCTTCAAGCCACCAGCTGAGCACTCTGTACTGGTTGGTTGAAACAAAATCTTGGTCCGGACTTTTACTCCCTGGCCGTGAATCTCCCACCTCTGGAGTGCCAGTCAGGCGGATGGTGCTCGGTCGCGGTCGAGTTGTCACATGATTGGAAAAAATTGTGTGTCATTCAAAGAGGGCTCAGTTACACACGAGGTTAAACTGTCACATACGCTACGGGATGATCAGCTGCACATTGAAATTTGACCGGGAGCCCAGTAGGCCACTAGTATTAAGACTAGTATTAACTTTATTGACACCAGAAGGAAATTATGGAACTATAACATACTCAGCAATACTCAGATTACATACCCAACCCAAATGTGTGATTTAAAAAGTAAGGAGGAAATTGACTTGTTGAGTTCAGGTTACCATGAAAATTTATTTAGCTGTAAACACAGGAAGTCTGTAAATCATAGTTGAATCAACAACTATAGACCTGTTTGCTTAAAAGACAGCTGGTTTATATATAGCGCTCGCTGACTGCTGGTTTCGCTACTTCCCCCTCGACGCAGATGACATTTCCTCTGCGCTGGCAGTGTCCCTACATCCCCCTGTGCCCGCTGAGGATGGCGGACGTGTTGTGTGCCCCCATGCCCTTCATTGTGGGCGTTCACTCCAGCTATTTTGACCTCTACGACCCCCCTCAGGATGTGATGTGTGTCGACCTGGACACCAACACCATTTTCCAGTGAGAGAACGCAGTGCTTGATCTGCTCAGCTCTGGGATTATCTGTCGTTTCATCCGCCGGCCCAGGGAGCCGGGAAATGTGTAGTAATTTTTTTTTTTCTCCATCTCAGATGTGAGGATAAGAAACCGCTGTCCTGGCGGTCGTTACCCAGAAAGCATTGCAAGACCCTCCTGATGACCCTCAGTAATCTGAATAAGACCCTGGAGAAGAGTGAGTTGGTGTGCATTATACATGGCTGGAGGGTGGTGTCTGTAGATGTTTGGGACAGTGAAAAATATTTGTCATTAATACCCAACTCATTTATTTGTATACGTGGTATTCATCACGTTAAGATGGTGCTTATGGTCTGTTGTCCTTCCTTGGTGCTTTCGGTAGGTTTATCCAAACTCCGAGTTTCTTCATTTTGATGTTGTTTATCTCCCCCTTCTTCCCTCTCCCGTCTCCCTCAGTCTGCATCCCCGGCCAGGAGGACGCCACCTTGGAATTCCTCCTCACCGACTATGACCTCATCTACGGCCGTCAGAAGCAGCTGGAGCTGGAGATTCAGGAGGCCTTTCTGCGTTTCATGAGCTGCCTGCTGCGGGGATACCGGTCGTACCTGCTCCCCATCACACAGGCCCCCTCAGAGAAGACCACCAACTGCAGCTCCCTGTTCAACCTGCAGGGTATGTGTCTGTCTGTGCGTATCTGTGTTTGTGTGTTGTGTGTGTTTGTTTTTTTTTTTTTTTTCTTGTTTAGAGGTTTGCGTAAATCTTGCATTGCTTCACAAAATATATTCTTCTGTCAGGGTTTCTAAAATCCCGGGACCGGACCCAACAGAAGTTGTACACCCAGCTGACGCGCACCCAGATGTTCACACACTTCATTGAGGAGTGTTCCTTCGTGAGCGACAGGCATGCCTCACTGGAGTTCTTCGACGAGTGCGTCCAAAAGGTCTGCCTTTGTGCGCCATGGGAATGTCTGCAAACACCGCTACCCAGCCCTGGCCCCTTTTGTTGAACAGGAGTGTTGTGCTACGCTGTCATTGGAGTGCTTCTGGTCATGACTTTGCGGGGTAATCACAGAGTGCCGTATCACTCGCCGCCCAGGTGGATGTGGAGAAGCCGGAGGAGGTGCGGCTGATAGACCTTGATGAGACGCACAGCGGGGAGCACACAGTCTTCATCATGCCGCCAGAGGAGCCGCAGGAGTCTGACGGATCGGAGTGCCCCGCCCCCTATAGGTGACTCATCTTCTCAACCTTCTCGCATGACCGCGTAGCTTCCAACCCCCGCCCCCCCAGGACGCACTGGCTTCCCGGACTGTGCAGAGTCCCTCTAACGTGGCGAAAAAACACAAAATGTTACTCATGGTGACACTGAGTGAGCCGCCCTAGGAATTGGAAAGGAGCCGGAAGGAGATCCGGGACCCAGACAAAAAGAACATGATAAACAGCTTTGTATTCATTTGCTAAACACTCATTTCACGCTACACATCTGTATGAATCGGCCCGATGAGCAGCTTGATTTATAAGCTAACCATTTATAGGTAGGGTGGCTGACATTTTTGGGGCTTATAGCAAAGCAGGCAGCTCGTTCCTCTAGCTCGCTAATATGCTTGTTCTATATCTCGCTCAATTCACCAATAAGCTTTGTTGTAATGCACTGGTTATTTCGTACAGTTTCTGCCTTTTCGTTGTTAAGCCGAGCCAAAGTGATGCCTTTTCAATTTAAGTCATTGAGCCAAAACTCTTGGTCAGTCACAGTGGATGAAGTTGCCCTGTCTCAGAACAAAGGTTTCATGGGAGCTTCAGGTGCGAAAGGTGGCAAGTGACAGTTAATGTGGCCCCAGCCCTGACTGCATCTGTCTGCGTCTTACTGTGGCCCCGGGCCCTGACCGCATCTGTCTGCATCTTACTGTGGCCCCGGACCCTGACTGCATCTGTCTGCGTCTTACTGTGGCCCCGGGCCCTGACTGCATCTGTCTGCGTATCACTGTGGCCCCGGGCCCTGACCGCATCTGTCTGCGTCTTACTGTGGCCCCGGACCCTGAATGCATCTGTCTGCGTCTTACTGTGGCCCCGGACCCTGACTGCATCTGTCTGCGTCTTACTGTGGCCCCGGACCCTGA
>JABFDZ020000138.1:15138900-15149617 GCA_019775955.2 Pollimyrus isidori | reverse complement strand
CCCTGACTGCATCTGTCTGCGTCTTACTGTGGCCCCGGACCCTGACTGCATCTGTCTGCGTCTTACTGTGGCCCCGGACCCTGACTGCATCTGTCTGCGTCTTACTGTGGCCCCGGGCCCTGACTGCATCTGTCTGTGTCTTACTGTGGCCCCGGGCCCTGACTGCATCTGTCTGCGTCTTACTGTGGCCCCGGGCCCTGACTGCATCTGTCTGCATCTGCGCAGCTACGAGACCTTCCCGTCGCTGCACCCGGAGTTTTTCGACCGGCCACAGGACCAGCTGCGTGCTCCGACCAGGGGGAGTGCTCCCAGCAGCCCAGCCCCCCGGCGCACTAAGCAGGTATGTGGGGTGGGGGTGGGAGTGTTCTAGGACACAGGAGGCTGTACATTTACACACTGTGACTTGGGAAAGATGAACGATAAAATTACAAATGTCATTGTGTTTTTCAGCCCACCCACTATTACACTAATCAGCCTAGTGACGTTCTGTCATGTTGAACCCTGATGCCTTTATGAAGCTGTTAGTCACGTCTGGACACAGCTGGATAGAATCAGAAGGGCGTGCAGTGGTGGGGATGCCAGATTAGCACTGGCCGTCCTACACTGGGCTGCGAGATGGAATGTCAGCCCCCCACCCACCCTTGCTCTGACGTGTCCTCAGAGACGCAGGGGGTGGGGGGACAGTTTCATGCAGAACTGGAATGAGCTGAAATTTAGTGCGAACCAAATGGCTTTGGGAGGTTTTACAGTGTCACCATGGCGATGGCTTCTGAATCTGCTGTAGTTAAAATGCTATTGGTGCCAGGAGAATTTAAACCGTGTTTTTTGTAAATTGATTTCTTGTGCAGTAGCTGAGTTTTTTTTTTTTTTTTTTTTTTTTTTTTAAATAGCATTCTTAGTCTTATCTTTCTTGAATCCATTGAATGTTTATCTTGGTGTTTCCTCTTTTCATTTGAATACTGCTTTATATTCAGGCTTTTCCTCATTCAGTCAGATGCGTTTTATCACTTCTGTTCTTCTTCTCCTACCTTTGTTTACTATTACTTTAGGTCATTGTTCAAAGTCTCTCACTTATCGCACAGCTCCTCCTTTACATGTTCTCCTGTTAGCATTTACCTGTATCTCTTACACAGCTCCTCCCTTACATGTTCTCCTGTTAGCATTTAGCTCTTACACAGCTCCTCCCTTACATTTTTTCCATGTTAGTATCTGGCTGTTGCACAACTCCTTCATTTGCTCCTGGCTCGCATATGAACCTGCAGCCCACATCCTTCTTGTTTGTTCTTATGCTCTGTTGCATTTGGTATCCCTTTTCCCTTCACTCCTACTGCACTGATCTGGAATAAAGACTGAGATATAAACAGAGATTTTGAAGAAAAAAAAAATATATGTATCTGGCGCCATTACCTCACACCTCTGGAGACCTGGGTTGGTGCCCCATCCTGGGCAGTTCCATGCCTCTCGTGTTATGGTCCCGAGCCCTGGGACCCTTTGTAGAGCAAGCAGTATAGAGAATGGAAGGATGCATAAATGCATAAATACACTCATACATTGATAGTACATTGAGCGTGTAACAGGCTAACAAGTGTATAGAGCTATTGGGGGAAACTAACTTGAATAGGGTAATTAATTACCCAGAACTAATTATTATGTAGGACCACAATAACTATAATGGAAATTGTCCTGCAAACTGTGATGGTCTTTAGAGCAAGCCATGCAGAATTAATAGGTAACTTTAAATTTGGAAGATAAATTGCTTTTGACAAAAAAAGAGGTTGTTCTTACTAGGACACGACTAAATCTAGATGATGTTCATGCTCATGTGCATGACTGCGTTGTAAATTAAGTTTGACATTTACTGACAATGCATTGTTTGTAAAACTTTAGGAAATGGGACATTTTTAAAGAGATTACCAGATATGCATTTGAGGGAATATTTAAGCAGGCTTGTCAGGTTTTATTATTTAAATGCATCTATAATAAGAAATTCTACAGAATAATTTCATCAGCTGAGCTTGAGGACATGGAATACAATTAAAATCTTTACTGACAAAATTTAATGTGTCAGTGACGGATCTTATAATTCTGAAACAATTACATATATCAAATTCCTATTTTGTTATTTGATAACACTGGAGTTTCCAAAACTTTCTCCTCATTATGGTCCAATCACACATTCTTTGTTTGTTTGAGAAGCAAACAGCTGACTATTATAATTAGGGCTGCACATATTCACCGGTCGCACCGTTCTCATGTCAATGGGTCGATTATATTTCAGGGTTCACCTGTATTAATGCACATGCCTGCTTTTTATCAAAGAATACAGTCACTCTAAATATGAGCTTCCTTTTCATTATTTACACGCCAGTCATGCACTGCACGGGAGATATGAGCACAAGCGCCCCGAGGTACTGGTACTTGACCAGGAAAGTTAAAAAGAAAAGAAAAAAATACAGTAAAGGTTGCTATTAGGAAGTTCTTTTAAACTGTAGAACTTTAATTAAGCAACGTTACATGGCCATCATCAGTTATGTGTGATCACTGCATCGATGCAGTGACCCCTGTCTGCATTGCAGTGCTTCGTAGAAACAATTAATTTCAACACCCCCTGATTATAACTAGCTGATTAAAAGAGAAGATGCAGAGTTCCACTCCCTAGGGGTGACACCGTCATTATCCATAGCCATGCCAATGTTGTGATGGTCTGACTTTGTCCTACAGTGTCAGATGAGTCTGGCCATGTTGAAATGTTTACCCATCACACAGGAGATCAAGCTGGCGCAGAAGCGGGCCCAGAAGTACTCCTCAGTGCCAGATATGTGGTCCAAGTGTCTGCTGGGGCACTGCTATGGGCTGTGGTTCATCTACCTGCCCACCTTCGTGCGGGCGGAGTGCGCCAAGGTGCGGGCTCTGCACACGGCGTACGAAGTGCTGAAGCACATGGAGACGCGCAAGGTGGTGCTGCCCGACGAGGTGAGGGAGGTGCCCCTTCCCTCTGCTGTCTTTTGGTGGCGTTGTCCTTCTGTGTGAGCTGCTGCCCTTAGGTGTCTTGCATGGCGCTAGTGCTGCCGTAGTACGTCCTCCAAACTTTGCACAGTGTAAAACCATTTGTTTGTTTAGTGATTATTTAAACTGCTCCTATGATTATGTAGTGATATTAAAGGAAAGCTATTTTTTTATTATGAAGTGAAGCATTTTATAAGCCATAGAAGTAGTCTCGTTAAAATATAAAAAGGCTGATTTAAAATATTTATGGGGTCCTTTCTCAAGGACACAAGGGGGAAACGTTCTGCCGACTCCGGGATGTTAAGCTGTAAGCTTCTGATCAGAGTGCAGTGTCCTGACCCGCTGAGGCCTGCACCGCGCATTGCCGGCAGCCCCATAATGCAGTGCTACTGCAGTGGACTGATGATGTGCTCCAGCCCCAGGTTTAGTGGCGTGTGTGAATTTGCCACCAGGTTTGTTACCGGATTCTGATGCAGCTGTGTGGGCAGTATGGGCAGCCCGTGCTGGCAGTGCGCGTTCTGCTGGAGATGAAGAAAGCGGGAATCACACCCAACACCATCACCTACGGCTATTACAATAAAGTAAGTAAGAGTACAGGGTCAGTCTGTTACACTTACCCCTCTATATCTGCATGCAGCTCCTATTCTCCTATTGCTGCTCTTTGCCTCTAGGCTGTGCTAGAGAGCAAGTGGCCGTCCACCAATCAGGGCGGCCGCCTCCGCTGGACCAAACTGCGAAACGTGCTGATGGCTGTGGCACAGTTCAGGCAGCCAGTCAAGCGCCGGCAGAAGAGCGGGTCTGTGGGTTCCCACGCAGGTACCTGCAAGCTCAGCGTGGCCGTGGGTGTCTCTCTGCGGGTACTTGGCAAGCGATTAGCCGCCTTCGTGGGCCTAATTACACGCTGCCGACGGGCGGCTCCGCCCCCCTCGTACGACGGCGCCTGACCTGCTGTTTGTGAAGAGAGCAGCCGGCTTGGCACGGCCACACGCTCGCCTGCCGAAGCATCTGGTCCGGTTCGAGGACGCTGCAGGCAAATAAGTCTGTCAGCTGAATGCTTTGCCAGATGGTTTGCGGCACACGTATGCAGTACCGCTTCACCCATTAGGTGACATAGACGCCACCCTAGGTGGCTGCCTCTCCCGGGGGTGCTGATGTAGCAGGCCAGCTTCGCCCCATCTCTGCATGGTCCTCTTGTGGGGGATGGGAATGGGCTCTGCGTACAGTTTTAATTTCCATGCCAGACATATGATTGATTTAGGCCCAAAGTGGCAGTTTTCATGGAGCACGGTGCTGATTTTTCGCTGGACTCCCCCCGACCTGCCGTAGACCTTCTCGTGGAGCAGCTGAGGCCGCAGTCGGCTCTGATCCGCCAGTCCAGCTGGAGCGGGCTGAGCGAGGCCTCCAGCTACGAATCCCTCACCAGCCTGCTGGTCAAGAGCAACAGCCTGAATAGCATGCGAGCTTCAGTCGACAGTGAGTCACTCTCTACTTTCCAGCGATCACATAATATCGGGTGTGTTGTTGCAGTGCCTGGTAAAAAAGTTAGGTTAGATCGTGCAGAAAGTAACCAGGTACGATATTACAACGTGGCAAGTGAAAAGCGGTCTCGCAAATCGGCCGCGGTAAGTCGGCGTCTGACGAAATTAGAGTAGTAGATGCCCCACGTGCTTTTTAAAAATCTTTTGTGCGGCAGCATTTTGGGTACCTGGCGGAAAATACGAATGACAAAACACGAACTATCTGTAAGCTTTGTAGGAAAATGCCGTACACAGCGGCTAACGCTATTGCTATGCAAAGCCATTTCCAGCACCATCACAGCTCTATACTTGAATTCACTGCACTGGTGAGGAAAGCATAAAAAAAAAGTTTTATTTTTGTTAAAATATAAATAAAACAATGCAATTATGTTCAGTTGAGAAGTCAAAAAGGATTTAAGCCTGTCTTTTGATTTTGTGATGAAATATTTGATGGTGCAAGATATTAGTCCTGTTCTTTACTGCATATGATGATGGTGATTATTTAGCACATTTCACCATACGTCTACATTATTTACTATTTTTTTGTCTTTCAAATTAATTAAATAAAAGGCTGCTTTCCAGTCATTTCCTTTTTGAAGTTTTCCTTAAAATAATGTTAAAATATCATCTTGTCTCGTTCTGGTCAACTCAGTATCGTGTCTCGACTCGTGGGCTGAGTATATCGTTACACCCATATAATCAGGGGATTTGGGGCTAATATATGTGCTTTTGATTCTTAATTTTCTGTTCGCGTTGCCTTTTTTTGTTAAAATAATCATTTTGTAATATTAGGGTTTCTCTGGTTTTCTTGCAGGCTGTGTACTGTGAATATATTTAGGAAGCATTTCAGGGGGGTATTATTCTTGGAATGTGACCTTAAGATGTACCTTCTGTCTTGGCAGAGCCTACGACGTCCAAGAGAGTCTTGGCCCAGAGCGGTGGAGCGGCAGCCCGGAAGCCGCCAGCGGGTCCACGAGACTCCATAGGCTCCACCTTGGTGCCCCCTGGTGGCCGATTTGTGCGGCGGAGTGACATCTGCTTGTCCACCTTCTACAAGGACTACGCTGAGCCGGCAGGACCGGACTGCGTCTGCCAACCTGGAGAGAGGGAGGGGAGGTGAGAGGGGGCGTTCATATGAGGTTGGGGGTTGGGGTGGCTTTGGGTGGTGTCGAATAACAGCGTGCATCACCATGGCCGCCTGCAGCAGAGCCGCAGAACCGCGGGAGGTGTCGGGCCGGAAGGCCGTGGACGAGAACTGCAACAATGTGTCGTCGCCGAGCCGTGGCCTGGCGGGGAAGCTGCAGCAGCTGCTGACGCCCACAAGGAACCGTGCCTCTGTCCGGCGCGCCGCCAGCGTGGACGACCGCAGGCCTGGAGGGGGCGCCGTGGCCACACGCCGGGTGTCCGAGCAGCGGCAGTCTCGCAAAAACCAAGTGGCGGACTCGCTGCTGAAAGCCAAGGAGCGGCTGTACAATGCCACCTCTGAAGTACGGCTTGGGGGGGCCCGTCACACCGGTGTAGCTAATTCAGCTCTGATTCATATTCAATGACGAGATGAATTAGAAACTCACCAACAATTACTGTACGTAAATCAACGTCTGTTTCTTAGTATCGCTATATAAAACACAGCTGTTCTTGTAGCTCAACATGGAGAGTGCTACGCAAACGATGTGATGCCTGTGGGGTTGAATCCCAGGCAGCACACAAATTGTAACATTTTCCTTCACTCTAAGGGTGATACACAGGGCAACTTTTAGAGCAGGTGTTACTGACTGGGAATGTTTATTTGGAAAAACTGTGATTGGCAGTGGGCAACTTTATACATCATCCAGATCCAGATGAGTTGCCCTCTGGCTGACAACTGGCCGGCAACATTTGCTCAAGAAGTGGCCATGTGTACCATCATCATAAGTGGTGTGGCTAAAAGCATCAAATAAATGATTGAATTAGAACAGGTTTCCTCATCAAAGTTTTTGATTATGCATTATACATATATAGTATGTGTATACATGTTTTGCAAGTACAAAAAATAAAAACATTTCACTTCCATTCAAGTAAAATCAGAAGACTGCATGTCAAAGTGAAACTGAAACTATTTTGCTGTCTGTTTTCACCCCAGAGTTCGCTCTCAGTCGGGAGTGACATTGACATCATAGAAACCACCAATATGACCTTTCAGCTAAGGAAGTCCTGGGATTCCACACAAGAAGGGGCGGGGCTTGAGGTTTGACCCATTTGGTAGAGTGCAGAGGAGGTGCACCCTGACATCAACGTGTGCGATCTGTATCTTTGTCGTCCTTTGTGTGAACTCTCCGCGATGCCTTTCCAGGTACTGATGTCCAGCTGCTCACTCTGTCGAAAATGTAATTCGCTGGTCTATGATGAGGAGATCATGGCTGGTTGGACGTCTGATGACTCCAACCTCAACTCCAGTTGCCCCTTCTGCTCAGCCACCTTCCTGCCGCTGCTCAATGCAGAAATCTGCGACCTGGGGTCCGTCTGCAGGTATCTTCCCCATCTGCTTGGTCTATGTCCTGCTCCTATACTGAGATGGTCCATACTAGTCCTGATCCCTTATGTACTTCTCCCAAAGGGTATCATTGTGCCAGTAATTGAATGGCTATGTCCTTGTTTTTGTCTTGGTGCCATTTAATGTTCCCTTAATAGGTCATAGAATACCTCAGTTCTAGCTTTCAGCATCATTAACATGAGAGGCAATAAAGGTGCACATGATGGATGCGATGCTGCAACCAGCTTGTGGTTTCGCTTGCACTTACAGCTTAGAGCGCAACAACTCATTTAAGAATGGCTCTGAGGCAGCAACAGCACCCCCTGGTGGACAAGATGGATTAAAGCAGCATCTCTACAATGGCGTGAGCGAGGACACCGGCTCTGAAACTAGCGCATATTCAGAAGGCAGCAGTACCACGGTACTGTAGATGATTCATGGTGTCACCTTCTTTCTGTCATGTTGATTAACGGAGAGCTAATGTATGGATTTAATGCAAGCTTCTGGGTATTTAGAACATGTTTCCTGTCATTTTAACAGTCCGAGCCCAGGTATCTTAAACTGAAATTCACATGCTGATGTTCCCCGACAGCACAAAATGAGGTTTAATTAATATTGTACATCCATGTATCACTCCTGCATGTAAATGGTCAGCCTTTTTTTGTGGACAAGTGGGAGTTCCATCCATCCATTTTCTTAAACTGCTTGACCCCAACTGGGGTCGCGGGGGCGGGTGACTATCCTGGGTACAATGGGCACTGGCGGGAATCAACCCTGAGCAGTCGGCAATACACCACAAGGCGCGTACACTCACACAATTACAGGGCCAAGTTAAACTCACCAAACAGCCTGTCATACACGCTTTTGGACAGTGGGAGGAAACTTGAGCCCCTGGCGAAAACCCACACAAACGTGGGGAGAGCCTGTGAACTCCACACATAAAAGAGCTGCGACCAAACCCAGGACCTTCGTGCTGTGAGGCAGCAGCAATAACCAGCAACGCTAATGCTAACCACTGTGCCACCATGCCACCCACGACTGAGACTTTTCTTGCAGATTTGTACTTCAGCATTATGCCTATGTAATTCTCTGTAAATTTGTTGTCTGTGCCATTGCACCCTCTCCTGTTTGACTGAGATGTTGTTTCGGTCAGCTGTGCAGTGTACTACATGTGTTAGAGCAGTGTTTCTCAACCCAGTCCTTGGGGACATCCAGACGGTCCACGTTTTTGCTCCCTCTCAGCTCACCCACAAAAATGTGGACTGTCTGGCACGGAGCTGGGCGGGAGGAAAAACGTCGACCATCTGGCGGTCCCCAGGGACTGGGTTGAGAAACACTTAGTGATGGGCCAATGAAGCTTCAAGAACCAAATGCTACATTTTCTGACACTACTAAATGGTGCTGTCTATAATTGGTGGTCTATAATTAAAATAAATTTAAAAAAACAGCTCTCTTCATGCCCCAAAGCAAACCAAGAGCTTAAAAAAATGGTGGCCTTCACTAGAGCATCCTCCTGGTTGGTTCCTTCTCTGACCTTGGAGCACAATGCTGCTTGATGTGTACTGTGTCTGACTTGCCTGCCACGTCTTCTCCCAGGGTTCCTCTGCGGGGGGTATACCGTTGGTGACCGTGGCCTATCTGAGCCCCCTGGTACTGCGCAAAGAGTTGGAGAGTCTGTTGGAGAATGAAGGGGAGGCCGTCCTGTCCCAGGGCCAACTCCTGGACAACCACTCCATTATCTTCTGGAACCTGGTGTGGTACTTCCAGCGCTTGAGCTTGCCCAGCAACTTGCCGCAGCTTCTGCTCTCCTCCCCTGTCCATCTCACCCAGGTGCCCCCTAGTGTTTTCTCATAGTTCTGCATGTCCCTGCTTCTCCTGTGGACTTCAGAGGATGACTGTACTTCCCTGTGTGACCCAGGCTCCTGAGAACTTGGCGGTGAGAGTGAGACTGCTGTGGGACACCCTGACCCCCGATACTGATTACTGGCCACCCCTGTATGTCCTCTGGAGAATACATAGTAAGATTTTCTCTGTCGTATACCTAGAAGGTAGCACCATCTCAATTCTGTCATAAAGGAACATCCTACAAACACATGGTTGTGGAGTGTGTGAATAGATTGTGTTTCAGGGTGTGTAAGCAGTGCAAATTGTGTACTAGTGTGCACATGATTTTTTGAAGTTCCAGTGTATAGTTTAATATAATGTTGTGTAGTATAACACTCTGCTTGGTTTTTGGTGAACTGGTATATGGATTGTCTGTGGTTTTTGGTGTAGAGTGTCTGGTTTTTGTTGTACCAGTTAGGGCTACACAACTAATCGTTAAAAAAACGCAATTTCAATTCACACCTTTGTGCAATCTCATTTCTAAAATACAACGGTTCTTCTGCGTTGTATTACATCAGCTGGATCAACTCCCCAGCGAGTCTCAAGCATCCCATAATTCTGCGTTCCCTTTGAAGGGCACTTTTCCAGGGAGCCCAGGTACCTTACTTTTGGTACTTCAAGAAGGTACCAAAAGCATAGTACCTCAAGGTGGTTTTCCACTGTTGTAAAATATGGTACCGGCACTGAATGACATCACAACACAAGGCGGGATATCTTGTATTGAATTCAAACAATGCCTGTTGTTGAGGGGTGAGATGACATTAATACCAACATCACATGTTGTGCACTTGCAATTCTTTCTTCTGCATACCAGTGTATGGATTGTCTGTGGTTTTTGGTGTGCCAGTGTATGAATTGCGATGCTGTCGGCACGCTGTCTAAGCCGCACGTGGTCCTCCTCTCCAGGCGGGGTGCCAATGCGCAGCTACGGCTGGAGGAGGCACAATCACCCCTTCACCCTGGCGTTTCTGGAGGAAATGCTGCGCTGCGTTGGCATGAATGAAGTGCACAAGGCAGTCACACTCTTCCTGGATACTGTTGCCAGGCAACCTGGAACTCCCCTAATACAGAGGTGAGAGAGAGAGTGCAGGAAAGAAGCAGATTGTCATGGTGCCCTTTTAGTATGGTACACCTCTGTTACATGCAACTGTGTCTCACTTGTAGTATAGTGCAGAAGTCTTAGGCTGAAAGAAAACGATGCTTAATTGATTTTCTTGTTGGTGTAAAACTGTGGTTTAATCACTTCCAAAATTGTGTCCGCTTAACCATCTGAAAACCTCTATTGAAATCACCCTCATATTTGCTACAGTTGTCCAGTACACCCATATATTTTTGACCAGACCACTAGCAAATCTCATTAGGATGATCTGTACCTCAGTGACTTTTTTTTTTTTTTAAACAAAATCAATCAGTTTAAGTGAGCTGGTGGTGAATTCTAACACATACTCTTACTACTTGGATAAACAGCTTTAATCATTTTCTTTGGCTACCTGACTGTATACAGTGGGTACAGAAAATATTCAGATCCCCTTCAATTTTTCACTCTCATATTGCAGCCATTTGCTAAAATTATTTAAAATAATTTTTTTCCCCATTAATGTACACACAGAACCCCATATTGACAGACAAAAAAAGATTTTTTGAAATTGTTACAGATTTGTTAAACAAGAAAATCGGAAATATCACATGGTCCTAAGTATTCAGACCCTTTGCTCAGTATTTAATAGAAGCACCCTTTTGAGCTAATACAGCCATGAGTCTTCTTGGGAAAGATGCAACAAGTTTTTCACACCTGGATTTG
>JABFDZ020000138.1:15052123-15068499 GCA_019775955.2 Pollimyrus isidori | reverse complement strand
GAGGCAAAAATTGTAAAGCGCTTTGAGTGCTCGGAAGAGTAGAAAAGCGCTATATAAATGCAGTCCATTTACCATTTCCCTACAAGATGGAACATGAGGGCAGATACGTAATGAAACTCCCTCGTTAAGTATTCAAGGACTGGGGACAAGGACTTCAAGGACTGGGGACATCCTGCTTTTTCAAGGTTTTTAACGTGATGGACACTCACATGATCCCACATAGGATGAAGCGTGTAGAAAACAGACGGGTGGATGGATAATTGATGCTAGAGACAGTTTTTGCCCCATGACAGAAAACTCAGACGTAGGTGTGATACGTACGTATTCACAAAATGTTACGCTTTCGGAACACTGAGCCATCCCTGGACTCCCAAAAACCTCATTTTGACAACCCATTGTGCAAAGAAATGCTCATTTGTTCTAAACTGGTCCCAGATCGTATCTGTCTGTGGCCTCTTGGTCTCTCTTTAGCGCTGACGCTGCGGTGGGGAACTGACAGAAGAGCAGACAGTATCTGATGCTTTCCCACATTTGTTGCTGCGAGATCTAACACTGCTGTCGATAGAATTTTCCACACTGTCATGTGCCAACTCGCTAACTCATTAGTATGACTCACACACTCTATTATTTACCCCATTAAACCCCGTTGGGACAAAGGAAATAGCAGTTCATTATACCCACCCTGGGTTTCAAAGCCCGATTCTATCCTGTCACCACTGGATATACGGCAGGTCTTTTCCTAATAGCAGGTAATCGTGTGAGATATACTGTACAGCAGAAACAACACTGAAATAATAGGCCTTCCATGCCCATCTGTATATATGCTCCCAGCTCCCTTTGCCAGTCATCTGACCAGAATCCAATTAGGAGTAAGAGATTGGGTGGATGGTGGTGAGAAAAGAGAGGCCTATTTGCCTTACTCCGCTACAGTGTGCCCCCCAATGTTATAATACTTAGCCATCAATAAATAATGAGGCATTGCAGAGGAATGGCCAAGGAAAAGCATGGGCTTCTGTAATTGTATGTATTGCATAAAGACATAGGACACAGTCTCCGAAAAAGCCTCCCAGTGGCCGTTTTCTGTTTTCACTTTACTTTGTGTCACACTCCAACACACCAGTGAGACACAATGTATATATATATTTCTTATTTTGGTTGGGCTGTTCCATTGTTTTAGATAAAATATGCTTGATCCAAGAAACGATACATCTATTGTGGGACGTCTGATAAACAACACGATAACAACAGGAACGATAAAAATATTACATAGTTAAATATATTGATTAATGTTTAACCAATGGTTAAATATATTAAATATAAGGGGAGACTTGGAAATCACGCTAGCGTTCTGCAGCTATGCCATGGTCCCTGTTTGCTCTTGAGGGGGAAATAGAAAATATAAACTATTATTATATGCATCCGTTACTCCTGCTTGACAATAAAGAAATAAATGGCTCTACAACTTTGCAGTAATATTACTGAATGCTGTAGGCATGTATCAAACCACGTAATCCAATTCAAAAACTGCTCAGATTAAGTAACGTGCAGAGCGGTGTTTTCCGGAGGCGTTTGACGTCAGTTGCAAACAGCTGCACGTATCAGGGTCTGAGTCAAACTGGAGTTAATGGGTTTCACCACCAGCCGCCGCAAAAAATTAGAACTTCTATGTTTTGGAAAATACTTAATATTTAAAATCATTAATATTTCATTAAAATGTAAGTGCCCGTGTGCAATAAATAAGTTTTTCCTAGTTTCGCTTTATACCTGCCGCCAAGACCTTTGCATCCTTTGCAATTTGGATATGGGTTTTAGTTTACTTTGTACTTTTTTAAACACATCTACTTTATAAGCCACGGTGAAAAAACCGAACAGTCCCGTTTAAGGAAATAGAACAGAAATAGAATGTACAATTTGTCTTACCTTACATTAATATTTTGTTGCTTGACGATGCATCTAGATCCAAAGGCAGACGTATAGATTGTGGTTATTTCCCCAACGCATGAAGTTGTTCCTTCTCTCTGTCACCGGACACTTGAGATTTCCTCAGGGTACCAGCCCGGTAACTCTGCATTCTAAGGCTGAGCATGTCGTTTAGGCTTGACTTAGTATCGCCTCCCCTGAATTCCCAACATTCCTCACTGCAGTTATTCGTCAATTTCAATTTCACGTAATTTCCTCACTCCGTTTTCACAAAATGCATTCAATAAGGCTTATATACCGAGAATACGTAGTAGTTTCATAAACTGGTCACAAAAGTAGTACATTTTAAAGGCTAGCAACAAAAAACACCGTTCCAGCTGTCTTCAAGGTTGCTGTCCGAACTCACAAGTGCTGAAGGTTTGAAACCATATCTATTTGCTGCAAGTTAACTCTGATTCTACATTATAATTCTTCGCTTTATTTTAGAATCGTTTTATTATCATTGTTTACTTGAAAACGCGCTACAGCAGAATATCAAGTAAATAAATTTATATATTAATCTGTCGTTTGGTTTCCTCCGGAGGTAACAAAGTAATCCAGGTACAAAAAAATTCACGAAGAAATATTAAGAATCGCAACAAATCGGACGACTGATCACGACAGTGTAGAAATGATAGACGACCCATTGTTTTTAACCATGAGAAGCTGGCATGCCTGCAGGTACACTGGCCCGGACAGATGAACCTATATCACCAATGAATCTGATCGCGATATAATGGCTCCTCTCAGCAATCGCCCTTTCTCCCCTCCCATCCCCTCAGCACTTTTTGCAGCCAATAAAATCTCTTTCCTTGATGCTGCGGAGTGTGAAATCTAATCTCCGATTTACATTTTTCACCGCATTTTTTTGAGGTACCAGATTTGCGCTTCTAACTATACTGCGGTACGTTTCTTTTTCATTAACATTGTAAATGTAATACGACAGAGCGCTATCTTTTTCATTCCGTTCTTTCTGAAATACTTAAGCAATATTTGCAGTCTTGCCTTTATAATACATAAGCTATAGCTTTACTTCGGGGTCGCGTCGACAGCACAACAAAATAGAATTACACCGCCCGACCTATAGTGTTGTCATTTTATGGGGACAATCAAAAATTTGTTCTTTTTCAGTATCAATAGACCATTAAGGGTACCAGTTTATAGCTTTGCAACTGCATTTTCATTTAATTAATTGGACCACGAATGTGTCTATACAGACACGTATACGTGTTTTATATTTGGGGATAAAATATAACATTAAAACAAGCTGTTGACAAATTATGTATATTAATACGGAATCACACACAATTAAAACGTAAACTGTAGGTAATAATTATTACAACAATTAAAACAATATACAATACTGAATTGGAACATACTGTGAAACAATATTAATTACACTATTCATTGTGCTCTTCTACTTTGTTGTTAAAATGATTGCTTTTTTAATGCTTAACAGTTATTTTCTAAATTACTTAGGCCATTTTTTAACATTTTATCCTTTAAGACATTATAAATCTTTTAACCTTTCTCAAAGATACAGTAACAGAATTATTTTGAAGACTCAAACTAGAAACCTGACTAAGCAGGCATTTTTCTTATAGTTATTATCTTAATAAACCAAGATTTATTTTAACAAACTGAACAGCTTTTTATTTTGAAAATTATTAATACTGTAACCGAAATATCCTTTCTCCAGTTCAGTATTAGTGGAGCAGTAGTAGAATAGTATGTTCTGAGAAGATATATTTACAGGTGACTTCAGCGCATTCAGCTGACACATCACGATCCACACATTGACGTAAAATGTCCAGTCTTGGTAAAGTCACATGACGAGACAAACTTGCGACTTCCACTTCCGGTGTAAGGGCGTGGTTTCCTCTTCTTCAAGGCTTTTATTGACATGCGTTTCTGAACTCCGAGCCAAGGAGTTATTGCTAAACACACACCAGTTATTTATAAGGAACATGAAATATAATTATGTCTTTAAACAGATATGCATGAATTATTTCAGTGAGTCAGAATTACCAGTATACTGCTGTACCAGGAGTTTTCAATTATAAGACAAGGTCCTCACCTGTTCATCTCTGTTGTTTTCTGCTCAACAGTGTTGTACAAGTGTTCACCTGGGATGAAAAGTTATTTGTCAGAGTTGCAAAGATGTGGGTTTAACACACATCGTATTTGTTCAATGCTTGATAAATACATTACATGCGTTAAGTTTCTGTATATTTTTAAAATGTGAAGCATATTTCAAGTATTTTTGAAATTTTAACAACAGTACTATCAAAATGCTTAAATGTTAGTCTGTTTTATCAGGAAAGTTTGTACTAAAACATAGGTAAGTATGTAGCTTCACCCTGAACATCTGTTCAAAGAGACAAAAAAAACTGCAATGAAACATAAAGTTAATGATCACCATATGTGTGTAAAGAACAGTCTAATCACCTAGAAGTTGTACAGAAGCAGAAAACATGGCAGATGTAAAATTCATATGAACAATTCAACTGAAGTCTTTTTCTCTCAGTACAAAAATCAGCTGAGCAATTACTGCTCAATCAGTGCAAAATGAGCGGTATGCAACATGCACAAAGACATCAGGGCCAAATAGCTAAATGACTCGAGCTCCGAGCCTCTTAAAAGCCGGCTGTCGTCACAATCTATCACCGGCAAAATGGTATGATTTCCATTCAGATCTTACATGCATCACACTGTTCTGGTTCCGTTAGGCTGAAACTGACTGGATAAATTGGTTTGACCAAAGAACCAAGACACACTTTACATCAAGGGCAGAGGCAGCCATAAACTCAATACTTTCCCACAGAAATATACTGGAAGATGTGTGTAGTATATTTAGAGGGGCACCGGCTGAAGGGGCGTGGATACACAAGCAGAATCAGGGGGGTCAGCATCTGATTAAGGTCCTTGAATAGATAAATTTAAATGTAAATCTGGGTGGGGGGCAAGGTGACGTTTCGTCAGGGAGCTCAGAATTTCTAGGTATGTTCCTGCATATTTACACATAGGAAGCCTGTGCACCTACAGTATGACATGTTTTAATGATCATGTACCATTCTGTGGAAAGAGAATTGCACTGATTTGTCAAATTCTAGCATTTCCTGCATGATGAAAAATTGCTCTTTATAGTAGGTCTTTCCTCCATTGAGTGATTACATATTTTGATTAAAGAGGGGCATGTTTTGCTAAAATTTCTATACTTACTATGCCGGGTGCCATTAGGCTCTGGGTATTCTGGACCTTGGTAGCGGAATACTGGCTTCAAATAGGTGTTGTTTAGATTCCTGGTATGGAAACAAGGAAGCAAAAAACCTCGGATGAAATTCCCCTAAAACGGTGCTGCAGCAGCAAAGGGTTGTATTGTTTATAGAGCTGAGTATAAGTTGGTGAGCTGAAGGGGGCAGAATTCGTGAGTGCCACACATCCCAGGCGGCCCCGGGTGCCCATGGTTGTGGCCTAAGCACGGCATTGCCAAGGCGCTGCCCCAGGAAAAAGCCCAGCTGCACATGTTGGCAGGGATATTAATCTGCTTTAAGATCGGTAAAGAAAATACTTTTTGGTGGTCATCCACCGTCCACGATCCCCTATCCGGTAAGGTCATGCACCACATTATAACATTCCGGTCAATGACAGACTGTATATATGATGGCAGTCAAATGATATTATAATGGAGCTGAAAAATGATTTTTTCCTAGTGATGTCAGAGCCGTCAAAGTGTCATAGTGTAACATATTACTCACATAATTGTTGCTTGTATAAACATATACCCACTGCACTGCCAATTATCTAAAAGTACAACACAATAAATTATGTACAGTTCATAATACTTGATAATGATAATAAACAGCTGTTACTGGTTTATGTATTTACTAAACTGTACTTTTTATTATAATTGTAAAGTGTACTCTCTTTACTTAAAAAAAATACTGCAGCCTAGGTATGTAGTAGGCGGGACCATATATGTTAGCGTAGGTATGCTTTGTAATGTTCACACAATGACAGAATCACGCTTCTCAGAATGTGTCCCTGGTGTTAAGCGGGGCAGGACTATACAGGGTTATGGTCTGTAGCCCATCACAAGAAGCACGAGCTCTGGGCGGGATCCCATCGCCGGCCGCACTTTCGCACAAATACTCTGACCTTGTGGACCACTCAATGTCACCTAGGCACTTACTTTAATTGTTATAGACTGCCAGAAAGGAAATAATACTCAGAGGAGAACTGTACAAACACCACGGGCAAAGGAGTGGAAGCACGCTTAGAACTGCCGGCCCTGGGGGTCTGCTGTGCAATTTCTTGGTGTTGGTGTTGTTTTGAAAAGAGTCGTCTACAAAATCAAGGACAAAGGCCCAGCTTAAATAGCTAGATGTAATAATAACAAAGCTATGTGGATGTTTAAAGCACATCCAGAAAAGCTTCAGCCAGTAAGTAGTAGCTGCCCCCCCCCCCCACATTCTGCTCCCACTCCTTCTGCCGTAACACACTCAGAAGCTGTGCGAAAGAGTTTCATCACTTCACTGGACTCCCTCACCATGATTACAGTAACTGCCATCTCAGTGCTCATGCAATGAGAGACCAGACAGGAGAAGCATTTGTTTTGGTGGAGGAGAATCTGTTAAATGAACAGGTGCCGGTAATGTCAAGTTCAGAGATGCAGGCCATACTAAAACTGAAAATAAGCAGAAAAGGCTCTAAAAACTGGAATGAGCAGCCCTCCTAAAATCCATCCATCCATTTCCCACACTACTCTTATGTATGGTGATGCGGGTCCAGAACTGGAGGCTACTGGCGGAAGGCCAGGAATAATCCAGGATGGGGCACCAACCCATTACAGGGCACACAAACAGCTACACCTACAGACAACTTGACCACTCCAGAAATTTCAATGATATAGAAATAATGAATGAATAAAGATAAAAACATGGACTCATGGAAAAAATACTAACTCTCCCAGTAGAAACACCCAGCGGGCTTACCTCACCTGTCCATTCACTTGCCACTGCATTCTAGTTTATAGGATATTCTATATGGGGTTAGTATGAATATTTATTGTGTAAATGTGTATACGTTCTTGCCTGTTGGCCTCGAGTAATGCGGTGTGACCCTTGGGCAGCTCTGGATGTGGTCTGCTAACCCGCAAGTCTGTCGCCAGAGGATGGGCTTTTCCATCCCATTCCTGCCGAGCGGCACCCAGGACCCGCTGATCCCGCCATCTCTCTGGGACTGTGCCATTGGTTATCACCCCTGGGTACAGAAACAATTCATTTCTGAGCGGATTCTGACCAGTCAAAGCCACATGTGTGGGTGAATCTGCGACAGTCCCAGCTCTGTGCTTACCCAGGGAACTGTCCCTCACCATGAACCCATTGGGAACCTCTTTCCTAGTCTGGAGTTCCGGCCTGTGAATTTGGACGTCTCTTCTTGACCAATGGGGCTCCGTCTGCTTAGCGGAGGTCACACCTGTGGTCCTACACAAACATGCGAAATAGTAAAAGCTTACTTTCAAAGCCATTGGGAATGACTGAGATCCAATGTGTGGCCCTACAGAACCAGAAGGTGGATATCGCTAGCCCTCACCTCAGTAACAGCTGCTTCTGGAGGATCCTATCTTGTGGGCCGTGATGTAGGATGGACCTTTCCTCACTGAGAACTCGCTACAGAAAAGGAGAGAGTTGGTCAACATCTAAGCTAATTGGAATCCAACTCATCAAAGTCGACTCATATGACCCCATATAACATCCAGTGGTTTGTGCAGTACAGAGGTTTCCAATTCCGCTCCTGGAGAGCTACTGTCCAGTAGATTTTCTACCTTACCTGGCTTCTGGTGACACACCTGTTCTCAGGTAAATACCTACTGGAGTTGGAGGTTCCTGGTCTAGTTGGACTAACATTAATTCAATGCATATTAAACCTCATTAGTCTGATTGATGTTTAACTCAAATGCCGCATCCCAAATAGAGCAGAAATATACAAAAGAGGCCATCTACCTGAGGCTGAGCAGGGGTGAGGTCCCTATCATAGGTCATCTGGCTCTGCAGGGATAGTCTGTCCTGGATGGCCCCGGCCAGCTTATCCACAAGGCGCTCCTGCACCGAGCTGGGACAGTCCTGGATGGGGACGGGTTTTCGACAGCAGGCAAGAGGAAAAATGAATCAGTGCTGCTCATCTACAGCCGTGTTCCTGGCCTGAGAAAGAATGACTGGGACTGTTCAAAGTCAGACAAGTGACACCTACTGGTTACAAAGTATCACAATCACTGGTTGACAATCCACAGCTGAATGGATGGAGAGAAGCGGAGCACTTGCAGAGCCCCAGTGCATTAGGAGCCTGGCTGGACTTGGTGCTGCCGGTTGGACTCTCACCTTACATTTAGCCAGCAGCCCCAGTGCCTGCTTGTAGTACAGTATGGCCCTCTCTGGGTCTCCTAGGTGTACCCAAACTGTCCCCATTCCCTCGCAGGTCTGCCACTGGCCCTGGGGATCATCTGCACATTGACGGAATTGGGAAAAGCGGCAGATACGGGTAGAGATAGAAGAAGGATAGAACCAGAAACCATGCAGAGATATTTTTGAGGGGAGCTGAATGTTATGTGGCCAAAAATACACAGGGTAGGCTATACGATTAAATAAGAGCACTGTGACGAATCGCTGCCAACTGTACCTGTGTCTTTGAAGGCCTGCAGGGCGTGAAGGTAGTTCTCTGCCGCCTCTTCCAGTTTCCCCAGCTTACTGAGGGCAAACGCCAGGTTACTGAAGCACTGACCCTGAGCACTGCGGCTACCCAGGGATCCTAACGGGGAGAGAGAAGGCAAAGTCAATTATAACCACACTCCTTCAATGCACAAGGATTGTTCTGCGATGTACAATGATCGTTTGGTGAACACCAGGATTGTCTTATACAGCTGAATAAAAAAAAATGACACAACATTTTCTTTTTCCCCTTTGCATTCAAAAGCTTATTTCTGGACATAAACATAAGCACCAAAGAGAACCTGCTGAAAGCCAATCAGGGACACTGACCAAAGGCAGTTTATTAACACTGAACAGAACAGCCCAGTGTGTGTGCCTGCATATATTTTACCTTGCCACCTGGCCATTAATAACTTTTCTCGTGATCAATGCAATTCCATCCCCAGAAGACGTGACTGTGCTTCCCCATGCTGTTGTCACATGACCACCATGTGACCACCATGTGACCATTATGTGACCCTCATGTGACCAGGCTCACCATGTAGGGCTGCAGCTTCCTGGTGGTACTCCAGAGCCTGCTGGTACTGGCTCAAGGTGTTTTGGACGGCGCCAAGGTTCTGTAGGACAGCAGCCAACCTGCAAGGCCTGCCCTGAGCCAGCGGTAGCGCCCTGTTAAAACACTCTGCTGCTTCTGGGAACAGCTTCAGCTGAGTGAAGTTCAGGCCTATGTCATTGTACAGCTTACCTACAGTACAAAAGGAAAGGCAGAAACAGATGCTTGTTACAGGACAAACAAACATTCATATTTTATTTATTCATTTTTTTTAGCATTTATCCAATGTATTCTCCTCCTTTAGACATCTAATTGCAGTAGAGGAGGAAGTCAGGTTAAGTAGTGCTCAAGGGTAGTCCAGTATGACCTTGAAGTAGTAGTTTCTTTGAACATTCAGTTTTCTTTTTTTATACTAAAACTCAATAAAAAATTGGTTGCAAAAATAAAGTCACGGATTTTTTAATACTTTTTTAATAGTTTTTTTTTTAAAGGTAATCTTACTGAAGCCAACATTTTCAGTCTGCTTTTCCTTAAATTTACGCAGGATAAGCCATTTAGATACAATGTATATATTCATCACAGCCGACAAGGGTACAACATGATTTTTCAGTTTTAAATTCACGTAAACACTCAAAAAGATGAAGACATGCAAGCATGTGTACATACATACTCCTACAACTGAAGTCAAACACATTCTTTTAATGAAAACAATGGTTTTATGACTGACATTATTTTGAATTATATTGGACTCTAAGTCTTTCTGTGCTTTTTCCCTGTTTTCAGGTGGCCTCACTAATGTACATTACCTCATATACAACTGGGAAACTTGCTTATGGCAGTAAAAACTGTATCCCAGAACAGATTTACCTCCCACTTGCCATGATCTCATGTGTTAATTTATTCTTAATTGGTTCCACCCTCTTGGTTTTAAGTTAGGTACAGGCCAGTTTTAAAGAATGAGCTCTATTTTGTTGTTCAGCTGGTGTGATGTTGTGTAAGGTTCACTTGAAAAAAGCTTTTCTTCTTTTTTTTTGGACAATCCGTGAGGCAATGTTCTTTTGCCTCCTCTGAGGTTCCTGCCAGTTTGCAAATTGCTATATCGCACCTTTGGGTTCTGACGAGGAGGTAAGACCTGCTCCCAGGCTCCAGACGTGATTGTCCTGTCCTGTTTTGTCATTGGATGGCCTTCGCCGTCGTGCCTCAGCTCAGCTTTGGACGATGCAATTCAACGTTTGTTGTTAAATAGTACTTTTTCTGGGTTTACAATCTGAATTAAATCAGCCTCCCTGGTTTTGATCTTAATTTGTTCTTTTGAAAATGTCACAATTGCTAAAATTCTCTTCCCACCTGCCACAGCCTTACTTTAATTGACTAATATTTTAATGATGAGCTTCAAAATTAGTTGAACAGTAAAGTAGTTATGTGGGTTTTATGGCAACATTTCAGTGCATTATTTTACTAAGACTATATCTATCCCTTCTTCATAACTGTTTATTCAAGGTGACACCTGGTCTTTATCCCAGGAAGCAGAGATGTTGTGCCAATCAATTTCAGTAGCAACGTGCTTTCCAAATATACTGCAAAAAATGTTAAATATAAACTCATTATACAATCAATCAATAACGTGCCTACACTGACTGTGAATAACGTGTCGTTAAACTTGCAGTCAGGGTAATCTGGCCAATGAGTGAGCTTCGTCCGACAGATCGTATCTCTTAATCCCCTCCCCTTGCCCCTCAAAATTCCTATTGAGACGCAAATCACTGCAGAACAGAGTATCATGTGCAGAGTAGCCAAAGGAAACGCATGCAATAGAGCAGACATGCCCATAAGATTATTTCTATTGGCCGCAAATACTGTCAATATTGATCAGGCAATGACTATGATTAATAGACATCTATCATAAAATCCCTGTTTCATATTTGTTTAAATAGTGTAAGACTCCCACAAACCTTTCAACATGTCCAGTACTTCAGCCTGTAGTGACACACACACTTGTTCCCATCAACCGATAACTCTACACCACATCAACAAGTTGTCACATTGACATTCACGACTCACATCTCAGCGACTGTAAACAAGGCAAGCTATCTTTAGCTGTTTACAATTGCCAGCCAAGTAAATATGACGCTGTGTGTATAAGGCAGCTACTGAATTGTTTCTGTGTTGTTTTCTCACAATCATATGATGCGTTAACTGTCAAAATATATCACGCACATGTCTGCTTACGTTGACGTTAGTTAGCTAGCATTATCCAGCAAGGCAGACGGCCGACCCACTCGGTTTGTAGTTTTGCCTGTACAAATAACACTGTCTTTCAGTATAACAGTCACATAAAGTTTGTAGAACATTAATATCTGCGTATGTGTTTTTTTTATGTTTGTGTGGTTTGCACAAGCCCCCTGCCAGCAGGCATACAGCATGATGCTGGGGTCACTCTGGAAAGAATGTCCGACCATGCAGAGCCCTCACTCACTGACACACTATAGACGATCTAGGGACACTTGTTCCCCACACCACAGGTTTCTGTACTGTAGGAGGGAGCTCTACGCAAACATGAGGAGAACCTGCAACCCCCCTCCCCCACGTGATTTGAACCCACTGTGGGCTACCCATTATGCCAATTCCACCAATAGACATTATATGCTCTAAGGCAGTGTTTCCCAACCCAGTCCTCAGGAGATCCCCGGACTGTCCATGTTTTTGTTCCCATCCAGCTCCCAGCCAATAAGGAACACCGAATACCTAGTACTTGTGCAACGGGAGCTGACAAGAGGCAAAAATGTGAGGGGGTCCCAAGGACTGGGTTGAGAAATACTGTTGTAGGTATTGCCATTTTATGAAATGCAATCTGCATAATGCAAATGGTATTTTAAGGGACTTGATTTAGTGTCATTTTTTTATTCTGCCTTTCTGTTTTTTACTAAGTATTCATTTCCATTTTTATAATAAGAACATAAGAACTATACAAACGAGAGGAGGCCATTCGGCCCATCAAGCTCCCTTGGGGAGAACTTAACTAATAATTGTTAAAATCTTATCTAGCTCTTATTTAAAGGAACCCAAGGATTCAGCTTGCACTACTGTACGTTATCAGGAAGACTATTCCATACTCTAACTACACGCTGCGTAAAGAAGTGCTTCCTTAAATCCAGTTTAAAATGTCCTCCCACTAATTTCTACCTATGGCCACGAGTTCTTGTATTAGAACTAATGCTGAAGTAACTATTTGGTTGAACAGCATCCAAACCTGTTAAAATCTTATAGACCTGTATCATGTCCCCCCTCAGTCTCCTTTGGTCGAGGCTGAACAGATTTAACTCAACTAACTTTTCCTCATATGACATTCCTCTAAGACCTGGAATCATTTTTGTGGCCCTATACGCACAAAATTAATGTCATATTTTAATTCAATTATGACATTTCATGACAATATAATATAATAATATCATTTAAAATGGTGGGTGACTTCAGCTGACTTTTATATACATCTGAACAGTAACTTTAGAAAGCTTAACTTTTTACACTGTGGACTCTAGTGACTTTGTTTAAAAAAACTGAAAAAACAGGGTATTCTGAGGGAATGCTTGCATAAACGACAGTCACCCAGTGTCTCTTCTTCTCCAATGCCAACACTCAGTTCCAGCGACTCGGTGAGCACCCCGATGATGTCATCGGTGGTGAAGGCATCACCCCGGAGCATGCTGTCGGCGGCTTCCCTCAAAGCCGGAGCCGCCGCGTCCGGCCGGCCTGCAAGTCGGTAGCCTTCCCCAGCTCGTCGGAAGCTCTCAGCTGCCTGGGCCCAGTCCTGAAGTACAGGGTGGCCCAACGTGAGGTGAAGATACCTGAGCTCCAAATGTATACAGATACCTGCCAGGAGTGGCCAGATTTCAATTTCATCATTTATTATCGTTATAATGTTAGAAATCCATCCTTCCATTTTCTGATGGCTAAATTTGTCGACATGGGAGAGGCGGTGGACAGTAAAAGTGGTTTATTATGGGGACCTTGCACAAGAAGTCACATGCTATTGGGTATCTCAAGATGGGCCACAGGACGAAACTGCAGTCCCTGGGGGCAGCAGTGTTGTCCACTGAGCCGCCATACCATCATTCACAGTAGAGCAGCATTATAGAAATGCAAAAAAATGAAAGATATGTCTTCCGAAAAAAAGGCTAAAGTTTTGTAAGTCAGCAGAAGGAGTAGCTGGCACAGAGCTGTGTTGAGACTCCTGACTGCTACCCCACAGCATGTGGGCTGACGACTCACAGCTGCTGCTAATGATCATATTTTTCTTTGTGCGCTGTTTTAAAGTCCTTGCTAGGTCACTTTTGTCTGCTGTGTGATTTCACAGTGTAGCTGCTTAAATGACAGAGCATCCTTCTGCATGTCGCAACTTCAGCTCCTTGTCATGAAATTTGTTTTCTAATGATGATAATTACACTTTATTGATCCCCAAGGGGAAATTCTCTTGCTGCCTCCCGCAGGTGAGCTGAAGCTAAGCTTGAACTGGTGACCTTCCAATCACAGGCACAGAGCCTTAGCCCCCCCGAGCCACACGCTGCCCCCATTATCTAGTACATGTTCAGAAAGTCAATCTGAAATTCATTGGCGCTGCTTTTGAACGAGCTCTGGATGCACTCTCTGAGCCGACCACCATCATTCTCATCTACGCTGCTGGACTCGTTTACATACAGCGCTTTGTATTTGTGACATGTTCTGCGGTTCTGCTCTACGTAAATATTTTGAATTCCACAGATACGATAGTGAACAAAAGCAGGTGCCCTGGTTTGAGTCTGCTGGTACCACCAACATACTTGATAGACTACTGGTAGGTAATAACAAATTCTAACCAGCTATGGTTTATTTTACGTACATTTTCAGCTCCTATTATATCAGTCAAGTCAAGTCAAAGTCTTCATTTGTCACTTCTGCCATATGTACAGGACATACAGAGGACTTAAATTACGTTTCTCACAGATCCACAGACCCAAACGTTAAAAAAACTCAATGATCAAAAATAAACTGAAGTATAATTTTAACAGTGTGTAGGCCTATATAACAGCATAACTGTGTATAAATAGTGTGTGAACAAGTGACAAGAAAGTAAGTTTCAAAATTAAGATTAAGTACTACTAGGTACAGAGAATGATAAGGTACAAATATGTGGATCCACAGTGTAAGGGTAGATAGCAGTATTTTTAAAGTTTTTAAATAGTATTTGAAATAAAGCGACCGACTAATGCTATACAGATATTTTTGTTTTTTGATTTTTGTTTTATAAATATCCTAATATTTATTTTTCAAAAAAATAATATTGCAATGTAAATTTTTTCCTGAATCTTTCAGTTTTAGGGACTGCCATTGCCAGCCCGTTGCTATAATTTAATTGAACCATATGTATTTCCAGGCTTCAGATGCATATGATGTCTTCAACAAGCCTTTGGAGGTACCATTTTAGGGCACCCCTGGGTTCATATTATATTTCCATGTGTGTGGCACGCAGCAAGGATTTTGTTTCAACCAACCAGTTGAGTATAAAGAGTCACTGTTTACTCTATTTGTTGGTTGGAACAAAATCTTGGACTGGCTTTTTACTTCCTGGTCCTGAACCGTCCACCTTTCCTTATGTTGTACGGTATATCTCATTGGTTTCCTATAATGATCGAGATACGTCCAGATTGAATTACATCCTCATCTATGTAAAGTGACCTGGACATAATTCAAGGGTCAAGGTCACATGTACCGAATGATCGACTGAACATGTGTGCTTTAGTTTACCAAAAACGACACTGTCATCAAAAGCATATTACGCATATTATTTAGCGGGGGCTGACCTGGACGAGGAGGTAGCAATGGGCGAGCTTCATGCAGGCATCCCCTTCGCTGCCCCCTTCTCCCTGGGAGCGGTAAAGCTGAGCCGCCTTCAGATAGTGTTTGGCTGCCCTGCTTGGGTCTTCCAAGCCTTCATGGGCGGCGCCCAGGTTGAATTGGAGGTCTGCTATCCGTTCGCCCCCCTCACCAGGCTGGGCGCGGCTCAGGTAGTCCAAGCCCTTCTGGGGTTTGCCTGATTCCACGTAGGCGGCACCCAGGTTGAATGCACACGCTCGCTGTACACGGGAGTCTTTCAGCTGAGGACGACGGGAAGTAGAGGCTTTAGGAGAACAGGGTGACACAGCGGGTAGCACTGTGTCTTCACACCTACAGGGACGGAGACACGATTCCCTGGATCCTGGGCAGAAATGGACATTTCAGGTCCAGAAATTAAAAATCGAGAACAAGATTTTGTTTCAACCAAACGAGTATAAAGAGTCACAGTGACGGAATACTCAACTGGTTGGCTGAAACAAAATCTTAGCTTGGTCTGGATTTTTACTTTCTGGACCCGAAGTGTCCACCTCCGGATCTAGGTTTATGTGTGGAATTCACACATTGTCCTTATATTGTGGCCATTACCTCCCCCAGGCTAAAAATTCCATTAGGAGAACTGGTGTTTCTAAAGTGCCAACAGCTTTTAATTATTTGTGCGTGATCTGTGATGGACAGATCCCAACCAGTCTGTTCCTGTGCCTCCTGGAATTGGATCAAGACCGCCACCTCCAACACAAAAGTTTTTGCAAGATGGGTGGATAAATTGAGAGTAAATACAGACTGTCTTAATTAGGGTTCATATTTATAGCAACAACTCACACCATCTTTAAAATGATGAATTAATACTCTTCGGGCTGAAGTGCCCTCAAGTAAAATGATGCAATAAAAGAAAGTACAGATTGTATGCACTGCATAACTCATCATTACAGAGTAGCACTAGGAATCCGCTCCACATGGAAAATGCATTAGACAGTCAGGATAGCTTTAAATATGTTCATAGGCCAGCAGGCATCTACTGTAGTTATGCAATGTCATTAGCAGCGTACCTTATTTACCTCAGAAACACATATCTGAACACTTAGTCTAATTCTGATTAGTGGGCTGCCCTGCTCGGGATAGACTCCAGTTTTCCCATGATCCTGTACTGCACAAATGAGAGAGAGGGAGAGAGAGAGAGAGAGAGAGAGAGAGAGAGAGAGAGAGAGAGAGAGAGAGAGAGACAGAGTGAGCGAGAGAGAGACAAATAGATAGTGATAGAGACACACACACACACAGAAAACCAGACA
>JABFDZ020000138.1:15030146-15041229 GCA_019775955.2 Pollimyrus isidori | reverse complement strand
GACTTTTCATTTCTTTGTCATTGGACAAACTTACAAAATCAGTGAGGGGTCAAATAATTATTTCCTCCACTGTATATGTATGGGACCAAAAGTCAGAAGTAAATTTTGTCTGTTTTTTCTACATATAAATGTGAAAATAAATTGCCCACCCTTTTGTAATGAAGAAGAAACGGGCCATTGTGCAGCCTACTCGGAGGGGGGGATTCGCTTCTTCTCTTCCACATTGCCACCCTCCAGCCAAGACTGACAATGTGTGTTGAAGTGCTAGTTTGAGGGGACACAGGCTAATTGCTGGGCTAATAGACTTGAGTGCAACCAACTTGAAGTGAAATCGGCTTTTGCATGGTTTGTTAGTGTTTCCTGCTGACTTCAGCTCTACTGCCTGTACATTAACATAGCATGGATGTTGAGACAGACACTGCAGAATTCTAATTTTATTGTATTTTTTTATGAATACTTTTTTTTTTTTTTTTTTAAGTTTGCATACAACCAAAATTGAACCGGCGTCACTTAATGGTAGCACATCATAGGATAGCCACGAATGCTGATCTGAACATTGACACAAGTCGCACAAAGCAGGACTTTGACTTGCTAAAGTAGAGGTGGGTGGTCAGCGTAGGTGGCTAGAAATGGTGGCTGGGGGGTGTGTGGGGGGATACTTCATTTTGACGGCATCTCGTACGTTTGTGACCGAATAAATTGAGAATAGGCATTAATGGTGGTTGAGCTGTATGTCCTGTGCTAAGTGAGCCCACCTCCCCCCCGCCAGTGCACGCAGCAGTGATAGCCATCAATGAGGCCGTGGAGCGCGGCTGTTTAGAGGGCACCGCTCAGGCCTTGCGGAACCCCAACGCCATGCTGGCTGACCTGCAGGACCACCTAATGCCCGTGTACCAGGAGATGCTGCGCCAGGCCAGGGCTCAGAAGGCCGCCCGTGCGTCAAACAAGGTTGGCTTGGAGGAGGTCCCACCACCTGCAGCAGTATTCAGCCATTTGGTTTGCTTGCATCTGTCGTGAACCTAAAAGGGTGCCTCAGTGCTGGAACAAAGAGCCAATGAAATTTTCACAAATCCATAACAGTGCATGCCTTGGAAACTGGTTACTGGTTGGTTATTTCAAACGGCAACTTTTTTTATTGCTATTCTTTCCTCACGCACTAACAAATTGTGAAATCTGCCTGCTGTTTGGTATGTCAGCTTTTCTGCATATTATGGAAAAATAAATTGTATTGATAAAAATGGTAGGATTTTTTTTTTTTGTATCTGCTCAGCTAGGTGGAAAGTTTTCTTCTTCCTTATTAAATATAATATTAAAATATTTTGCTTGTCTTTGCAAATTTCAAATGGAGGGACTAGGATTCACTTGGCTTTGTCACTTTGCTTCAGGTGAATGGCTCTGAGACAGACATCTATGAGGAATACCTCACCCAGAACGAGATTCAGGAAAACATCAACAAAGTCAACGGTAAGATTCTTTTCTGCTACAAAGAAATGTACTCTTTGTTCTCCAATTGGGGCGATCTCCAGAGCCACAAATCTTGGTACAGAAATGAGGCTACCTTTATCCCTTTTAAGGAAAAGCGTATTCATCGACAGGTAATTCTGCTCTCAGTAAGACAAACCTTCAACCTGAGTATAATTGCTGAGTGATGTGCTGGGGTCACAATACCTTCAGTACAGTGTTGACCTCAGCATTAAGCAGAAGGCAGTTTTGTGGTCCTTCATAGGACAAGATGGTGTATGAACACAGTAGGGGGACTAGATGATCAGTTGTTTGTTTGCTTGTATCACCTTTACAATCTATTCTTTCAATAACTTGCTAATCATGTGATTGGTAACATTAGTTGCTTCTCTGGCTGAGGTTTGGTCTCTGACGTGACACTTGAGCCCTCATGGCAGACGGACCTCGCCTGCAGTGTTGTATGTCCGGATGGCTCACGCCAATGTGTCTGCCAACTCTCTGGCCAGAAGGGCTCACGTCACCGGAATAAAGGCTGCTAACCTTTAGCTTTGAGTATTTAATTAATCTATTTTGCTACTGCGGTACCGTGTCCTTGTTGGCCTTCCCTTCTGTAACGCTGCGTGTCTGTGTGTGGCGGCCTGCAGTGCGCGCGGCACTGGAGTGTGTGGATGAAGCTCTGGACTGCAGTGATGCTCTGGCCCTCCTCTCGGCCCTGCAGGCCCCCTGCCTGGCCTTGCGCGGCCTCCGCAGGGAGAACACCGCCTGGTACCTAGAGCAGCTGGCCGCTGACCGGGAGAAGAAGGCCCTGGTAAGCCGTGCCAGGATTGGCAGCAACTCTACTTTTGGCTGGGGGATCAAGAGTAATTTTATAGCGACCCCTGGCACCGCTCGGCAGTACTTGTTTGACATTCACAAGCCAGTAGTTCAGAATTTAATGTTTAACTCAAATCTTATTGCTTGGGCAACTTTGCAATACTGCCCCCTACAGTCCATGTGTGGATGTACGCAATTAAGTGGGGGGGAAAAAAAAATCAGTTTTTTTTTTTTCCTTATTTGGCAAGTAGCCGTGTAATAAGCGGGTCCTGATCACACTTCCCGTCGGGTCCTGATCACAGTGTCGGGGCTTATTTCGCGATAACTACCGGCTACCTGTACATTATCCCTTACTTAATGCTTGTATTGCAAGTGGAAGTTTTTGTTAACACATCCATGTAAAGCGCCCTGGGACAACTCTGTTGTGAAGGGCGCTATATAAAAATAAATTGAATTGTATTGACCCTGTGACTTGAACACTGGCCACTTAACGTAGTCTGTTATATCCGGGTTGCCGTAACAAGCTCCATTCAGATATGACTATTCGTCACAGGACCTGGGCTCTGTGGACCCTCTGGAGCAGGATGAGCTGCAGGAGGGGGTGTCTATGGCCAATGAAGAAGCACAGCGCTCCCATACGGGTGAGCACCTGGTTCTTTAAATGACCTTCTAAATGCACTGCCACTATGTGGTGGTGAGCCCACTCCATCTAGTGTGCTGTTTTCAATTGATATGTGTCACCTAGGTGTCTCCTAAAATCATGATTAAGTGGGACACGTGATACATACAATGCGTCAGACTAATGGTGATGTGTGTTGCATATGGACTTGTTGGTGTACTGGTCATAAAACTGTGTGTGTATGTACAGTGGAGCAGGCAGTGAGTGCCATTAACAAGGCCCTGCGGCAAGGCGACCCCCGACAGACCACCCGCGCCTTGATGAACCCAGATGCCCAGCTCCCGGACGTGTTCCCCTTCGCTTCTGAGCTCTACCAGAGAGAGCTGGCTCCCCTGCAGGAACAGAGCCCTGAGGTACAGGGCCCCATGACAGGCCGCCATCCACTTGCAAAGCTTTTTAGCAGCTCGACGAGGCCGGAAGATCTACACTGCAGTTCAAAGAATAAATAGCATTTGTTTACCTCTTAGGTTTCATTTGTAGGGTCTCTCAAGGATTGGGTGTTATCCATTTTATATGTTGAGGGTGTGGGGAGATTTGAACATTTGTTTTTTTTGCTTACGTCCATTTTTGTCGTGAAGGGGGAGCTGCAGCAGGAGGAGCTCTTCGTAGCTGTGGAGATGCTGTCTGCGGTTGCTTTGATAAACCAGGCCGTAGAGGTGCAGGATTCCGGTGCTTTCTGTGCCAGGCTCATCAGCCCGGCAGCAGGACTGGCCGACATCGACGACGGGCTGATCCAGAGGTGAGCTGTCATCTCTGTTCCACCCCCTCCCAATATAATATTAATGACACTGCAATGAATAATTAATTTTGTCTGTCATTTCACACCAGCCATAAAGCAGGGTCAAGTGCCTCCCCAATTAGTGCCCTGTAAGAGGAGGTGTGAGAAATTCCGGCAGTTTGACTTTGACATGCATAAGTAAATTAAACGGCAGTAAACTGTCCCTCACATGATCACGTGTTTTATAACCTGGACTTGGTTTAGCTGTGATGGTGTCCGTTTAGATACTTTGAGCGGCTGTGTGTGCTGAAGAAGCGGGCTGGGAGGGCCTTGCTGACGTGGAATCAGCTGCAGGGGGGGCTGAACGCCGTCAACGCTGAAGCGCTGGAGGAACATGACCGTAAGCAGGGGCCTTCGCACACACAGGGCCGCCGGTGCCTTGGAAACATACCTGCTTCTCCTAGTTGGATGCTTCTTTCTCGTTGCAATCTGAAGACGGTTAAAAAATATAAACAGTTTCTTGTTTACAAGGTGATATACTGGGTGTGGTTTCTGCCCTGTTTTTTTTGCAGAAATTCTGTCCATCGGGCTGATCAACAAGGCCCTTTGTCACGACCGCCCCCAGGACACCCTGGCTGCGTTGCTGTTGCCCTCAAGTGGCCAGGAGGGGGTACAGCCACAGAATGCCTGGCGGTACCATGAGGTGTTGAGTCGTGCCAAGCGACGCAAAGCAGAGGTGTGGCTGAATGTCCCTGTTTTGTAAGGTTCTCTTGTAATAATTTTAAAGACCTGTGAAAATGTGTAAAGGTAGCAGCAGCACCCATAAAATTATGTAAGATGTCATCCTTTTGAAGCGCAGCACATTAATGACCTTCAGCCTGGGCCTTTTGGATATTGTCATTTGTCAGGATAATGAGTGTTTGCATCTTTTTCTGATGGCTGTTTGTGTACACAGGAGACCGGGGACCCCGGGGCAGAGCTGTGGTTGGCTGACATCCAAGAGGGAGTGAGGCAAGCCAACCAGGACACACAGACGGCGCTGAAAAGTAAGCCAGAATCTCGCTGGTCCAATGTTGATAGCCTTGCGTCCTGAAACGATCAACCTTTTTGTGTGGTGTGGCAGAGATCAGCCGAGTTCATTGGCTGTGAATGATATGTGTGCTTTTCAGTGTCGTTGGGTCTGGCGGCAGTCAACCAGGCAGTCAAAGAGGGCAAAGCGTCCCAAACGCTGCGAGTTGTTCGTCTACCAGAGGTGGCACTGCGGAGTGTGGTCCCTGAATGTGCTGCGGCATATCAGGATGAACTGTCTGGCCTTCTGAGGGCCAAAGCAATGCAGGGTGAGACTTCATCGCCTACCACATGCATTCAGTGCTGCTCTTTGAAGCCACAAGACGTCCATCCAAGTAGTTAATTCACGGTTTGTGGATTTTTCTGCTCCATAGCTGACGCATGAACATCTGTTTTGCAAACATGACATTGTCTAAAAGAGGAAGCCAGTCCTTGTTTGCGCATTTGTTTAATTTTTTTTTTAGTTCTGAATCTTTGACTTGTGCCTCTACTATGTTACTCTGTCCTATACACCACCTATCCTTTTACATAACGAGGTGAAGTGTTTCCCAAGCTGGCCCTCTGGAACCCACAGATGGTCCACGTTTTTGCTCCCGTCTAGAGAGGAAACTGCAGACCAGTCCATGGTTTTGCTCCCTCCCAGCTCCCACAAACACATGGACTGTCTGCACTTCCCTGAAGACTGTATTGGGAAGCACTTATTTAAAGAGGCTCTCCTGTGTCTAGGTGACAATAGGAGTCCCTGGGTCAGACACAAGCTACAGGACGGCAGCTCGTACTACTTTCACCTGCAGAAGCTGGAAGGCACATGGGAAAGACCTCAGGGCTTTGTGCACAACAGCCTGTACCTGGTGCACGCTGAGATACAGGTAACCGAAGTACAGGGCTCCACGCTGTGGCTCCGTGTTGCAGGCGGGGGGCGCCGTGCTCCCTGCTCAGCGCTTCAGGGCTGCTGGCAAGCAGCTGGCTTAATTTGTCTGGTACAGATGCTACATGATGCTGAGAGGAACATCAGGCGTCTGCTGTCGTGATGCATTGGGGTCTGTTGTGAACGTGGCGACAAGGATTTAGAAATTGTACAGCAGCTGAAATACAGAGGGGTAGCATTTCCTAGTGGTAACATGGTTTTGAGCGTCTCTATTCTCAGGAATTCTACATTGGAGAGGAGTGGCTTTGGTTTTCAGAGCCTCATTCTTGAATTTGCCTATGAACTGTAGCGCCGTCACTAAAGGTGCTGCCCGTGTACAATAGTAGATCTGAGCATTTTTAGTTTTGGAGCCAGTCGGTAAAATGGACGAACGACTGGGGGCTGCATAGACTGACCAGGCTGCTTCCAATGATCATATACAATCAAATATTGAACCCGTTTCTTTGACCCAGGTCACATTTTATGATGGCGACGTAGGAGTGTTAATATCTATAAACTTGTTTTACCTGTTTGTCCCTCCTTGATTGGTCTTCTTCCCGTCACCTCTGCCGTCTCCTCCGCAGGCAGTGCTGTCCAGCGTGACGAGGACCCACAGCCGTGAGCTGCAGTGGAAGGCCAGCGAGCCCCTGCTAGGGCAGCTGCAGGCGCGTATGCGGGGCTTCCTGCTGCGCCAGAAGCTGGCGGCCCGACTGCACTTCCTGCGCACTCAGCTGCCCGCCGTCATCACCATCCAGGTGAGCTCTACCACACGGAGGGGTGATTGTTCCTCCTCTTCGCATGACCTCTCGACTTGCTGGTCCATCTCAATCTAAAGCTGTCTAATGAGCTGCAATGTGAACAGACTCTCTGCCGCTTTATCTAATCCCTTCCCACAGCCCTGATGTTTACTTGAGATGGATGAGCATGAGAGTGACTTGCTAGGTGCCTGGCTTGTTTTTTTTTTTTTTTCTCCTGTAACGTGACTGGCTACGTTTCAGGCCCACTGGAGGAGGTTCAGACAGCAGTGCGCCTACAGGCAGAGGCTACGGTACCTGCGCAGGAACTGGAGGGCTGCCGTCAAGGTAGGAATGGAGCCTCACGCGTCTCCTGGCTTCTTAGTTGCATGTAGGTGGTGAAGGTGGCATGTGAGGAATTTGAGGTTCTCTTCCTTGTAGATTCAGGCCTGGGTGAAAATGTGGCTCGCTCGTAGGAGGTACCGAGCACGGCTGAGATACTTCCGGAAGCATGTGAGTGTGGGGTTATGTATGCCGATTCTTACTTTGTGTGTGTGAGATATAATGCTGATGCTGGTGTCTTTTAAAATTTCTGTACCATAGGTGAATGCCGTTGTGAAGATTCAGGCATTTTTCCGGGCAAATAAGGCTCGTGAAGACTACAGGATGCTGGGTGAGTAATTACTTGGTGAATAGTGATTTCGCCGTCCAGTGTGAGCAGTCGAACGCGTTCCTGATGTGCGTTTGCCCCTCCAGTGCATTCTCAAACCCCCACCCTCTCCGTGGTGAGGAAGTTTGCCCACCTGCTGGAGCTGGGCGACTCCGACATCCGCCAGGAGGGGGAGCTGCTGCGCTTACGGGAGGAGGTGGTGCGCACCATCCGTGCCAACCGGCAGCTGGAGGCCGACCTGGACCTGATGGACCTGAAGATCGGCTTGTTGGTCCGGAACCGGGTCACTCTGCAGGTCGTGATCGCGGGGGAAACAGTGCTCCTGTCTCTACACACGTGCACATGATGTGCCCTTGACCGCAAACCGTTATTCCCATTTACTATAAAATGAAGTCTAAGTAATTTATTAATTATGTATTCATTTGATTCATTCATTCAAGTGATTCATTCACACATTTTGTAGTTGCAGCATTAAACACAAACACACACACTTTCAAAAAAAAATTTGACCTGCCCTCCCCAAAGGCCCCGGACTAGGGAATTTAAATGCGGCCGTTCGTCTGACACAGGAAGTCGTTTCCCACTGCAAGAAACTGACAAAGAAGAACAAGGAGCAGCTGTCAGACATGATGGCTCTGGATAAACAGAAGGGCCTGAAATCGCTGAGCAAGGACAAGCGCGAGAAACTGGAGGCCTATCAGCATCTCTTCTACCTGCTGCAGGTAAACGTGCTGCCCTGTTGCTTGCCAAATAGGTATTATCTGGATTTAATGTAGCACTTAAACCGGCTTGTTAATATTTAGGCGACTCAAGCAGATTTTACCGTAACTGCAAACAGTGGCGTGGTCGTTTTGTTTGTTTGTTTGTTTGTTTGTTTGTTTTCCCCTCTTCCTTGCTGTTGCCTTGGAGGTCTGACCTTCGTCTGCCCTGCTCTGCTCAGACGCAGCCCCTGTACCTGGCCCAGCTGATCTTCCTCATGCCCCAGAACAAATCGACCCTCTTCATGGAGACGGTCATCTTCACCCTCTTTAACTACGGCTCTGACTGCAGGGAGGCCTACCTGCTTTTACAGCTCTTCACTGCCGCCCTGCGCCACGAGATCAAGTCAGTTTACTGGTCTTACAAATGCCATAATGCACATACGAGTCCGGTCTAGTGGTGTAGGGGAGCTTGACAGCAGAATATGCCTCTTCTGCCTTCCTGTTCCTCTATCCATAGAGTGAAGGTGGATCAGCCCCAGGAGCTGGTGATGGGGAACCCCACAGTTATCAAAATGCTTGTAAGTTTTTACCGTCATGCCCGAGGCCAGAACGCCCTCCAGGATATCTTGGGACCCGCAATCCGAGAGGTCCTGCAGGATCGGACCCTCAGCATCCGCACTGACCCGGTGGAGATCTACAAGACCTGGATCAACCAGACAGAGTCCCAGACCGGCCACAAGAGGTCAGCAGAGAGCTTGCATGTGGACAGCTGCATCTGTGATTCGCTTAATCCTAACGATCTTACTTGAGTGCTCAAGGTGACCGATTTAAGTGAGGGTGGGGGGGGATTTCATGGCCTGCAGCTCCCTGCCCTATGAGGTGAGTGCTGAGCAGGCCCTCAGCCACCCCGAGGTGCAGCGACGTCTGGACATCGCCATCGGTAATCTGAAGACCCTGACGGACCGTGTGCTCATCGCCATCACGTCCAATCTGCACAAGCTGCCGTAAGGAGAAATTCCTTCCTGCCACCGGCTGTCACCTGTCTGCACAGTGACCGGATTCCAAAATGCTACACCTGATGTTAACATTACCCGAGTTTGGACCAATTGAATTGCACTGGATTAATTTAAACCAGGCTAATGGGAAGGGCAGTGTAGGCTGTATTTTGTGTATTTGTAAACGAGTATATTTTCTACTGCTGCTTTGTTCCTGGCTCTGAGGATGTGAGTGTCGCTGGAGAGTAATCCCATTCGCTCCCCTCTCCTCTGTGCCGCTGCTTAGATATGGAATACGCTACACTGCCAAGGTCCTCAGGGAGACTTTGCAGGAGAAGTTCCCTCAGGCTACCAAGGACGACCTGTACAAGGTACCAACTATCTTTTTTTTTTTTTTTTTTTCCCCCCTTTCCCCTTTGTCAATTTCTCTGCTACTTTTCCAGTGATCCCAGTCAGTTCACTTGTGCACCTTGCACCAGCACATTCCTTGTCAGTCTTACATGCTCACATTTTTGCTTTTCTTGGCCACTAAAAGCCAAGTGGGTGATGATCCATGCAGTGAAATAAGTAAAAATTTGTTGACTTGGTATAGTAGCATAATGTGCATGAAGGAGCATTTGAAGCACAAAGATCCTGGTCCTTCGTACAACATACATTAGGTTGCAAACTTGGAAGGAATGATAGAAATGAGCAGAGGAAGATTTACTTATTTTCAGTGTTTGTCTTGCCTCTTGACAAGATTCTTTGTAAAACAGCCATTAGGCCTCTTTATATTTACCTTGTTAAAGACGCTTGCATTTTCATTATAGACTGCCTCAAATTTAAAAAAACCAACGTGCTGGCACTGTGAAATCAGATCTTCTGTTTTACTTTATTATACACTCAATACTCTTATACCACTTAACTATTGGACTATACCTTAAAATATTTTTTGTCTTACAGAATTAAGAGAATCAATTACATCAGATCTTTATATAACCACAAATATCGGTGTGTTTTTGAACAGAGAAATTTTTGTGATGAAATCTAGCTCTTCATTAATAAAAATTAAATTCTACAACTACGATGAAGTAATTGATAATATGGGACTCCAGGAGGAGGAATGGGGAGGTTCTTACCAAAGTGAGTGTGGTATAACAGACGTACCATGTGGAGTGTTCATCAGTTGAAGTAGGTTCAGTAGAGCTGTGCAAATTTTTGTATTTTTTTTTTTTTTTTACCCCTCATTTAATTTGGTTGAAATCTAAGTCTGTGAAGCCTGTGTAATCCTGCGGCGAAGCCCGAGAGCTGTAATGTTCAGAGTGCCGCCTCTGCCACCTGGCCCCGCAGATTGTGGGAAACCTGCTGTACTATCGCTACATGAACCCGGCCATCGTGGCCCCTGACGGCTTCGACGTGCTGGAGTTCTCCGCCGGCTCCTGCCTGCTGCCCGACCAGCGCCGCACCCTGGGCTCCGTCGCCCGCGTCCTGCAGCACGCTGCTGCCAATAAGCACTTCCAGGGCGACAGTGCCCATCTGCGGGCCCTCAACGACTACATCAGCGTCACACACGCCAGATTCAGGTGAGGGGCACCCCTGCTTGAGGCTGCCGTATGTCGCAGTGGCGGGGGAGGGGATTGAGACCTGGAGCCCATCCCAGACAGCGTAGGGAACAGGCAGGGTTACACCTCGGATGGGATGCTAGTCTATGGCATTGCGCACGCATTACAATTTGGAGATACCTTTTGGATTGCAGGAGGACCATGTTACCTGCGTATACACCCACACACACAGCAAAAGCAAGATTCAGTCTCCCCCCAGCCTGCAGGTGTGAGGCAACAATTCTACCCACTGAGCCTCCCTGCTGCTCTGTCTCAGACTTAAACAAAAACAGGATGAGGAAAGAAAATCACCCTGTTACTTCAGACTGCAGTGATTTGTGACCACCAATCCACATTTGCATCAGGTTTAATACACTAGCTATACTCAATGGGTTTGTCTTATGCTTTCGGAAATCTCTGTGGGGAAATATAACAGTCTAAATGGTATGCTGGTAATACCCCACAATGCTCGTTAAAGTGTTGTATGAGTGATGTACACTTCCTGGAAATCTGGAATCCACAGAATCCAGTAACGGGTGACCATTAAGGTGACTGTATGGATTGTGGCAGCTGGCAGTTTGATTTGGAGACCCTAGCTGCACAGTGCACTGTACAGAATGGACCGTTTTATTAATGAGGAGCACGCAGAGGCACAGCTATGAGGGCTGCAGTCTTTGGTACATGGTGTGTGTGTGTGTGTGTGTGTGTGTGTGTGTGTGTGTGTGTGTGTGTGTGTGTGTGTGTGTGTGTGTGTGTG
>JABFDZ020000138.1:15018284-15029993 GCA_019775955.2 Pollimyrus isidori | reverse complement strand
GTGTGTGTGTGTGTGTGTGTGTGTGTGTGTGTGTGTGTGTGTGTGTGTGTGTGTGTGAGATTATTACATTGCGGACTGGGTAGGGGTTAGGGTTGTTCTAGTGGGTATTAGGGTTTTGCCTATAGAAATGAATGGATGGTCCCCACAAAAGATATAAATCCAAACCCGTTATTGTGTGTTTGTCACAGCAAGTTCCTGCGTGCTGCTTGTGACGTCCCAGAGCCCGAGGAGCGGTTCAACATGGACGAGTACTCTGAGATGGTTATCCTCAACAAGCCTGTCGTCTACATCTCCGTCAGCGAGCTCATAAACACCCACAAGGTCTGTAGCTGCATCCTCCTGTATCTGTGGATCTCCTAAAGGTCATAGCAGTTTGTTACACGGTAGTGTTTCTTTGTGTAGCTGTTGCTGGAACACCAGGACTCCCTGTGTTCGGACCCTTCTGACCCTCTCTTGGAGCTGCTGAAGGACCTTGGGGCAGTACCTTCTGTCCAGGCTCTCGTGGGTAAGCCTAGTCTAAGGCACCATTAAGGCTTGTCTTTGCTATTATTTGTTATTTGTGGTTTTTAATGGCCCATTACTAAATAGGGGGATGTTTATTGAATAGACATGAGCATGAGCACAAAAGCTTATAATACAGGCCTTGATAGATTTCCATTTAGTAAAAGGTTTCTACAGGACAAATCTACCATCGTCTGACAAAGGTTTTCGCAATTTTTAGAAAGGGTTAAGCCAATTAAAGACCCCTAGACTGAAGATGTTACACAATCAGTAATTATGCAAGCTAATGACATGGACTAAGTGTGGCATTCTGATATGTGCATGTTCTGACAGGGGAGGGTGTGGTCAGCTCTGGGGATCCAAATGCAGAACAAATCTTGGCTCAGTGCAGCAAGATGGAAGTTTCCCTCACCCTCACCAGCAAGTTCGACATCTTCCGTAACTCTGAGGAGAGACCTGATGCAAAGGGAATCCTGCTTAGGTGAGGTGATTCCTGACAGTTATGGTAACCTCCTGTTAGACTAGCTTGTGTCGCGTCCACGTTTTTGCTTCCTGCCAGACGGTCCACACAAGGAGCTGGAAGGGAGCAAAAACATGGTGTCTGTGGGTCCTTGAGGACTGGATCGGGAAACACTGGTCTAGAGGGGACGGCCTTTGAATTGATGGTCCCGTGTTCTGTTACAGCACCAAGCAGCTGATCATTGACGTGATACGCTCTCAGCCTGGAGAGACGCTGAGCGAAGTGCTCAGAGCCTCCATATCGGAGGACCAGGTACGTTTGCTCCCATCATCCTGAGTCGTGCTCCCATGGTTCTCCTCTCACCGCACGTACTCCCGCTTCCCCTGCTCTCAGGAGGCTCAGCATTGCTGGATGATGCAGCGACGAGCGCAGCGCGATGCCCGCACCCCAGAGAAGATGAAGAGGAACCAGTCCCTCATCGCCGACGGCAACCTGTCCCTGGAGGAGAAAAAGAGGAAAATCCTTCGCAGCCTCAGGAGACTGGAGGCGCTGGGTGTGCTGACCCCCCCAGATGCAGAGGCCCAGATCCTGCAGCTCATCGCCAAGGTGACACACACACACACACACACACACACAGCTGAAGAGCAAGGTGGCCCACATTTTGACCTCAGTATGAGGCAGTTCGTAGTACTGAATCTCCACAGCTCTTTAACAACATGTATCAATCGGTTACAATGCGTTTAGGTTGGCACACCTCTACAAGCAAGACAATGTGATATTTTATTTTGAGATCGGGAAAAGTATGCAAATGCAGTTTTAGAATACTATTTATTCCAGAGCCCTAGAAAGACCTGCAATCGATTAGTGTTCCTAGAATAACCACTGAGTGTATCGAATGGAAGTGAACACTTGGGTTTTTCTGGTCAACGGTTTTCCCATATGAAACTGAATCTCTGCCGCGTGCCCTGTGGGAGCCGGCTGGGTATCCGAGCTACGGGAGCCTCCTGTGAGCCCAGCACTGAGTCCCCCCGCCGCTCTGTTCCAGGACATACGGCACCAGCGGCTGCACCGCCAGCGGAGGCAGGCCGAGCTGGTGAAGCTGCGACAGACGCTGCACAGCCTGCACTGTAAGAGTTCCTTCCACAGCGAGCAGGTGGATTATTACAGCCAGTACATCGCCACCTGTCTGGACAACCTCACTTCCAAGAGCAGGTGCAACTGGGGGTCCCGGGCTCGTCGTCCTTGGGCTCGCGCCGGGGTTCCAGCCTCGCGCTAATGGCCGTCCCCTTATCTGTCATCCTTTTAGTAAGGCCGGCGGAAAAAAGAGCAAGCTCCCAGCCCTTACCTACACCGCCTCCAGACTCCACGAGAAGGGCGTGCTTCTGGAGATCGAGGACCTGCCAGCCACGCAGTCAGTGCAGGCCCCAACGCCCGCGGCCATACATCTCAGGCTGTAGATGCGGTTTAACTCGCTGGTGCCCCCAGGCCCCTCAAAGCAGAGCGAAGCTGACATGTCCTTTCCCTAGGTCACGATAAAATACCCCCTCCATGCATGCATGGCAGGTAATATACCTGGATTTTCTGATCCGATCGTTTTCAGATTCAAGAACGTGATCTTCGACATCGTACCCAGTGAAGAGGGTGGCACGTTCCTGGTGAAGGCCCGCTTCATGGGAGTAGACATGGAGAAATTCCCTCTCAAGTACCAGGTGAGCAAGCACCAGATGGCAGAATTCAAGCATAGTCCCTGTTGCCAAAATGCTAATTATTTGAAGTCAAGCCAGCGTCGTCATATTTTATCAGAAAAATGCTTAACGCTCCTGGGAGGGAGAATCTGGCCCCATGTGTCTCAGTGAAATGGTGACTAGGTGGAGTTCCTTTACTTTGAACTTTTCCCACCTCCTGCTCTAGTGTGTGTTTTCTCCCACATGCACATATAAGGGGGAAATCAAGGCAGCGTATAAAAACGCTGTGGTGTGTACAGCACTTCCTCTTTGGCTCCCTGAAGCAGCACACACTCGATTGCTGCTTCCTCTGCTTCAGTGGATGGGACTTTTCTTTAGGCTGCTGAAGGGATAATGAAAGTGAATTCGTTCTCAAAACAAAAAAGCCATTTCCCAGAGACACAATCAGCTGGTAAAGATCTGCCTATTTTTGCTGTTCCCTCCACCCCATCCTGTCCATACGGTCATATGTGGCACCTGCGATTGTGCCTGTCTGTCTAGGACCTCTTGCAGCTGCAGTTCGAGGGGGTTGCCGTGATGAAGATGTTTGATAAGGCCAAAGTCAACGTGAATCTGCTCATCTTCCTCCTCAACAAGAAGTTCTTCAAGAAATGAGCAGTATATATCCACAGAGGCACTGTCGATCTCTGTGAGCACAGAACGGTTATTGGTGTTGATGGCATTACTCATCTTCCATATTTAATTTACAAATACATAAATGTATACTCCTAAATGTATGTATAAGCACGACACTATAACCTAATGCAATAATCAGCCATTTATTGTAGCTGATATTTGAAACTGAAAGTTGAGAAACATGGACTTTGAGAAGATTTACAGTACATTTACCATGGGGTGGGGCTACCAGGCTTATAATGCTCTGGTGTATGGCACACCTTCATGTGCCAAGTGGCCCATAGTTAATCCCTCCCCGTTGCTATGTTTTTGCGGAGGGGGTGTAAATAAAGGTCATTCATTGTTGTATGGGACAGAGAAATGAAAATGGCCGGAAACAATATACAAACAATCCCTAGGCAGAACAAGTCTGGTCTGCCGAAAAGTGCACTTAGATGAACAATTCTGGGGAAGGGAAGTACAGGCGGGTACTAACCAGTAAGGCAAGGCCGTCGCACGAGAGGGATGGTGATGCCTAGTCATTTTTTAAAAAAAAAAAAAAAAGCAATAACTAACACTGATTACTGCATCACACCCTGTTTGAAATGAGGTGTCTCATTTTTTCCGATCATGTTTCATTGTCATTTGACAGGAATGCAAGCCATGTTTAGGGGTGAGCTCTGATATATTTTTTTTTTTTTTAAGGTATATTTTAAGTAGTAGAAAATTCAATATTTTAGCCAAAAAAAAATTCTCCATGGAATTATATAAATACGATTTCACCGTCCCAGAATTCAATTTTTTTTTGATACATAGTAACGCAAACAGTAACGATTTTAAGTGACTTTTGTGTTTTTTAGTACTTAATACTCAGGCTTTGCTGAATAGTGAATTTTCAGTTCTTTCATTTTAATTTGGCAGTGCATTTTAATCCCCAGACTTCACATGCGTTATGTTACGATATGGCTTGAATTGAAGCACTCCAAATGGCAGGTATTATGTACAATCCAGTAAGATTAGTTTGTCCGTGGCTTCAATGGGCAAACCTATTTGCTGTTTTAACCTTGGTCGCTATACTCCTGATTTTATTTTTGGCATGTTCTGTTGGTCGTCAGATTTTTCTGTTTCTCCGTGTTAAAGGAAATGATAGCTGTGAATGGCAACTTCCTTTGATTGTGGCTTCTGTTGGGTCTAAGTGTTTGGAAAAAATCAGCACAAATGGGAAACCTTTGACTTGGACCTTGAGGGGAGCTGATGGGGGGGGGGCTATATACATGGACCTATTTAACCTGAGTTTGGCCATAAAATCTTACAATGGCATAATGTAAATATTTTCTGTCTTATTTTAATCCAACTCTTACATAAGATTATCACTGTAATTTAAATAAACTTCTGAAAACAGTGTAGCAAGTTTTTTTTCTTCATTTTTCTTATGTAGTACCATTTATGGTTGTTATATAAACTGGTTACTCATATCCACTGTCAAAATGATTGAAGCTGTTCTGTTATAACAAACACTTTCCGCCCATGTGTTGACATTGTGGTGAACCTTTTTCAGATCAAAGCCCTATGTCCCTACTAGATGAGAAACTGTAGTGTAGTGATGCAAATTAGTGTTAAGTCACCATTTTGATGCAAAATACAAGTTTACGCGACATGTCGTTACATCATGTGATGAACCCTTCAAAGTTTATTCCCATTGCCACCTTCCTTCAGCCGATCCGTGGTGGTGACTATCGGACATCTTAGATGCACAGTAACACCGTGGCAGCGTGCAGTCATTTTCAAAGCTGGTCGGTCGGAAATCCCGCAACGGAATTCAATACGCAATATTCCACCAGGATTAACCCTATGTTACACAGTAATGAGCGTGAACCGGCCCCTAAGCGGCCGATCAAAGAGCGCAACGCCTCTAGATGACCATTAGAGGGCATGATACACAATACAAAGACAAAAGCGTTTTCTTTTTAATCGTTAATATTTTACGCGTGCCGCTTTTATACTCCGGTGTAAGTGTTTAAATTAAGCGTATACTATATGTTGCTTTCCTTTTTTTTCACGATATGTTTTCCAAACAGGAATCCTGTAATGGTGTACGTCCAGTACGTAGTAAGAAAATACGCAAGTGAATCGGAATTATATGTGCAAGTACTGCAAAAACCGTGAAACCTTTTCTGAGGTAAAATACAGGGTTAAGAGTGTAACGAAATTCCTACGGAAAGTTGGCCGTGTGTAAAAACGGACTATAGGCTATGATGAGGTATAGGCCGGTCGTCTGTTAGTGGGAGTAGGACCTACGTGCCGATGGAAATACTCGCTTATCGCATTACAATAATGCCCTTGAGTTACCAATATAATACAGCGGCCGACCGTAGTCAAAATAATAATCTACTTATCTGATTAGTGCGACGTGTACACAGTTACCGTAAATAGGGCTATTTATGTGTAATCAACAAACATTTGCTGCGTTATGGTGTAAATAATGGTGCGTTCAAGAAAAATGACAGCGAATTGACATCTTGTGAATTATAATTTTCAAATGAACTGTTATGACTGAAATGGACCACGGTCAATAATGGGTTAATTTTGACCGAGCCTTTACTTTTTAACGCTATATGTCATCCTAACAAAGTAAATGAATGTCCATCGTTTTGTTTACTTTCTTAAAATATAAAGAGATTAGGCTACATAAACACCGGAAAAGTTTATACTGCTTAATCCTTATTATGTATATGTTATATACCATCCTTTGCGCGTCGTTACCATCACTGTCATTATTTCGAAACAAGTTACGAATTTAAAGCTTTCTGAAACACAAAAGTACCAAGCAGTCCTAGTCGAAAGTCAAGCAATACTTTAAAAATTTTACAGTTTGGGGGTCCAGAAAAGTTCGTTTTGGGCAGCAGTGGACTGAAGCATTGTAATGGAATCCGATCAATAGGCCAAGCAAAAGGAGGGGGAGAGTAAACATGGCTGTCCGCAATTTATCTGTCATGGTAAGCTTATGCTGCCGACACGACGGGCATAACAACCCATTTAATTCCCATCATTTTACCGCTTCTTGTCCCCTCCCCTCCAGACACAGACAACAACACACACCTTAATAGGGGCGCGTCTCCGACACAGCCGCCGACCAATAACCCGCCTGTCTGTACAGTCACCGAGTGGGATGAGCGCTCGTCGAGGCCCAATCAGCGCCTTTGTGTTGCCTGCCGGTGCCGGGGACTGGTCGTGAGGATCTGCTGCAGCGGTTCACGATCGGAGAGCGAGCCCGGAGTCGGTGGAACCTGCGGGGGTTAACCAGAGTCAGGTGAGTCCGAGGTTTTCGCCGGGGCCTGTTCGCCGACAAAATTTAGCACCGTTCGCTCGCCAAGTTTAACAGCCCTATTCGATGTGATCGGCAGCTCCCGGCTACGGCCGCATGTGCGTGGATAAGATTGACCGATTAGATACGAGGAGAAAATTATGGTGCAGAGTCAGTCAGTTGTGCCGATAGCCTGCGACGCTGCATCAACTACCCCGTTTTAAAGTAAGGGGGAAAATTGGGGATAAAATCCCCGCACGTGAAGTCCGTTAGTTAAACGCAGAAATGCACTAATGTGTCCAATCTCGAGACACATGTTTCACCAGGGGGCAAGAAGATCTGCGAATAGAATTAAAATAGTTATATTTACGGAGCGGAATCGGTTTCATTGTTTCATCTCGAGTCTCTAGGGGTTAACTCACATTGGCCGAGAAAGCCCTGCGTCTCCCCGGCTGCGTGAGTACAGTAGCGGCATAGAGGGCACGATGTGAACCCGAAACGTGCACGAGTATTATGCCTTTAATCAATTCTAATACTGACACTTCAACTGAAAGGAGTGAATCTGGTTGATAACGATCGCAGCGTGGAATGAAATTTTAGGTTAAAAATGTAACAGAGAGCGCCAAGTGTATACCTCCGGAGGAACTGATGGTTGTACAATTAAAAAAATGCTTCAGCCATTTACGTAAGTGGAGACGTGTTCTCTCTCTCTCTCTCTCTCTGAACTTGTTTCGTGTGCACGCAAATGGCGACCATTGACATGCAATGCCTAAAGCACTGGCTTTTGTATTATTCATATGCAGAATCCAGTAGTTTGCAACTAACGCGTAACCTCAAATTAAACTGAATAGTTCAGAAGGGCTAGATTCACTTGGTCGACATTTTTTGCATTCTATTTTCCCCCTTTCCACCTTATTCGGCAAGACAATAGTAAATCATGTAACGTCCAGCTGTTATTAGATATGCAACTCATCAGTACAGACGTTTCAGAACAATACAGAAATAGGGGGCATCAAAAGCTGTATTAGTTGTATTGTAATTTTGAGATGTATATAGTTCAGCGTGTTGGCTTATTGTGTGCTGTTGTTTTGTTTTCAGTGATGAAAATTTTATGAAATAGACCTACATTAACAGCGACTCTGTTTTCAGTAAATAGAAATAAATATTTAATGCACTCTGAAGAGAACTTAAAGTAGAACTGCATGATATATCATAAAAGTTGCAGTTTGAAATTTTATTTTTGGACCTGGAACACAGCAGCTATTTTTATTAAATTCAACTATGCGCACACAGCAGGTATACAGAAATTATACCCAAGGACAAACATTTTTAGAACTGTATTTCCATTTGTGGCTAAATGGTTCCTACATGAACTGGGAGGACCAGGGTCCTTTTAGACCTGAGGTTTAGCTAACTTTGGGACAGATGTGAGGCTGTTATAGTATACAATTTCCTATGGTTCTGCAAAGACACTCTCAAAGTTCTCGGCTTAAATTTTCTTTGCTTTTCTTTTATATTCCCTTGTCAGTAAGTTATTGGAAAGTCTTGGAATTGGCATCTGTGTGACAAGCTCAGTTTTTAAGCTGAATTACAGGTATTAAAAGTATGAATATATTGTATTCTTTGTTAGTGATTGAGTAGTATAAGTTGAGGCAGGAGGTCAGACCTTACAGTATGCTCTGCTCTCCTACATGCTGCCTTTCCTTCTTCTCCTCCTCCTTTTCCGTGACTGGTTGTATTCCCTCGTTTGCTGTACAGTTGGGCCAGATGGTAAATGCCATTAGTGTGTGTGGATTATGTTTATATTACATATATTACAAGATCTGTGAATGCAGTCAAAAAACTAAAAATGCCAAAAGTCTTATTTTGTTTGGTTACTTATGCTTAAGGTTAGAGCTGGCTGGGGGTTAAGGTCATATTGTGAGTTTCCCCCATAGAAATTAATGGGGGGTCCCCACAAAGATATAATTACAAACCTCTGCTTGTGTGTCTATGTATGTGTGTGTTTGTGATTATTTCATTGTTGGGTTGGGGTTTCCCCACAGTGTGATTAAAAACTTATTACTTTATAGGGACACCTTTTTGGTCCCCACAAGGGGAAATTCAATTTTCTAAAATCCATTAGAGAAACGGAAAAAAAGAATGATGCCTAAAGTGTATTTTGTTTGGTTACCTGTGGTTAAGGGTGGCACTGAGTAGTGGTTACGGTTATCATTGTTGGGATTAGGGTTATGCCTATACAGTTGAATGGAGCGTCCACACAAAGACACAAATATATAAATGTGTTTGTGTGTGTGTAGAGAAGGTTAACTTTTACCATTAAATAATGAAGATGTGTACCTAAGATCGTCGCAGAACTGTGGTATAACAAAGGATAAGTATGAGCAGAGTAGGATACTGATTCCTGTTGCTGCTCCGTTGATGGTATATGGTTTTGTTAATGCACAGCTATGGTAGTAGAAAGCCTAGTAGCAGTAATGAGTTCGGAATATTGGTAATGCTGTGAATAGTGACATCTGACTTCCACCACTTATAGGGCCTTTTCCCTTGTGGGGCCTTTACATTCACAAAAGAAATCATCGCCATTTTTGGATGGAAAACCATTGTAATTGGATTTGCCAGTATTTTTAAAAATGAAATTTTACGTTTCTGTTGTACAATGTTGGTGAATGCTTTTATTTGGTGATAAGTTTTTTTTTCCATTTCAAAAGATGAGATCTTATAAAATGGAAACAAACCAAACCATATAATTCTTGTTTTTTTATGTTCTCAGACAGTTGTTGTTGATGTACCCTAATAATGAAGGGAGATTTTTAATGAGTATATGATGGTTGTGTTTTTATTTTTTTGATAACCATCCCTATTTTTATGCAGATGTAATTCATGCACTTGGCACTTTCCTGTTTATGAGCTGGCTCACATGTATTCTGGAAGATGAGATCTGTTTTTGCATTTAAATCCTGATGACGGAAGAAAAAAAAAATCACATTCTGAAATACTATATTCTAAATTTAATTAGATTTGTTCCAGTCTCAATGTATTGAGTTCTTATGCAAGTTATTTGGAAAAAGAAGGCTTTTGTGTAACATCTTTTTCAGATAAGTTTTGATGTATATTTTTTCCCGGACCAGTTTATGTTTATGGGTTTTCCTGCTTCGTTCAGTTTGCAGTTTTATCTCCATGTTTTTTTTCTTTCTTTTCTCCCTCCATCCTCAGGCTTTTTTTGTGCTGATGCACTAAATCATTTCGACTTTTATCAGTTTCAGTATGAACAAGCCTTCCATCCCCTTCTGGTAAGTCATCCTTATGATGATATGTAAAGTCACTTTTTTTGTGACGAATACAGACTAGGACACTTTGTATCTGGTCAGATGGCCAATTAAAGGCATGCATTCCAAAGCTCGCTTGAAGATACTGTTTGGTATTCAGTGTGAGTCTGGGCTGGTGGGTTTTGATACATTTACACCGGCAGGTGCAGAATTTATATTTAAAGGTAATATTTAAATGATTTAGGGCTATTATTTTGATATAACCAAACACTGCACCAAATTCATGCCTAACTCATACTTTCACTTTATCCATAAAGAATGAATATATTTAATGCAAACTAAATGTACAATAATAGCACATCAGTTAGTCATATTCATTATTTAAACAACTGTTTATGTATCACCATACTGTGGACGTGCCAGGAAGCACTTGATGTTTGGTACACTATCTATTACACTCAATGGTAGAAATCTCACTATTAGATCCAGAAAACCATTTTGCCAGCATTAGATTTTCCCCCATCCCCCAGCCGCTCCTGAATGTTTTGATAAGAGGTTTGTGGTTACCTGGGGATCTGCGTGGTCTGATGTCATGTAACTGTCAGTCACTGTGAATCCTGCTTTCAGTCCGTGACACGCAAGACAGGCAGGAAACTTTGACACGTTAAAGAATAGAATGTCACGTTTTGCTCTTGAGTTGACATCCAGCTTCCATCTACGGTGCATGCTAGCTTGGTATAGAGGCACCTTTCCCGCTGGCTGCTTTTGATGGCTTTTAACGACATATACAGGGACATTTGTATTGGGAAGTGTATTGATCGAGGTGACAGTGCTCATCACGGGTCTTAATGAAGCATCTCTCTTTAGTCTTATGGTTTCTTGGTGGTCTAGTGGTTGGAGTTCGGTGCTTGTCACTGTAGCAGCCCAGGTTTGAACCCTGGTCAGGGAATGTGGAGCCTCCCCTTACTCTGTTGAATATCCCCATGGGTCCGTCCATCTAATCCATCTATCGATAGTGGTGAGTAGCTCCGTGATCTGTTTACCTGAGGCCGGCTGAGCTCGCAAACAACATCTGGACCATCCATCCATATCCCCAAGTGACACTGTGCCCCCTAAGATGGGCTGTAATCTCAAACTTCAGCCGGGGAAGTCAATGTACTGTAAGGGTCACAGTGCAAGAAATGCCATTGACCTCTTCGTGCCCCTGTGCTGTAATCAAGTTATGGGGATACACTGATATTCACTCTCGATGGAGTGTATTTGCCGCATGGTGTTCCTTAACACTTGCGCTGGAGGAGAAAGTTCTCACCGATATGTCATCTGTGTCACTTGGCTGTGCTGCGAGACCCCCTATGTGTCACACATACCATATAATCTCTTCGAACCCTGCCTGACCACTCTCACTGCCTCTGCCTTCACCACCTTCCCAAGGGACGCAGTGTGTCTGACAGTCCTCCTCCCTGCCTCGTTATCCTAGATTTGTACCGTTTCTCACCTTACCGAATATTGAACATCTGATGATTTCGAGAACCTCCACGGCGAGGCTTGTTTCTCCACCGAGCTTGGAGAGTTGCGGGAGCCGGCTGGCCTCTGGCCGCCACAGGGCAGGACGCCGTAACGTGACTCTCGTCCAGCGTCAGATCCTTTCTGTTCTATTTTCATATTTGAGATGCTGATTCTACCCCCCCACCCCTTCTAACACACAAAAATCTTTGCTACCTCAGCTTCACCAGATGGTTCAAGTTCCAGCTTCACCCCTCCCCCCCCTTTCCAAACAGCGTACGCCCCACCCTTTGCTCTGAAGTTCTGCAATGAGCCTTTTTTGTAGAAGTGCCA
>JABFDZ020000138.1:15003861-15018011 GCA_019775955.2 Pollimyrus isidori | reverse complement strand
AACGTGACTCTCATACTCTTAAAGTGGCAAAATCCTCACACATATTTAAGAGTGACACCCCCTCTGCTCGGTCTGAAAACTTATGATGATTGGCATGAGTAAAAGCATTTGTTCATGCTCTTTGCCATGTCAACGTAGCCCTTTTAGAACATTTTACATGGTTTTGCACTAATAACAAACCTCTTTAATATGCTCCAAAACCACCCACCCCCCCCCCCCTTCCTGAAATTTAATCCAAAAAAGATTCACTCAACATGTATACAGTTGGCTGTTTTGAGGCATTGCGAGTCGTCTAAGAAAATTTTTGAAAGACCTTTGGTTGGAAAAGGGCTGATTTAACGACAGGTAGAAGATGGCTCACATTGCAACCCGTTAAACTGAAAAGAACTTCATGAAGCTCACCATGAGACAACACTGAGTTTGTTTCTGTGGTGCTTAGCGATTGGCAGGGCGAGAGGTTTTCTTTATAAGCTCCCATTGTCTTGTGCAGAAATAAGATCATTCACCAAAATGGCAAAAATAAATTAAGACACTGGAAAACGTGAATGTGTAAATTCTGATAGACCTCTCAAGCCAGTATTACCTTTTTGGGGCCTTTTAAATGTCCCACACAGGCCAGTCATGGGTGAGGGTAGATCCTTGCCATTCTTTTACCATCTTTGCCTTGACAATGGGAATTTTTTTTTTGTAAATGTAAGGCTATATATTCTTGGTCAAGTGTAGCAGGGACCCATTGTCCCTGGATTGCTCCCTGATGTGACCTTGAAAGTGAGTCATTAAAAACTTCAGAGATCTCTTGTGTGTGGGGTTGAGTCCCCCTCCCTGCCCCTCGAGTCACAGCACACAAAGCCTCCTTTCTGAGCCCTGTGAGGTCCCCCAGGCCAGCAGGCAGCTGTGCCACCCCTGACTGAGCCGTTAGCCTGATCGCTCCTCGATACGACTCTACGTCAAACTCCCTGCTAGACATTCCGCTTACTTCTCACAGGTGGTAAATTTAGTGCTGGTTTTGTTTACCATATATTTCTAAATGCAATCTATATATAATTGTGTATGTAAGTATTTATGCTTATGTCTGTGTGTATATATACTCTGTATGGGAAGCATTGCTATTCCAGTTTCCGGTCTACTTCAGCGCTGTATTTAGGTTTGATTTAAGTTACTGATTTACTGGGATTTGTAATTTACAGTAGTTGTGAAAGGTTCTCACTTCATCAGTTCAAACTGATGTTTTGTTGCTCTGGAGTATGGACTCAAAATGGAAATTCATTGAATAGTGTGATCTAAGCAAACTATATGATTTCAAAATTGGTATGGTGGTGGTAAATATCTAATATAATTGTTTAAAAAACAGATTAGGTAAGTATTGGCCTATTTTGTCATGGCACACTTTTTTCAGATGCTGCTATAGACAGGGGTATTAAATAAAGATTTAGACAGTTGATGTCAGTTGGAACATGCTTAGACCACCATGGGGAATGTGGGCCAGTTGTGAGTGGTCACCGACAAGCTACCATCAAACACTATCTGTGAGGGCAACCACGGAATGGGCTTCAGTTGGGCAGCCCGGGATGGGGTCACACTGCCTTCAATAGCAGGAGCTGTGTTTGGGTGACGGTACCCTGAGTGTATCATAAAGACCAACTTCATGGCGGGAGAAATTTTGCATCAGCTGTCAGCTAGAGCTTGCCGGAAGACCTGTGGGGAAAGAGGCCAAGTGGAAGATGATATGGTCTGATGAGCCCAAAACTGAACATCGTCCTAAGAACACTGTTCCTACTGTGAGGCATGCGATGCTTGCTCCCAGGATGTTATGGGCCTAGTGATCTGCTTCAGGGACGCAAGCCTGTGAAAACAGAGCAGAAAGGGATGGCGTGAGTGTATGGAGATAGTTATACAAGAGATCTGGGACGTTGGAGGAATGGTCCAGAGTGTGTAATGCCTATGCTAGCAGTTTTAATTGCCCAATAAATTATAAAGCCTGTGTTAATAGGAATCACAGCAATTTTTTTTTTTCATTTCATGCTGTATCAAAAGAACATGAAATTCCAGGTAATCAAATACTTTAAAATAAACTGTATATTCTCTCTATATTTACTGTGAGACCTCACTCCATACAACGTTGTTCAACACTGTTTCCTTAACACGCTTTTGCTCGTACGCAATACGACGGTAATACTCACCCAAATGAGAGACACATCTAGTAATTCTTCATAGTCTTTGGCATGAAGCGATAACATTGGATGTTCCCTTAGTACATAAATGTGCTTTGCATGAAATGCGCACAATCTGTCATTTTCTGTATTTAGGGGAAAAAAAGCTCACACCTCATGCTTTGGGGGGGAAAAAAGCGTCAACAGCCACACAAATTATGGACCAGTTTGTCAAATGACCCAGATTACAAGCAGATCTCTAATCGCGGTGGGACACTAAGGAGAGACTCCTGAGCGCTCCTTTGTGGGCAAAAAAGTAAACCATAATCCACCATTGATGGCCACATCGCCGAGATGGCTGAGTTTTCATATGAGCCCCAGCCTGGCCCAGGATATAAAATATCAAATGATTAATTTTTAAATTTATTTTCATTGAATAACAGTTCAGCATTGTTCCTCCTATTTGTTTGCATCCACGTTTTCTAGGAGTGTATCTCTGGTATTTTCCAGGGTCTTGCCATATATCGTGTTTACGCGTTCATCAGTAGTAATAAATCTTCTAAAAACGCCAATGTACCGCTGATGGCTTTTCATCATTTATACATTTTAAAATAATATCCCTTATAACCAATTTGAATTTTTGTGGTGCATTTTGACAGTGTTGTGGTTTGTACACAGCTATAAAACAGCAGCTCCTGGCTAGCAGATGCCTGTATTTGTGTGTCATATCTGGCATACGAGCCTAAATAAACCCCCGCGCACATGCTGTCTCCCCCAAGACCAAGTCCATGCAACACTCCCATCTTCATTGGCTTGATTAAGATGAGAGAATGTAATTCTGAACAAATTGGTGGCCTGGAGCTTCTAGTTGTGGTGTTGGCAACCCAGAGCGCCGCTGCATAATTATGGATCGCTGTAAGACAAATCTTGGTCATATTCTTCTTCGGGAAACCGAGAGCCTATGACAGTGAGGCGAAGAGGTGGGAGGTACTTAACGTGGGGAGAGCCATCCACGGTTTCCTGTTGTGGAGCAACACAACATGGCTTCTTATGCAGATGATGGTTTATATATGTCTGTATAGCTGGACCCCCCCCCCGTCACCTTGCCCCCTGTTTGCAGACTCCCAACACCACCTCTTTCTCCCCAGGCGAGAGCAGAAATGAAATTGATTAGTAGCGCAGTTTAAAAATAGAAGGGCCGGTTGCCACGGCAACCTTTGCAATGAGTTGTTGCCTTGTTTAATGAAGACCTGGATTTAAGTGTTTTATTTGCGCGTGAGCCGAATGGGGCCTGCGTGATGTGTGGCTGGAGACATGCGCCTTGCACGTGCATGCTTGAATTAGGAGATAATAAAGGGGGCTCGGCTGTTAGTTGTGGGTTTCGGGGTGGTGTTCTCCCAGAAGAGGAATTTGGGTCATGTCACTCAGCATGTGAACTTGAACTACCTGTGTTTGTAGACCCGCTTACAGAAAAGTTTTTTTTTTTTTTTCCCTCCTCTTCCTCCTCTCACAGAGCCAGAAGCACAACCTGCTACTCTATGCACTGACTTTAACGTGGTCTAAGCCAGCCAATTACAAGTCTGTTGCTATGGGCTCTGCTTCCTAATTAGTCTTGTTAGTGACAGGAACTAGCTGTATGCAAATGATGTCCATATTCCCATATTCGCCATCTCCACCCCCCACCCCACCATCCGCCTTGCCTGTACCCCTCTGACCCCCCCATGAAATATGAGTGTGCTAGCAGACAGTGGGTTGATAGTTACATTGAGCTGGGAATAATCACCCCTTTCCTTTAAGTCATGCCCGCAGACTGTCGCCTCTTCAACCCCATTGCCCCTGTTTTTTTGGGTCCCGTATTTCTTACCTGCCCTGCAATTGGCTCCCAGCCAGTATTTAATGAGAGGGCCATTCTGGTGTGTGTGTGTGTGCGTGTGTGTGTGTGCGTGCGGGTGTGTGTGTGTGCACGTGTGTGCGTGTGTGTGTGTGCGTGCGGGTGTGTGTGTGTGCACGTGTGTGCGTGTGTGTGTGTTCGTTCTTGCCGTTTTATCTAATTGCAATGTCTGGCCTGCTCAAGGCAGCTCTTGGTGCAGAGTGAAGGCTGTTAAGCTCCTGTTCGTTTTCCGTAAGTCGCAATTGTCTTACGACAGAGAGAAAAGTCTCGTTAATGAGGGACACTCTGGGTTGCAGTGGATGATTGCAGCTGATTCTTGCTGGCCCGTGGCTCTTAACAACTGATTATATTAGTACTGTTTCTCTTGGCATCACCAGTCTTTCTTTTTTTTTAAAATATGAACTGGTATTAATAAATGGCTTGTCATTCTAAGGGCGAGATGCCTCTGAGCTGTCGCTACTTCTCTTGAATGTTTTGTTAGGGGGGTTGTTTGGCGTTCCTTGATAGGGCAACAGATTCCACTTGATAGATTATTACACTCTCTTTAAGTTTTGGAGGACAGTGTTAGTGTTTTTACTCTTAACTCTTACTCCAGGGGTGGGCGATTTTATCCAGAAAGGGCCATTGTTTGTGTTGGTTTCCTTGCAACTCCCTAATTAGATTACTAATTAGAGGATTGATTGGCTGAAGAGTCCTCACACCTGGGATTGACCAGCAGGGCTACATATCCTGCACGCACACTCAGGGTAACATTGCCCACCCCTGCCCTAGTCCATGGTTGAGGTCACCTCCAGCTAAGACTGGGACTTTGCACATCTCCTTCTCTGATTGGCTGAAATGCCCGAATTGTTTTAAACAGTGATATGCTTCTATAGCATCTGGTCGTAAGTGGATGCCTTTTCATCTCCGTGTCGGGTGAAAAATGCCCAGACTTCAAACAACAGTTTCAGATTTCTCTACTTTCTTGTCCTCCTTTGGATACATGTGAAACTCAAGCGACACGTGTGTATGTTAAGTTGCTATAGTTTAAGTTTTTGTTCTTGGGTGGAATAAGGCCTGTTTAAGGCGTGCCTTGCTGTCGTTCAGTTGTTGTGATTGCAACGTGAAATGTTGACATTAAGGCAAGCTTTTTGCTCCCATGACGATCCGGGCAGCTTTATTTGAATAGAAAATAATCCGTTAGGTTGAGTGATCATGAATTTCTGCCAAATTTACTGCATACACTGTAACAAACTTATTTTTTCATCTGAAAAATAACGGTCTTATCTGCACTTACGAGGTTTGATCCTTGATGTCCCATTCCGATGTTTCAGGTAGGAATTCATCTGATTTTTAACACTGTCTCTAATGAGCGGAACATCGGTGCACGTCGTCTCTCGCCCCCTAAAGGTACCGCCGAGCCTCCCCCGTTACCCTGGCCTGCTTTGCGTGCTGACGTCCCCGGGCCTGTCCCCATAAAACACAGCCCGTGTTTCACTTCGCCTTATTAGTGTCCTGCTTTCGGAACATGTAGGAGTAGGTGGGCTAAGCTCTGTGAGTTCTGCTTCCTGGCTCGGGCTAGACCTACGTTAAAAGCAGAACGTATATGAGCTACCGCCAGGCGGGGCTGGAAAAAGCCAGGGCCTTGTCCGAAACCACCAACTATCTCGCCGCCTGAAATCACTCCTCTTTCAAGACGGCTAACGGCATCTCTGTACACTTTCTATTGTGATGTAGCCGCACGGCGCGGAGTCTCGGATCGCCGTGTCGTTTTTTTAGCTTTCCATGTTGATTCTTGTACTCGGACCAGGTTTGCGCCATATTTAGCACCTTCGGTCCCACGGGAGTGGGGGGGGTGACGGTACAGAGGTGTGCCAAGGCGAGGGGGAGGAACAGAGCGAGCCACCCAACCGACAGGCAGTTCTAATGTGGACATAAAGAAATGTGATATGTTGGGGGGAGGGGATGGGGGCCGAATTATGAGTTATGGTGGTATGAGCATGGCGTGTCGAGGAACACCACCCACTCCCGTGTGTGTGTGTGTGTGTGTGTTTTTTTTCTTGTGCGTTTGCTCCGTCTGTCTCAAACAGACCCTGCTCCCACCCCCCCCACCCCACCTAGCAGCAGCACCAAAAAAAGTGCCTTTTGGTGGGGGGTGGGGGGGGGGGCTTGGAAATTAAAAATACATTAATAAAAAAAACCTTGCTGTCGCTACCTCTAAGGGGCCCCCTGAAAGTAAGCACTGTGTTTATTTTTACAAGGAAAAGGGGCATATGGTACTTTTTGGGGAGGGGTGGGCGGCTCTGTAAGAATGGGACATAGGGTTATGTTTATATGGTGCTTTGTTGGTATGGCATAACTGTAGTAAAATGTGGGGGGGGGGGGCTGGTGGAGAAGGGGAACAAAGAGTGCCTTATGCTGGCACCGGCCTGTGAAATCTCAGTGTGTCTGCTTTTGTGTGGGGCTCTGTGTAGCTTCAGGGCACAGTACAAAGCACTCCCCCCCCCGCCCCGCTCGCTCGCCCTACCTCTCCCTCTTCCCCCTTTCTTAGCGCTTGGGGTTCTAGATACCTCCACTTTACCATATCAGCTTGTTTCGTGTCTCTGAGGCGGATGGAGACCCAGTGTCTCAGTGGCGGAATCCAACTGGTCCCAGGCTACATGCCGGAGTCGGTGAAGGTGGTGAAAGTGGGAATATTTTGGTGGTGGCATGTCAAGGTTTTTTTTTTTCTTTTTCATTTTCTCCCTTTTCCTCCACATGTGGTCTTCCCTTTGCTGTCGTTCCATTTTAGCACCTCTCTCTTTCTCTCTCTCCCTCTCTTTCTCTCTCTCTTTCTTCTCTTCACGGAGTGCACAGAGGCGTCTGGTTGTTGTGTTGGCTGGCAGGGTGCCCGGGTGCCGTGTGCATGTGTGTCTGCGTGTGTGTGTGTGTGTGGCTCTTGTGCGCATGTGCGGGTTTAACCCGGGTGATGGGGGAAGGGAGAGCTCACTCTCTGTAGCAACTGAGGGATACTGTCCACGTGTTATGTAAGCGAAATGGGACGGAGGGGACAGATGGATGGACGTAAGGCTGTTTGCTGGTGCTGTGGCTGCTCCTGCTTGTGTTTGTCTCCCCTCCCAGATGTCAGCTAGGTGGCTGGTTTTACCCAGGACCTCATTCCTTATTAAATTCCCCCTTAATTGCTTTCTCACCTTCTTCTCAAACGAGTGCATCGGCTACCTCTGTCTGTTCAGGGATACCAGTTGCTATCCCCTTTCAGCAAAACGTTTTTCTTTTTTTGTCCATTTTTTTTTAGTTTTATGGAGGTTGATGCTTGTAAGGACGCCTGCACTACTTGCATAGCTGTTTTTATAAGTTATAGCTGAAATTCCTGGATGCCCATGTTTGACAATGAAAGCAGCAGCTAAAACTGGAATCCTTTCCCGCACCTTTCTGGGACTTTTCCGGTACATTCTGGCCCTATCTGGTCTTCCAAGTCGCCTCTGCAAAAAAATCACATGACTGCAGTCATCATCTGTTTAAAAGTGTTCCAAAGTATTGCTTTTTGTTTTTGCCTAAAACTATTTTGTTTACTGGTTGCCATACCCTAATGAAACCCCATCATTTCCTTTCTGTGTACTTTAGGAAGGTTGCTGGCAGTCATGAATATTGCATGTCTGGTCAGACTGGTAGCCGCGAAATAAATTTGGAGGGATCTCTGGCGGCGTATGAGTTTCCACATTGGGAATGGAAACATCATAAGACAGGCAACCTGATGCTGAGTGTTGGGAGTTCATTTGTCTTGAATTTATACTTGGTAGCACCTGTCATGTGAGGAGTTCTCGTTTTGCCTGAGATCTGTTTATATATAGTTGACTTGTTCCTTTTTGGATCAAAGTGCTGAAGGCTTTTGTGAGCCAGTTTATGAAAAGGGTCTTTCGTATGTGTTTAACGTAAACACTGTTTCTGTATTGAGGCATCATTTGGTCTTCTGTATTCGGTAAATATGGTCAAGAGCTAGAGATGCATAATGTATCTATTAACGTATCGATGTTGGTTGACGTCCGTTAAAAATCAAGACATCTGCATTTGTCTGATGAATCAATCTTGGTTGATACTTGCTTTCTGCTATTAAGTCATCATATGGTATTTATATTTATAAGTTAGTAGCACCAAAGCTAAAGACACAACTTCTAAAATAATGGATCTGATCTCACTGGACAGTCAATCATTTTCTGTACTGAAGAATGAGGGATTTTATAGGTTACTCACTTAGCCCCAACTTGGCATACTGTAGTAAGACTGTGTTGCTGATGTCTCACAGTCTGCAGTAAATTATGTGGTTTCTATAAACATTCTTAAATACTTTCAAGAAATATTGTCATTGACACCAGTTTCACTACAGATTTGTGGAGCTAAGAGTTTAGGTCTATGCTGGTGTGCCTAAAATTAGAGAAAAATATTAGTTATGTTGGCTAACCTGTCTACATTGGTGCACCACTTGCAAATCTCACCCCAGCTCCGTGTGTGCTGAGTACCCTGCAGTTTTCAGTTTCTGCCTGCAACCATCAGTGGGCATTGTGTGTGTGTGTGTGTGTGTGTGTGTGTGTGTGTGTGTGAGAGAGATTTTGCCCTGTAGTATACTGACATCCTGTCCAGCATACACCCCAGCGTTGTGCACTGTGCCTCTTGGAAGATGCTCCTGCCCCCTTTCACCACCAAGCTGGATAAATATTTAGAAGATGTATCTATGGATGCATCTACAGATAGTATATGATGGTTCTTTGATATTCAGTGATGTGTTTCTGTGGCCACAGCATCATTGATTTAGTCTTTCGACACACAGTTATTGGAAAATGTGAAGTTTGATTTGTGTAGTACGTTTGGAACTCCTAAACATGCCGGGTGCAAGGCAGGGGAGCACCCTGGGTGGAATGCTCGTCTAAAACGGGACATGCATGCCCAGTGGGCATTTTATGCTTATATGCAACAGGAAGGAAATGGAATGAAATAACCGGGGGAGATCCATGTGAACATGAGGAGGACACACAGACTCGCACATGAGCCGAGGGCAAGAATGGAACTCAGTCCCTGGACGTGGGAAGCTGCTCTCTCAGCCACCCTGCTGCCCCCTCCCAATTTCCAGCATGACTATTAAAATGTCCTTCTTGGAGTTAGCTGGTGGTGGCTGAAAGCCAGACCTGTGTGTAATCTTAAGATGCTCATATTTTGTGGAGGAGGAGGAAAGATGTGTAAGAGCTTGGTGCTTCAGGCATCTTTTTTGACTTGGATGCTAGTACATGTAAAAAAAAAGAAATTTGGGGTGGCTCCGTGGGTTAAGTCCGTGTGCTTATGATCAGAAGGTTGCCAGTTTGAATCCTGTCATCAGTAGAACAGTCACATGTCCACTAGACCCTTGAGCGAAGGCTTGGGGTTCCAAGGTCACTGGGAAAATGGCTGACCTTGAGCTCAGACCACGAGCTACACTCCCGATGAGCCCGAGCATTATGGGCATCCCCACGTGGACCTGGAATGTATTAGGTGGTAAGCCAATGGTACCTGTTGTCAACGTGCTGAATGTGGAAGAAATGCGCAGGGATGAAGGCCTGAAGGTGATTCAAGGAGGGAAAACAATGATCCACCGAGAGGGTGTTGGGTGTCCAAAACTAGTTGATGTGAAATGTGAACAAACGCTATCCCGTCTGGTACAGACTAACAGAAGGGATATTGCGGCACAAATGGCAGATAATTTTGGTGATGATCACTGGAGTAATTTGTCATGACATCCAGTACATCAAGCCCCGCTGTTCATAGTGCTACGTAGCCATGAATTGGACTTGTTGGCCCAATACATCCCAAAGGATGCTTGACACATACCTGACCATCTAAATGATGCAACAGAAATCAGGATTTATCGGATTTAGTGACCTCCTTTTGTTGCATCATGGTCCGGTTTGTGCCCATGCTTGTGTGCCCATTGTACGCACTTTCCACGAGGGACTGAGGTTAGCCTGGGCACTCTGACTGGCCTGCGACTATGTAGTCCTGTACACCGCAACACTCAATATACGGTATGATACATTACTCCGATGACCATCATCAAAATTATCTGCCACTTGTGCCCTTCTGTTGGTTCATACCATACGGGATAGCCCTCATTCATATCCTGGATTAACAAGTCTCTGCTGCCCAACACCCTGTTGGTGGATTGTGGTTTTTTTTGCCGTTGGACCACTGAGGAGTCACCACGGCTCACCATGAGCACCCCACAGGCCTTGCCATTTTGAAAATGCTCTGACCTAGTTCTCTGGCCAAAATGATTTGGCCCATGTCAAAGTCATTCGGATCTTTATCCCTGGCTACATCTTCTGTATTCCACATGTCGACTAGAAGTACCAAATGTTAGCTTACCATGTAATATATATCAGACCTTGACATGCACTAATTTTTATGAGATGCTCAGCCTTATTCACTTTACATGGGAGTGATCATAATGTTTTGGTGCATGAGATACGTGTGTCTGTATGGCTCAAAGGAAAGCAGGATGGCCTATGCAGAAAGAAGCATTTCAATGTACTTGAACTCATACTTGTGCAAATGGTTAATAATGCATCATTTTGTGAAAAAGACGGGGGCCAGAACTAAACTGCTGGCAAACAAGTATTGCTGAAGCGTGGGTGGTGGTTTCCAGCCCAGAGAGTAACATAGGTCTGGTGACACCCAGATGCCCATGGATGGCTGAACTCAGCATGCCTTGGAAGGTGTGAGGCTGCGATGGCGCAGAGGTCAATCATGCTGGTGCGGTGGGCATGGACCCGTGAAGGTCCACGCTGACTCTGGGCTGGGAGCGGGTCCTATCCTCTCTGCATGTGTCTGCTTATGCATTATCTAGCTTGTAAGTTATCGTGACAGTCATCCATTCCAGCAAATTTATATACATGAGTGTGTAGAATGCTGTTATGATGCTCAGATTTCTGAAGGTTCAGCACACTTCTGCTATTTCTCTGTATTATGTTTTGTTCATTTAGCAAATTCCCTGGAGCAGTTGAGGGTTAAGGGCCTTGTTCAGGGGCCCATTAGCGAAATCACTCTACCAACGCTGAGATATGAATCTGTAACTTTCTGGTCAGTGGCACAGTGTCCTAACCTGCTGAGCCGGACACCGCCCCCCAACCCCTAAAGCTACCAAGAGCACAGCTAGGCTGAGAGAATACAGGAGAATTACCTTGAACGGAGAAGTTTCAGGAGAGGAAGCAGTCAGAATTACGAAGAAATGACACAGGATAAAGTCTGAGTGCTGGTCCCCTCTGATCGACTCTAAACATGGATTGTATCGATTCTGGGATTGGAGTCGAATCCGGAAACGCGTGGCATCCGCTCACGTTCCAGTCCGCCAGGCCACAGAGTGCTTTCGGCTCCTTATTGGGCCAAATGAGCCGAATCTGAGGGTCAAGTACGGTTTCGTCAGCAGCTCCGTCTGTTTGTCGGCTTTCCGGGATCCCGTGAAGCACTCCTGACCCAGCTGGGCAAAAATGTGCCGCAAGGCGGATCGCCATTATGCTTTGTGTTACCGAGCAGGGTGATCCCGCATTTGAGTTTTAATGTGACAACGTCTTTCAAAAGGTATGCCTGGCGGAAGTGCATGCTGTGATTTAGTGTGAAGTTTTGGAATTGCGTAGACCCTATTGTTCTGGCTTTTGACACTTCAGGAAAGGGAAAAACCTAGAATTAAATTTTTTTCCCATTTGATCTGTGTCTGGAAACCACCTAGGATGCTGGTTAGAGTGTGTTAGATTTTTTACATTACTATTTCTGCAAGAGTGGAATTCGAATTATATTGTCTAATCTGATAATATGCAAACCATATCCTGCATGTGTTTATCGGCCCTACGCTCCCTCTCTCTTATTTATTTATTTATTTATTTTCTCCTTCTGCTGTTCAGGGTTATTTCTTGAGTGCTTATTAGTGGGGGGAAGAAAATGCCGTCTAATTGAAGCATAGTGTTGGGTGTGACCATGGGCAAGATGGAAACCAATGAGTCACATATGCTGTGGGGGGAGAAACCGCCTGACGGCAAACAAAGACAAAGTGCAGCTCGAGCCCTGCCGAGTGCAGGAATGCACCCGGACGTGAAAGGACCCGAGCGCATCCAGAGGGCGATGGCTCTGCCGGGTCGCCTCGCTGCTGCTCTCCTCCCACCTCCTCTTAGCTTTTCGCTTTCAAATCGCAGCTGACTCCTTTGTGCGGTGTTTCCCATTGGTAACTGAAGCAGGCTGGTGGTGGTGGTGCAGGGTGTGCTGGCTTGTAGATAGTGCCGTTATACCTGCCCCCTCCAGCTATGATGTAATGTCACCCTCCCCTCACCACCTTTTACTGACCTAAAGATGCAGAATATGAGCTCAGTGGCAAGGAGGCTGATAAACCCTCTTTGAACCCAGGAGATTGAACTGTTTTCAAACATAGGTGTAGCTGGTTTCTGTTCCAACATTGCATACTGTACCATGTATTCCCTACCAATCTTGGGCTCACTTATTTCTATTCAGTTCACTATGATCTTTTGTATGTGGTTTGAAAGCTATACCGTAGCAATACTCTCTATGCCCCAAAGGGTTTTGATGGTTGCATGAAGCGCCTGTTGTGTGGGACAGGACTTTGGGGCTGCTGGTGCAGATGCGGGTTGTGTAAACATCTACTTTATTGGTTTGCGATTAATCACTTTGGGGTAGACAGCTGACTTGGATGATATAAACACATCCCTTTTGCTAGTAGTGACCTCCTGTCCTGACTCTGGAAATGTTTCTGGGTGTAGGGATGTTGGATGGAGGGCTTGTTCGCTCGCCAGATACATATCAAGACTTCTTATTTGTTGCATCCTTCCATGGCTGGGAATTTATGTCCTATTTTTGTCACTGTTTATACGGAATATAACTCCTGCATATTTAAAAGAAGCGTAGCTTTATTGGCAAGAAGAGAGTTAAATGAAACGTAGCCATCAGTCACGGGGCTATGCTGGACCCGCGGTGTCAGGTTTGTTGCGCTCTCTTCTCTCTGGGCCCAGGATGGACAGACTGAGCGAGGAGGCGCTGAGGCTGAACCTTCTAAAGCGTGGCCTGGACTCACCGGAGGGCAGTGAGGAGGCCCTTGCCAAGCGTCTCAAGATGGAGGGCCACGAGGCTATGGAGAGACTGAAGATGCTGGCTCTGCTGAAGAGAAAGGACCTGGCCGGCCTGGAGGGGGACCCCCGGTGTGGGCCAGGGGCCGGCTCGGCAGCCTACGAGGAAAAGGTGAACGGAACCCTACGTGGAGGCTTGTCGGCCCATGGCAGCCTGGGCCGCAGCGGCAAGGAGAACATGGGGGACGAGCCGGTGGACATGAGCGCCAGGCGCAGGTGAGGGAGGTGGGGCCCCAGGACTGGAGGGCGGGGCTTGCTGGGGATTGTTTGACTGACATAATTGCACCAGCATACAAAATTTTTGTCTTCATACGATGTCTCTTTCTGTGTGCGCGTCTCTCCTCTCAGCGAACCGGACAGGGAGCGCCACACGCCGTCTCCAGATGTCATCGTCCTATCTGACAATGAGGCCTCCAGCCCCCGGGCCTCCTCCCGCTCTGAAGACAGGCTCCGGGCCGCCAACGTGGAGATGTTCAAGGTAGCTAGCAGGCAGGGAGGCGACTGCACACTTGGCCCGCCCCAGGGCCCCGGTGCGACCCCTGGAGATATGCGAAGCCAAGGATGCATTTCATCCTCGGCGAGTAACCTTCCCCCCCCTTCCGTCGCACCCCAGGGCAAGAGCGGCGAGGAACGTCAGCAGATGATCAAGGCCCTGAAGGAGGAGCTGCGACTGGAGGAGGCCCGGCTGGTCCTACTGAAGAAGCTGCGGCAGAGCCAGATGCAAAAGGAGAACCTAGTGCAAAAGGTCAGAGATCATGAGACGTCCTCAGGCCCTGCGGATGCTGTTCATGTGTGTGTGTGTGTAGGGGGGTCGTGAGGCGTCCTCAGGCCCTGCGGATGCTGTTCGTGTGTGTGTGTAGGGGGGGCGTGAGGCGTCCTCAGGCCCTGCAGATGCTGTTCATGTGTGTGTGTAGGGGGGGCGTGAGGCGTCCTCAGGCCCTGCAGATGCTGTTCGTGTGTGTGTGTAGGGGGGGCGTG
>JABFDZ020000138.1:14976929-14990635 GCA_019775955.2 Pollimyrus isidori | reverse complement strand
GCTTTCCTCTCTTCATTTCAGTCATGCTGGCCCTGATTTCTCAGCTTTCCTCTTTTCATTTCAGTCATGCTGGCCCTTATTTCTCAGCTTTCCTCTCTTCATTTCAGTCATGCAGGCCCTGATTTCTCAGCTTTCCTCTTTTCATTTCAGTCATGCTGGCCCTGATTTCTCAGCTTTCCTCTTTTCATTTGTCATGCTGGCCCTGATTTCTCAGCTTTCCTCTTTTCATTTGTCATGCTGGCCCTGATTTCTCAGCTTTCCTCTCTTCATTTCAGTCATGCTGGCCCTGATTTCTCAGCTTTCCTCTTTTCATTTCAGTCATGCTGGCCCTGATTTCTCAGCTTTCCTCTTTTCATTTCAGTCATGCTGGCATGATTTCTTTCCTCCTCCCCATTTCCGGCGCTTTTAAAACGTTGCACCGAAGCCTGGTTCATCATTCTCGCCAGCGAGCATTGTTTAGGTGACCTTTTCGGATTGAAAGCGCAGTGAACAGCAGCTTTGCATAGTCCGTCACATTGCACGTATTTTTATCATTATTAATATTGCTGCACGGATCCGTGAAATGCATTTGCAGCCGAGGCCATCTGCAAAGTATTACAGATGCTGAGGGGGCAGGCTGTCTTTGTACGATTTTTATTTAGACCTGGCTGAGGTGTAGGAAGCCTGGAGACAGGAGCATGGTGTTTATTCAGCGGCCCTTACAGAAAAACAGGAATGGGCTGGCTGTGTCGATCGGCAGGCTGACAGGGGCTTACAGATGAGAGGACACGAGGGCGGAGTTAGCCCACAGTCCCCTTTTTATCATTTGTTAACCCTGCGTCAGCTCAACAGAACTGGACTGTCTGGGCTGGGGATGGGGACTCTGTAAGGGTGGCTTTGCTTTACCTGCTTTTAAGTCAGTGTCTATGTTGTAATTTGTTGCCCCTTAATTTTGAACTCGCTGTGTGGCTCAGGAGGGTGAGCCTCTGTGCCAGCCTGATGAGCGCTGCTGCGGGTGGCTGCCCAGCTCGTTCTGACCTACACATGTATCTGTGTATCACAGTGAGTAACGGCAGGCAAAAAGGAAATTACTAATAATTGATATTTTATTGATGCCCATGGGGAAATTGTGTTCATGCCTCCCTCGACTTGCTTCTTGCAGAGTACGCTGTCTGGGAAGAGCAGTCACCCGTACCAGTGCCCAGCAAACTTGCTGTTAAGGGCTTTGCTAAAGTACCCACGGGCATGCTGAGGTTGGGTTTGAACCAGCAACCTTCTGATTCTAGGCGCATAGGCTTAGCCCATGCTGCACCCCAAATGGGCGCCGATTCCCTGAGAGTTGGGAGGGAGCAAGAACGCCGACCCTCTGGGGGTCCCTGAGGGCTAGTTTGAGAAACAATAAAATGTAATTTTACCATTTATTATCATTAAAGGCAGAATCTCCCCCCTCACCTTTCCCGTCCCCCGACAGGCAACTATTCATGTTCTCCACTGGTTATGAGGTATCAGAGCTGGTAGAAAAAAAATCAAGAAGTCCTTCCAGATTAAAGATACTTATCCTTCTGATAGATGTCCTTCTTATACCTGCTGATGAAACCCGCTATATTTCCCGTCACAGGTTCACTTCCTTCTAAATATGAATTTGTCCACGTACACTACAATATATGAAGTATTCTGCTCTTCTCGACTTATTTATTGTACCTGATAGTACGGAATCATTTCAATTGCAAACAGAGTAAATTTACCGGTACTGTTTATTATGAGTGTCTATTTTTCCTGCACATTGTTGTCTATTGAATTATTAGAGAGCATGAAAAGGCATGTAAGTTTCCTCCCAGCCTTGCTCTTCAGCGTTTGTGGCGAATGCCTAAGAACCACCTGCCTGCAAGTGACTTGGAATGCGAGGGAAATTCCGAGAATGGCGGGGTCAGTTTTGGAGTATTTAAAAGGCCGAATGAATTACGGGCATAATTATAAACCAGCAAAGACTGGGGCAAACCAGGAAGTCCATCTGCACCCCGAGGCTGAAAATCAGAGCTGTGAATGGCAGCCCAGAAGCAGCTGTCGGTGCTGCCACCAGCCAGGGGAGAGAGGGGATGCGAGATACCGAGGTGTTATGAGGGCTACTGCTCAAGAGGCAAGCCACTCACCGGCACCAAGGAATTGAAAGGAGAGAGAAGAAACAGATATGGCAGATTAGAATACGCCCGTAAACAACAAACAGGAGCCTGGGATTTCAAAGCAGACAAAAGCCTGACCTGAAAAACAGAGAGGTTACTATGGAGAAGAGAATAGTATTCACTCTTTGGAGCAGAGAAGCGGCGTGACCATTATGGTCTGGGAAAGAGCGGGTACCTTAGCTACTGGTTCATTAGTTGCCTTTTAACCTCAATTTTAGCCCTTCCAAAGTCTGTATTTCCTGGTTGACTTTCCTCAGAGGAGCAAAATCAAATCCTTCCATTTTGTGGGATTTTACAGTTGGCATTTGGCAACTGGCAACTAGACTACCATTTGATCTGTAGGACTGTTGCACAATAGTGTCAACAAAGTCATCCTTCCCCACACAGTCAGTTAGGACAGCAGTCAAAAAGAGTCAGATTTACTGAAATATTTTGTCTGCTTATAGTAATACTAAATAGTATCATTTTTTTTTTTGAGCGACTTTTCATTTCTCCTGGAACATTTAGCCAATGAGTTTCAGTGGCACACAATTAAGCTGGAACTTAGAGAGGCTACAGCAAAGAATTACAAATGACTAGGAGGCTGCTGAGCTAAATTTAATTGTAAATCGAGTAGCCCCAAGGTCAGGGCCCTGTCTCTGTGCTTGTCATCACCGGGTGCCAAACAAAGAACGTTTCATTGTAATAAATTATGACCTAATGCATACAAAATAGGATTCTCTCCTCGCAAGAAAAAGGATATTCGGCATTGCTAATTTCAAGAGCAGGCCCAAATGCAAATAGTTCACAAATTCACAATGAGGATTTCGCCATTGCCTTCCCAAAACAGCCTTTCTTCCAGAAGCGACATTGGAATTCTGAAGGTACCAGTGTTTTCCTGCACCTCTGCTGGGTATGTCTCCTGCGGCGTTGTCATGTTAGCCTTCACACAATTTGTTTTTTATCACAATAACTCTTTTGAACACACAGACATGTTGGAACTGCAAGGTAGGTCAGTAAGGGGCGGAGTGCCATTGGATTAAGACACGGTGCCCGTGATTAGAAGTATGCTGGTTTGAATCCATGCCGCCTATGAACAGAAGGATGCCGGTTTGTATCCTGAGGTCAGCAAAGTGAACTCACCATTGCCCCCCTGAGCAAGGTCCTTAACCCTTACTTGCTCTAGGCAAATCTTGCCCTGCTTTCAATTTCACATTGCTTAACGTAAACGTATCTGCTAAGTTAAAAATCGTAAATCATAATTACATACCCCGACACATGCCCTAAAAGTGGGAAAAAATCAACATAGTATTGATTGTAAAATAACTTTATTGATGTTGAAAGTGACTCGCACAACAAAGGTACATCTACAAAGCCCCTGGCACAGACCAAGGATGCTGGGAATGAAGTCTGACTTCCAGGACACAAACAGCACATGAGTGTCATAGAATTATGAGACACACCAATAAACGGTAAAGAAATAAGATGCCTTGTTATTGTAATTAAAATGCATACTTCCTTCCTGCAGCCTGTGTTTCGGATTTACATATTTTGATTCCTACCTCTGTAGTATAATAAGCACTTTTTCCCAGCAGAGCACGTTTTCAACTGTGAGGTGAGCTTTTCGGCCAACACAAATGCGACCATTCTGTGTCTGGAAAGGCTGCACACCTTCACCGTGGAGACACCACGAGGGAATGTCATCCCTGCGAGCGCCCCCCCAGCCCCCCCACACACCGAAGCTATTGTGCCGAGTCTCTGCCGTTTCGCCCCGGCCCAAATCAGACTTTTGTGTTGTCCTGTCTGGTAGCTAAGGGTGCGCTGGCCACGCGCGAGTCTCTGTGTCATCTTAGGGGAGCCGGTACAAGCGGCAGCGGTCTTGTATCATAGTGTATTGGTGTAAAGGTTTTACAGTTTTCTTAAAGTGTTTAATCAATCTATTGAAGTATATCAGGGCTTTTGCGTAGCAGATCAAAACAAAGAAGATTTCTGGGCAGAAGTGAGTGGTAATTTGTGCAAAAAGAAAAATCCCACCACTGATTTTTTTCGATTTATTTTAAGCAGCTGTTCCTGGCCCCAAATCAATATTTACCTCTCAGGAATATTTCTGTTTCCAGTGCATTGAAAGAATAACTCCTTTTTTTCTTTTCCTCTTTCAGATGCAGAAAACCGAGGGAACCGAAAAAGAAAATAGCTGCAGCATCATGACAAGCTTGCATGTGAGTGTCATTCTGAGGTGTGAAGCCCGGCTGGAGGGAACAGGATGTGATGTAATACCCATCAAAATGCTGTTCCGCAGGAGTTACTGACAACCCCCTTGCTTGCGGTCAGCTATTGAAATGGTGGTATGAAATCTGAGGTGAGCTGTCGGCATACAGAGTAACTTGCGCTCAGCATTCACGTGAGGGTCAGAGTTATGCTAAATTGTAATGAATTCAGGGTGTTTATCATACTTTTTAGTTGAAAGCAGCTGTATGACATACTGTAGTGGTGCATCTATACACAACAGTGAGACAGTGGGTATAACTTTAATATCTTGATGGAAAAGGAGATGTCATTAGCTGTTGAAAAGAAAACTAATTATCATTTTAATTTTCACTATCTCCACTGTGTTACATTCCAGACAGAGAAAATCACAATATTGCAAGTCCGAAATATCTACTATTCTTTAACTTGGCAAGACAGTAGAATAGAATAAAACACATTGTTTTTAAATTTTCACTATGACCAAATCAAACATTTAGGCACTATTCCACAAAACACATTTCTAAGATCAGATTTAGGGTTTATTACTAGTGGTGACCCTTGACTTACAGCTGGAAAATTCAGAGTAATTACAATTGATTGGAATGCACAATTATAACTACTCTACACTTAGTCTCAACTTCATATAGATATTTTATGTTCTATACCTACCTCTGTTCTGTTTAATTTAATTTTTTTTTTTGAGTTGGAACATCTTTGCAAGATAATTATTACATCAGACATATATTTTTTTTATTTTTAATTATTATTGAAATATAGAGAACATCCAGGCAATGGTATAGGAAACAAAAATGGTGAATTATCAGATGATTATAATATATTGCTTTGCTGTAGTGTGTTTATGATGCTGATTTGTAAAACAGAGCATCACAAAATTAACACTCCTCATGGTCAATCAAACCATAATATTATATGACACTTGTAAGAACACAAATTGATATCTTAATAAATGGTGTTCTCATATGTGATCTATATATACACACACATATATGCCTATATATGTGAACATTTTTATTCATAATTATTTAATGTTTAAAACAGTCCAAGGACTGAATCACACATTTGAGTGTAACAGCTGAATGATGTGTAATTCAGATCACGTCAGATCACATTCTGCAGAGTATTCCTTTGGGAGTGTACTTCACCTGCTTTATTCATAATCAGCAAACATTCATTCAGCAACCCTTCACTGTCCACATTTTAGGCACTGATCTCTGCACAGTTACGGAAACCCTAGATCATCATCCAATTGATATCAAGCTGACAACAAAATTGATATAATTTAACCTTTTATGTCACTCAATATTTTTAAAAGCTTAAAATCTTTCAGTGGCCGATTTAAGAAATTGTACATTTGGAAACACTTTAGTTGTTGTTCCAATCCTAAAGCTTAATATGTATATTAAGACATTTCACAGCCCAAACCACACAGCCATATTTCACCTGATCTGGTGACTGAAACGTAATCTAATATACTGTAGTGCATCAAAACGTACATTATTTAAGTTTCACACAAGAATGTTTGATAATATTAAGACATTTATAACAAATCGAGCAAAAGCTGGAAGGCTCCAATGATTTTCTGTTCACTAGCCTCCTCATTTGACTTAGTAAACATAAAAAATGTATGACTAACGCTGTATATTGTAAATCCTATACCTTTCATCACATGATCTGGTCGGCCATTTTATAACTGGCATACAAAAATATCTCTGTATAGGTCAGTTGCAATATTCTAATACAGCACAACCACAGCAATTAAACACTATATCTTACAGCACTTACATGGAATATTTCCTTGAGGCAGAAGTATTTCAAGAAATTAATATTCCTGAAACAGACACCGTTGGGTATATTTCAGCCTAGCTTGTTTGCTTTTTAAGAAGACCATCGAAAAATGGACTTGTTTTGGCCTCTTGAATGTTCAGTTTTCAGAACTACAACAAATTACTTCAATAGCTTTTAGATTTTTGAATTACCAGCTTGTTTTTGGTTTGCATTGTTTCCGTCAAATTGGAAAGGAGCACTTTACTGTACATCCAGAGGTACGTGAAATTAAATACTTGATAAAGCAGCACAGAATATTGCACATGTACATCTTTTATATAAATCACAAATAATTTCATAGGGAGATACAATATTTACATCATACCTGTACTAAAACCTATCATATCATCACAATCATTGTAAATGTGCATTGACTTAGGAAGATTGTTTATATTGTTTTTCATTTGATCCATTTTTTTCTATCAGTTCATATATCAGCCCTGTATGGGTCTGACATACAGCATACTAAATTTCTTTGGAATTTTGAGATAGGTAAATTGCACTTCAGTCAAATTAATAAATATGTCCGTTAGAAAATATATTTAGTCATTCGGTCTTCCTCTAAAAAGGTTGGGCACGGGTAAACTGTAAGGGTGAAATAGAATGAATTCAAGTGAAATATTACAATAATCATGGAAAATTAATGATGAAATGTTTACTAGTATCGGCAATGGGATACTATAACTAAAGAATGTAGTGCATATGAACAAGTAGATATTCATGTGGCGTGATCATGTGGGATTAAAGATAACTATTAACCACTGTCGTGTTTCACTCAGATAAAGTGAATAAATAAAATAACTGATCATCAGCCAGCAAAAAGGGTGTTTTACCTTAATTTTTGACAGAAGAGAACACGCATCTCTCCCAACAATTCAGTAACACACGTCTTTCTGTTTTGTTCAATTTATATGAGCGTCATTTTTTCCTCTCGCTCCGACCTACATGCAGTGTGCATGAATATACGTGAAGAACAAGTGCAAAAGCCTTCTGTTTTAGAGAAGGGGCTAGAAAACTTAGCCAAAGTGGACGTGGGTAAATAATCAGCAGAGGCTGGAACGCAACATCTGCACCTGCAAGAGCGCCGCGATAACGGAGGTTCAGACCCGCACCGCACAAAAGAGCAGCACTCCCTAGTAAACTGGGTCACCCAGGCTGAAGGAAACAAATTGAGCATCTGCATTAGCACAAAAATAGGGCTGCCATCTTCAGAAGGGAAAGCGGCTCTGGGTTTGAGAAGCACTCAATAATATTTGGAATGAATAGATAATCTTTACTTTAAATTGAAGGGACTTCAACCTCAGCCACTTGATTTTGATGTCCCTACCCCTCCCCACTCCCCACCCCCAGAAACACCTCCCTGTTAAGGTTCAGTCCTTCCTCCCAATCCGCTTCAGTCCCCAGTAAACTCTATCACCTTCTCAGCCAGGATCTCCTGAAAGGTGGACAGCTGTTTCATCTGCTCTGTCTGCATGGAGTGTCTTCTCATCAGTTTCTTCTTCATCTTGAAGTCGGGCCCACGCTTTGGAGATGTAGGGGCCACCGGCACCAATATTTTGTGCCCTGAATTGATTGGGGAAGTGGGCTTCCCATTGGCCCGGATGTCGGGGATGGGCCGCTGGGGGTTGACATTGAGCGGAGGCAGGAAACCAGGCCGGGTGTGAGAGATGTGGTCTAGGAGGAGGGTACCGGACCCTCGACGCTCCAAGAGCCCCGTTGGCCGGCGCCGCATGGTGATTGGAGACACAGAGTTAGGGATGCTCTCCAAAGACTCCCGGGAAGAGCTGGTGAGCAAGGAGAGTGGGGAGGCGTTGTACTTGCGGCGCTCCACTGACACACGGCCAGAATCTGGAGAACCCGGGATGGACTCAGGGCACAGGTGTGTGTCTGATTCGTAATGCTCCATTCGGGTTAATTTCGGATGGGCTAAGGCCCGGATGGTGACTGGAACCTGTCCAGTCGTCTCTTGGGATTCAGGCGCGGTGTTCCTGCGGTACAGCGTCTGGTGCTGTTGCACCTTGTCGGCCCAGGATGAGCCACAGAGGGCAGCACAATCCTCAGAGCAAGAGCGGTCAATGAGTTTCGGGGAGCAGGGGTCATGGGTCTCGATGCTGTGCCTACGGGATAAGGGGGGTCTTCCGGGGCCAGAGATAGACAGGCCATTAATCTCCGCCGTCACCCGCTCTTCTTCCTGCAGCTCCCCATCTCCCCTGTCCTTAGCGGCCCCACTCAGCACAGATGGGGCCACCAGCCCCCATGGTTCTGAGTTTAACCGTTTAAGCAGCTTGCGTGGGGGGGCCCTCTTCTCTCCGGGGGGTCGAGTAGAAGGCAGAGGTAAAGCCGGTGTAACGGCAAAATTGAAAATTCCTTCTTCCTCCTCCTTCTCAGTTCCCGGCGAGGTGGATGTACGGATCTCCACCTCAGAGGGGGACATACAAGATACTGGGGTGAGCTTGTCAACCACTCCTGGGGAGGGGGGTGAGTTGAGGTATTGCCTGGTCTTTTTGGTGCCTGACGGAGACGTGTCGGTGGTGATTATGATGACCTCCTTGCCTTTAGCCTTGCAGGCATCCAGAAGAATCTGCAGGGTCTCTCGGTCGCCTTTGTTTATGGCATGAACCAAAGCCGAGGAGCCGGAATAGTCTTTGAGGCTGGGGTCTGCCCCGTACTCCAGGAGCAAAGCCACCACCTCCTTACCGGCATGCTCAGCACATGCGTGCATCAAGGCTGTCCGCCCGGTCTTGTCGGGGATGTTGGGGTCGGCTCCTTTCTCTAGGAGGTAGCGCACCATCTTGTGGCGGCTCTGTGGGTCTTCGTAGCTAGCTAGGCAGGCTGCGACGACAGGGGTCTCGCCGCGCTCGTTGCCCTCATTGATGTAGGCGCCTCCTTCAACCAGGAGTCGGGTCAGACGCAGCTTGCCCTGGAAGACGGCCTTGAGGAGGGCGTTGCCCTCGGCATGCGAGGGCCCTCCGTCGCCCATGGTGCTCTCACCTCCTCCTGCCCTTTGTTTCAATGCACCATCAGCATTGCTTGGAAGAGCGGCCAACCTGGAATAAGATACAGGAGAAAAATGGCCAGTCCAACTATGCTTCAGTCGATTCCCGGACCTGTTGTATCTTACATCCAATGAATAAATACATGAATCGCCTTTCGCCTGATTCATTGACTGCAATCTTGTCCCAAGCAGTCAGACAGAAAAATTGTAACAACATTAAGCATGACAGAGTTTTTCTTTATGCAGTGCAGCACTGCAGTGTTCACTCCTGTTAGTCCACATCGATTTCATACGTCACCTGGAACACGATGTCACGCAAGAGGGGTCTACGTACGTCCTGAGGGCTGCATTAGACGTCATCACTCCCAGAAATGAATCTACAGTCTTTAGAGTAACGGGAAGCTGGAAGTGAGGAAGTGGCAAAAAGCCACTTTGAGTGTCAGGACTGTATTGGGCAGATGGGGAGGAAGAAGGCAAAAGCACAGGCTGATAAGCACAGCCTGGGGAACAGCTCATTAGCCTCACCGCTAACGCGGAAGACAACGGGCTGTAATTTTCACGGGAACAGCAACCACCAGCAGTTGGGCTCGTCGGCACTTTCTGCGCACGGGAGAGCCGGCAATTAGGGTCGCAACCCTGGAAACTGAGTAATGGATCCCCAGTGACCCAGCTTTACCAAGACCCCACCCCTCCACCCCCCCCAGCCACCAGTCTCACCTCGCCGATTTGCTGCAGAAAGGAAGAAGGACTTCCACAAGATAATGTGCGTAGCTAAAATTAATATGTGCCCAATGTAGGCAAAAGAATGACTGGCGAGTTAGTCACGCGTCAAGTCAGACGAAAACACCCCGTGAACCTGAAGGTATATACCTTGTGGTTACAGTACACCCAGCAATGAATATATAGGCATATGAAAAGTCAGATATAGATGTTTTCTTTAACTAGAGCTTGTGGGACGGGCTTGTGGACTGGAAGTGTACACTGACCGGAGTTAGAATAAGGTAAGGAGAGTGGACTGCAGCCCCAGCCATTATTTATTAAGCAATGTGCACATTTTCTTCATTGATTTAGAAATCCATTATTGTGATAATACGTCCATTGTAAAATCTACCCCCTGAATTAGGAGCAAATGATTTTTAAATTTACTCCTTAGTTCTTTGTCAATATTAAACATGTTGTTTTGATTGCGTTGTTAAATTTCAAAATGTCATTGCCAGTAATTTTAAAAAGCGATTTTTAAAATGTTCTTGGAAATAAAGAATGTTAGTTTAAATGTTAACCGATAAATATCATCAGTATTCCTAAATGTATGTCTGAACACTATCTAACTGTTATAGTTTGACTAGTTTGGTCCTCTGAGAGGTCTCAGCAAAATCATTTTAGCTATCAGCTCTGAATGGTTTCCATCCATCCATCCATTATCCAAACCGCTTAACCTTACTGGGTCGCGGGGGGTCCGGAGCCCATCCCGGCTCTGAATGGTTTAATGAATTTAAAATACTCAACGAAGACGCATCATTTAGCGTCAATGACAAATTTTCATCTCATTCAGATCTTTTAGCATTCATACACTTAACCATGAGACATCCTTATCAGTCATTGTCTGCTAACATTTTCTTTTTACTGAGACTTCATGGATAATGCTTCTGTTGTAGATATGTCTTGTGGGACCTCCTTGAATGTTTTGAGATTTTTTATTGTTTTATTGTAGGATTGCAGTAGTTGAATATGGTATTCTAATTGTGATATCCTACAGTTGAGGTAAAAATGCTGGAAACATAATAAAATGAGTGATTCGGAGATTCACATGTTGTAAATCTGAAATGCATCTTCTGGGCTTGAAGTCCACTGATCCATCTTCTCTCCTTCTTACAGTGTGCCAGTTCAAGTTTGATTGATACCTGCTTGAGTCATCAGTCAGTGCAAATTCAGCTTGAGCTGTTTAAACACACAACGAAATGTCCCTGTTGAACTGCAGGTTCCGAAAATGTCAAACATTTTATGGAACAAGCAATCATGTGGCTTTTTTATATTGGGATAAAAATTACTCTGCAGTTAAACACGGTCAAAATACAGCCTCTATTCACTATGGATTTTTAAGTGATCCTTGTATAATTGAATAAATATTATGAAAGTGATGAAACGTCGAAACACACACAACAAAAACAACATATCCGGTCTTAATGAACAGGATAATTATCGTTTCCTCGTTTGTTTGAAATAGTACCGTCTGTAGCACTATGGAGTAATAAAGGTTAACTGTGGTTCTCTCTATCCACCATTAACATGTTATCGTCAAGACAACTAGCAATAAACCTGTAATCCAAATCTTCAGAGAGACCGGGAAGATCAGCAAACACATGGAAACCAGCACCACTCCTACATTAATACTCTGTTCAAAAAGCTCTGATACTTTTCTATATTTTTGCTTATTCCTAAATTTTATCATCGTTGCTGAAATACTTCTTGCTAGGCTGGAAGGGCAAAAATAAACAAACCTAAACTTGAAGTTTTTTCCCAGAAATGTGTTCTATATTGTGAGAAAATCAAAGAGGAAATACTGCAGTCCATTTAAACGAATAGGACAGCCAAGCAGGAAGCGAAATGTTAGTGGGTAGCTACCGAGTAGCCACACTCTCGGTGACTTACAGACGACATACTAGCGAGGACTTGAGGGGCAAGTCTTATACGTGTGATGGCTGGAGGTTTGTCCCAGCGCTCAGAAATGTTAGAGCTTAGCAGCAAGGTGTGGTTACTCTGACTTACAGAGATGAAGGCGCCACAGACCGTGTAGCTGGAGGGTTGAAAGAAGCATGGGTCAGATCTCAATTAACAGTGATGAAGAGTGATCGTGATTGAGGGCGGCACTGAAAGCCGCTTAAAGACATTCCTATTATCTTCAGTCACTGCATATATGAACGGCTGACTACAGATTTTGCCCTGTGACAGATCAGCATCTCACCCTAACCCTGCATCATGTCCAGTGCCTTGCTGGGATAAACTCCAGGCTCATTTCTACCCTGCATTGGATAAGTATACTGAAAGATGGAAGGATGGGTGAATACAGATTTTGTCTAATGAGTATTTATTGGGCATTGGACACAGAAAAGTATCTGATTGTGTTAATTAACCTGTTTTTTTTTCCTGCTCCATGACAATGAAATTACGGGCATTTCTTCCTCATTGTTAGTTATAGCCGCCCTGATTCCGAGGGCTGGAAAAGGAATGAGGAACAACCATGTGGCCATGCGACTGCAGCCCCTGGTGCTGTGTGGGCCCCCTGCATCTAACACCGGCCGCCTACAGCAGCGATGCAGCCTTCGGCTCCTTACTAGCGATTCCCTGCGATTCTGCGCAGTGCCAGTGAGCCCAGCGCGGCCCTGTGTGTGCCAACGTGTGTCCGGACATGGAAATGTGCCCACGGTGTCCGCACAGCCCTCCCCACCATGACTGAAACTGGGGGGTGGGTCACCTGACCCGTGTGAGGGCTGGGAAACTGGTCCATGGGGAGCCAGAGGCAGATTAAGACTGGGAGTGTGCTAGAGAAAGACGAGGGAAGGGGACAGTATAGACTGTATCATGGGGGTCACTGCATGTCCAAATAATCCAGTGTATTGTGTACTGGAGTGATTTAGCTGCTCTCTAAGATGCTCTCCTTTTCCCTCATAGTACAATGTGCCATAGATTTTTCACCACTGCTGTTTTCCTATAAGTTTCTCACTTGAAATTGGTCTGAACAGCATGGTATCGCACAACAGGACATCACAGCTGTAAGTAAGTGATGGGACCCTGCAGTGACCTCAAGCTTCTGAAAACCCACTGCAGGTGCCCACTGACCCTAAGTGTCAGATAAGAATCATGCAAGCAGCTTCAGATTAATGTTTCATCTGAACTGCCCGTACTGCTTATAAGGATTGTAAAAAACAAACAAAAAAAAAGATTATTCAGAATGTCACCTTTGATGACGAGAATGGGCAAGATTAGATGTCATTACATATACATTGCTCTATAAATCTCTCACTGCATTGTAATTACTGTCCAAGTTATAGTGAATGCATAGCCAACAAAGGTAATTTGTTTCTGTGCCATGCAGAGTTGGGGCCATTCCGGAATGCATTCATCAATTCCAGTCCAATTCAGGAAGTGGGGCTGGAGTTGGAATTTAAATCTAACTGAAAATTGAATTCAATTCCAATTCTGTTCCAATTTTTTTTTCCGATCCCAACTCCAGTTCCATTTCCTGATTTGGGCTGGAATTGATGAATGCATTCCGGAATGGCCCCAAACATGGTGCAGTGCATCACCTTGGCTATGCAAGAAATAGACTGGAGGAGAACAGAGATCTTCAAAACACAAATTGGTAATACATCCATCCATTACCCAAACCGCTTATCCTACTGGGTTGCGGGGGGTCCGGAGCCTATCCCGGAAGCAACGGGCACGAAGCAGGGAACAACCCTGGATGGGGGGCCAGCCCATCG